>JANPWX010000151.1:1168573-1290599 GCA_024734555.1 Trochalopteron elliotii | reverse complement strand
GGGGACGGACGCGGCACGGAGCCCGCAGTGGGTCCCCCGTGCCCAAAATGGTGGCGGAGAGAGGTGGGCCCGGCCCGGTAACCCCCCGGCTCCCCCGGGGGTACCGGCGGCTGCCCTTGGAGGGGGGTGGTTTCCCCAGCCCGCTCAGCTGTGCCCGGGTCGGGCTCCTTTTGTTGCGGGTGGGGGTCCCCACCTGGCCGGTGGTGCCGGCGCGGGGTGGGGGACGCGGAGGGTCGTGCCGAGCCTTTCTCCCGCATCCCGGCGAGGCCGGAGGGCTCCGCGGGGCACCGCGCCGCTCATTGTGCGGCTCCGCGGAGCCGCCGGGGGATCCGCGGTGCCTCCTCCGCCTCCCCTGTCCCCCACCGACGGAACGCTCTCGGCTTTCCTACCTTCTTAGCCGTTTTCCCGTAGAACTTTTTTGTGTCGTTTGTTTGGGTTTTGGATTTGTTGGTTTGTTTGTTTGTTTTTTTCCCCTTTACTTACATTTTAATTCTTATTTTGATGTGCGTCGCTAATGTCCCGTAAATATTTTGCGCGCCGGCTACAAATGTTACAAACAAAGTGTGTCCTGGTAGGAAATCTTTTGTGCTTGCTGTGAAAAGCTATTCTTGCCAGCGCGTTGGCAATAAACCGGGTGAATAACGTGGTGGCGTGTGTTTTTTAAAGACAGTAATTGCCCCGTGAATGCGAATTCCAAAGATGCTTAAAAGTTCAATGGGATGCGCGGAGCCCTAAAGAGCAAAACTCCTCGAGCAGGATGCGAATTTCTGAAGAGGGGGAATCCCTTATGCCGTACGAAATCTTGAAAGGGGATAAGATCTCTCAATGATGCAACTTCTTGCGAAAGAGAACTCCCCTCCCCCTCCTATTGATGCCAGACCATTAAAGGGGGAGGCTCTCCGGGCCCAGCAGCGCAAAGTCTTGAAGGAACCTGAATTTACAATGATAAAAGGGCCAAGGCACTAGCCTTTCACCTTTGGAGGCAATTAGCATCTGGCTTGCTTCACAAATGAAGTAAATGTGGGCTCCCCTTTGGTTCCCGGAGCACGCTTAGGCTGGGGGAGTTAACATCATCACTCGGAACAAATTAACTTGCTTTTTTGGGGGGGATGCCCAGGAGGAGGAGGAGGGGGAGTGCGGGCGCGCTGGTGCCGGGGGTGTTGCAGAGCAGAAGCAGCACACCGAAAACATCGCCAAAAAAACCTCGTGCACGTGGATGGCCTGCAGCCCTGGGCAGAAACGGGTTTTGAAGCATGGCGTTTGTCCGAGGGTCGGTGGAAATTGCGGTTAGAATCGGGATGCTGTGAGTGAGAGGACGGATGCGGCTGTCAGAGCTCTGCTCCTTCAGGCACGTGGAGTAAATCTCCTTTCCCGGCAGAGTTCGAGCAGCCCAGCACGAGCAGTTTCAAAACTTGCTGTTCTTTCAAGCTCACCATCTTGTTACCTCTTGCCTGGTGTAGTTGTTCCAGCCTCAGCGTCGGTTTCAGTGATATCTGGGGACAGATCTTTGCACAAAGAGCTTGCTCAAATAGTTCACGGTTTGAAACCAATGGCCAGAGATGGGACTTACACTTTTTTTTTTTTTTTTTAGAGTGTTGCTCTGCGTGTTTGGTTTTGGTTTTTTGGGGCTTTGTGCTTTATTTAGCTGCATAAAGAAGATTTCTTCCGTGGTTTTGGACCTAATAATACCAGTGCTCCTTCTGGCTGGTCTCACTGCTAACCTCTGAGACATGTTTGAGTTTCAGGGGTGTCTGAATCAAGTGGAGGTGGCTGTTCTTCTGGGGGTTTGTGGAGATGCCAGGATTTAAAGCACAGGTTAAGGGGAAATAAAACCCTAGCTAGCCATCAAAAAGTGAATCTGTGCTCATGTATGAATGATATTTGCTGGCTTTAGCTTTGGTTATTGTGGAGAGGTGCTTGTGGCTGAACACCAGTGGATTGGGGTATGCCTCTTTACTCAGAAGTTACTGCCCCTCGTGAGTGACCCAGGGGTGATTGCCCCAGTCCATGTGAGCTCAGTAAAACGGGTGCTTTGAGTGAATCTGTGTGTGTGGAAGGAAAAATGTAAATCTCAGGCTCAAAGGATTTCAGCTGGAGGATGCTCATGCTCAAGCTCCTTGAGCTTCACAGCTGATGTTTATCCAGCTCTGCCCAATGTCTCTAAGGGATGGTCTTACACTGGATGCAGCTGCCTCTTCTTGGATATTCTCTTCTTCCTAGCAGCAGTGAGCTCCTCTGAGCTTAAATTCTGCTTGGTGGTGCTTTTTGCTGTTTTTCTGATACCAATGTATCTCCAGGGGGGAGTTTGGTGCTGAACTCTAACAACATGGTTACAAAAGGCAGAAGTTTTAAACGAGCCTTAATTCTGCTTGAAACAAATATCCCCTGCTCTCACTCTCCCTCCAATTTCAGCAGGCGAGTCAGGTTAAAGTTTCACTGCTGCCATGCAGTCCTCAAACCAGACAAAACCTGATCTTCCTATTTGTGGTGTTCTCTTGGTCATTTTTAAGAAGGTCTAGGTATTTTTTGGTTTTCTTCCCTCCATACCCCCTCTCCTCCCCCCTTCCCCCCGATTTTTTTTTTTTCTTCTGGTGGGTCTGTCCATAGCTAGCTGGAAGGCTCTGTAATGATAGGCCATCTGGACCCATCCCTCCTGTGCTGAGCAGATTTGTTGAGGGTATTTGAGAAGTTTGGGGCCTTTAGTAGTCTGGAGAGGCATAATGGAGCTTTTCTTTTTTTTTTTTTTCCCTTCCTTTTTACTTTTTAAATGCAAACCCTTTACCCTCTACTTATTGGCCCAAAAGAAAGTGAAGCTTTTTGGCAGATGCAGGGCTGCCAGCAGCAGCTGGATGGCAGAAACCTGGGAAGCAAATGTTTTCATTTTTTTTTTTTTTCTTTTTGCTGGAGCGGTGCAGAGCCAGAGACTGCAGGGGAAGGGGTGTCCAGAAAGAAAGAGGAGCATCCATCAGGCCGGAGGACTCTGGGCATTGTTTGGGGAGGAGGGGGTGGGCACAGCTGGCCCTCATGCTGGCTCTGGCAGATGCAGGCGCCTGGGCTCCTCTTTTTAAATCTCTGCTGCAGCATCACCCGGCAATGGGCTCAGGAGGGGTTCGGCTACCGCCAGCAGGTCAAAAGTTCAGTGGGACAGAAGCGGGTGCTCCGGGACGTGTTCAGCTTCATGCCGTGTTTGTACACGGATCTGAGGATGGCAGAGAGCACTTCTGCCTTCAGGGGTGGGTTGGGTTTGGGTTTTTTTCCCCCCTTTCCTCCCCTTTTAAATGGCTGCCTTGTCGGCCATCTGCTGTACAAAACTTTCGTGCCACCTCAGAAGTGGGCTTTTGGTTGTGCTGGCTTGGCTGTCGTGGCATATTTCTTGGTGGTTTGTAAAATCACAGAATGGGTGAGGTTACAAGGGACTACATTGGGTCGTCTGATCCAACCTCCCTGCATCACACTAATCTGCATCAGTGAGTTTGTCCTTACCTACTCTGCAGCAGGAGAAGCTGTGGCTGTGTGGGGCAGGTCATTTTTTTTCTGGTTGTCATTGCCTTGATGGACAGAAAGGATGCTTTCCACAGTCAAGTTCGTGCAGGTGATGATAGGGAGGGATTTATTTCCCTCTTCAAGGCTGGACTGTAATGTGGGACACCTCTTGTGTCAAAGTATCTCCTGGCTGTGTGCCCTTTCCCCTCTGCAACTGAAATATCCTCCTGGCAGCTGTAGGGAGTGTTTGTATCAAAAATATTGGGAGAATATTTAACATTTTCAACCGTGTTTCATTCAGCACAACTTGAAAATGCTGGACAGGAGCCAGTGTGGCCACCCAGCTCTTTGGCATGTGCTCTCAGGAGCTGTGGACTCAAACATTTAGGAACTTCTGCCTGGGTAGGTCGAGGGGAGGTGACTTTCCAGAACGTGCTTGAAAATAGTCAAAACATTGTTGTTAACTTCGTTTATTTGGGAAAGGGGGAAAAGCCACATTACACAGGGAAAACATAAATCTTTTCCTGTGGTTTTTAAAAGCACCTTTGGGCAAATTGCCTCTGCTGTTAACTTCACTGCAGCTTTAAGATGCTTTTCCTTGCCTCTTGCCCCTTCCTAGCACTTCAGGCTTTGGCTCTGCCTTTAGGTACATTCCTCCCACCCACAGGCAGGGAGGGCACTGCTGCCCTTGCCTACCTTTTTCCTTCTCTGGTGTGGTATCTCCGTGGCAGTTCTTGAACAGGCTCTTTCTGTCAGGAATATTATGTGGCTGTTAGAAACCAGTAGCTGCTGCTGCTCCCCTGGGTCCCCCAGGAGGAGGAAGAGTGTGCAGAGAGGGAGAGCTGGAGAAGGAGAGAGCAGAGAACAGGGTTTCTTCTATCTGTGCAAACTAGGTACAGCTTTAAAAGAAAAAAAAAAAGTGTTAAAGAGTGTGTTACAATTTTAATGCTTTGAAAAGAATTTTTCCTAGTGAGGACAGGATGGCCAAATATGCTCTCACCTCCACTGTCATATCACGTTAAGTCTTGCTGAAAATTCTCTGTGGGTCTCCTTGCTCTGCCCTTTGGGTGTGTCCCTTGTGATCAGTGACACCAAAATGGCACAACCTTCCTGTTCTGTCAGTGGCTTTTAGGGGGTTAGGGTTTGGTACCCAGGCACAGCCTTCACCCCTCTATTCGGGTCTGGTGCTGCATTATTATTGGTATTACAGGAGCATATACAACGTGTGCTGGTGCTTTATCCTGCTCTGTGACAGTTGAGATGGCCAGGTGGTTTCTGATTGGAAAAATTTAAAATCTAAGTGAGATTAATGCAGCAAGAAGGTGCTGCAAGCTGGTGAAAATGTTGGTGAATTCATGTAGGTCAGCTGTGTTCATTGAGGGTAGTTCTGAGTAAAAATGCCTTTTCAGTAGAATAGTTCAGTCACTAGGATGTCCATCCCTCTTGCCATTTGCCTGTTCACAGTAGGCAGCATTAAAGTGGAAGGGAGTGGGCAGTGACTGAAGCAACAGCAAACAAAAGATCTGCTGACTAAAACTTCCCTCTGGTGTGAAGCACCTTGTTTTAGAAAAAACACATTGTCTGAGGAAAGGTAGAGTAACTGGCAGTGCAGGGAGAGGTGCTGTACAGAGAGTTGACAGGGTTGGAAAAGATAATGGAATTCAAATATAGGGAAAAGGCAGTGTTGGTCCTGTTGTGTGGAGAGACCCGTTTATGGACCACTGTGTGAATTTGGGTTATACATATATATATATATATATATATTTGGTCACTTTGTGATGGCTCTGCTTCCCTGGGCAGCATCATCTTCATCAGAGTAGAGGGTGTGAGTTGGCTGTTCGTTGTTTAAAAAACCAAACAATATCAAGGGCCAGTACTGGTTTTATTGTTTTCTACCTGTCCCATCCACTGTTTGGTTCAGTTGCTGCAGTGCCCCATCCCTCTCCCCATATCTGTTCCAGCACCACTCCTTCCTTTGCTGCTCCTGGCTTTTGCTGTCGTAGTTATTCTGTTCATAATAGAATCATTAACACTCTACATGTCAGCGTTGGGCTCTGGAGTTCATTGAGATTAATAGAGGGGGGGAGGCAGAGAGATACTTCTCTGAGCTGTTGTTTCAAGTGGTCTGCAAATTGGAAGGGAGTTTCCATTTCAAATGCGAGTCACATCTTTCCCAACTGTGGATCTTAAACTTTCACACAAGCGTTTACTTTTTATATAATGATACTCTAATGTAATTGGATACAGAAAAAGAAACAAAAACAAACAACAACACCAAAAAAAAAAAAAACCCCAAAACAAAACAAACCCAAACAAAAAAAAAACCAACACCAAAAAAACCTACCAAAAAAACCCCACAAAACCACATACAAACAAATAAACAGGAATAGGTAGTTCAGGAGGCTGATACATGAGTTAAAACGTTATCTTATGCCTGTGAAAAGAAACAAGTAGTGACTGCACGAAGCCAAAGGGTGTCTGAACAATGGGATAAGGAAGGTTATTTTGACAGCAACATTTTGAATGGGTCTGAGTTAGGTGACAGGGGAGTTGGGGAATGACTGTAACAGTCGAAGGCAGAAGGGAAGGAGGAACACGATAAGAATTTCAGAGGTTTGATGGAGCACGTGGAGCCTGGTATTACAGATTTTATGTGGTGTTAGTACAGGCGATTCTGCTGGCACAGCTGACACTGAAAATCATGCCTGGTGTTAGCTTAGTGTTTGTGTACCCACAAGTTTAACAGTTTAAGCTGAGTTTATTTTAAGACCGATTTAAGATAATCAGGTGCAAGTCTTTCCCCGCTAGGAAAAAAAACACTATAATAGTTTGTGTAGGAGCTTAAATATGACTTTGCAGTTTGCTTTGTTTAAGAAGACCCAAGTACCACAAACAAACCTGTGCCAGTTCAATCAGCCGGTTTAAACTTCTGATCTAAATCAGGCCTCAGAAAGTTTTTCCTTGTGGAATTTGCTCGAACCAAACCAGCTAAAAGTAACACCTTTAAAGTGTTGCAGCTTTACATGTAGACCTGCTTAACTGCAGTCTTTCTCTCCCAGCACATAATGCCGGCAGAGCTGTGCCATTCTGCCCCTGGCATCTGTTAAGTGCCTGCATGAAGGGTGAAGAATTAACTTTTGTAATGGCAATGGATGCTTTCATAGACTTCTTTCAGGCAAAAATCTCCTCAAGAAAGGGGCTATGGGTAGAAATGACAGCAGCCAAGGAGTTAAAATTCCCGAATTAAAAGTTTGTCATGTAAACGTTAATGTAGGTATGTATGAATTTTTTTTTTTTTTAATTTTCCCCCCCCTCCTCGTTACCAGAAGCAACAGCATCTGCTGTGGTGGTGGGAACAATGCAGCCTAGTGATTCCTCCTTCCTTACAGTAGAGAATCCTGTTAAACACACAAGGCTGTGCCTCAGAGTGTATCCTTTCAGCAGGCTTGTTCCTTTTAATGGGTGCCCATTCCTGGGGTCTCCATTGTTTCACCAACAATAGCACTAGGGGCAGCTGATTTGGTTGACAGAAAATGCGTTAATTTAACAGATCTATTCCCTTTAGCCGGGCTCCTTCCTATTGTGCCCCAGTTCTCCCCCAGTTCCTGGGGAGGAGGGCCTCGGGAGCAGGGTCTGTTAGGTGGAAGGCTCCTGCAATTAGGAGGGGTTTGCAGCCTTTTGTGCGAGGAACAGAAAACAGCTGATGGGGAGAAGCGGTGAGAGTGCAGTTTGCTTGCTGCCAGAACACTCGTTTTTCTGCTTTTTTTTTGGGGGGGGGCTTTACAGACTGCATTTACAAGGGGTGGGGGAATAACTCGACACTCAGAGCCTGATGGCAGTCAAGGTCTTTGCTCTGCTCAGAGGTGGTCTTGCAGCCCAATGTGGCAACTCCTTTCAGTGCTGGCTCAACTTCTTGACAAACTCTTTATAGACTATAAATGCTTAGCTAAAACACCAGCTTTCCACTGAAAAAGCAAAGCTTTTGCTGGTATTATCCGGGGTAGGGCTGCTGAGAGCTGGCTGGGGAAGGCAGAATGTGAAGTTAACACCGAATTATTTGAAACGTGAGGGGTGTAATGGTGCTCAGACCTCTACCCTGGGCTAGGCCACCAGTTTAGTGTAGGTTTTGGGCTGGTCTGATTTAAACAGGGCAAGCTCTTCATCCTTGGGTGCCCTTACACTGGTTCAGCTCTTCCCTGCAGTAACTTACCTTGGTTCAGGAACAGAGTGGGGTGTCTTTGTTGATTTTTACATGGTCAAGCTGCCACCTTCAGCCTGGTGGGAAGGAGGGCACATGGACTGCTGAGGGGGCAGTGAAACACGAGGCTCTGCTGCTCCTGGGGGCTGCCAGGCTGCCAGAGAGATCTTGGCTGCCAGAAAGAAGATCTCACTCCCTTTCAAGCCCTCCCTTCAGCCACGCTTCTGGCTCTGTGGCTTGCCCCTTTCCTGGCAGCATCCCAGCTGCTGGCTGGGTTTTTGTGGGGGTTGTAGCTCTGTGGTGGCAGCAGGACCTCCTGCTTTTGGTGGTTGCAAGCTGCTGGGTCAATCCAGAGTGGCTCTTGAAACTCTAGCCGTAGTTTAGTTCTGGTTGCTGGGGCTGGTGATGTAAAAGGAGCTCAGGAGGGTGTTTTTCCTCTTCTTTGGTAAGGCTATTAATTCTCTGGCTCTTTCTCTCCAGCTAAGCCTGCTGTAAAAGGGCTGGAGCTTTGTGTGGCCAAAGGGTTGGAAGGCAGACCTAGTATTCTCCTTTCTGGTGAGCCCTGTGTGTAGGGAGTTGTGTGGCAGCAGAAATATTTATATCTCCATAACACAAGGCAAAGAGCATTGTGGTTGGAGGTTTTTGAGTTTTTTCTTGCTTTTTTTTTTTTGTTTGTTTGTTTGTTTGTTTTAGGAGGCAAAGGGTGAGAGTTCACTTAAAGAGCTTGACTCTTAATAGAGCTTGTCATTGTTGCTAATATAAAACAAATGATGAGCATGGGAGAGGAGTCAAAGGCTCCCTCTTCTGGTGTTCTGGGAAGGTTCAAATACTGAAAAATAAGCAAAGAGAAAGACCCCTTGCATGCTTTCTTGAGGTACTTTGTGACCTCACTTAGCCCTCACTGCCCTGCCATGTAAGTCTCTTCATGTCCCCTAAATACTCAACCTTAAGGGCACTCTGTGGAAGTGAAATGCATTTTCAAATGCAAAATACGTTGCACCTGTAAATAAAAGTGAGTCCTGGTTTCAGAAGGGTTCCCATTCTGAGCATGGAAAATGGCAGCCATGCATGTCCCTGCATTTGACATTTCTCAGTGCTCCTCTTTACTGCACCCTCCTCTTGCAGAGATAACGTCAGTGTCCCGTGCATTTCCCAGGCCACATGTGTGCACTGGCATGTAAACATGTTTGGGATGATTGGAGTGGCCAAGTATGCTGAGCATTCCCTCTGGGAAAGCCTGTCCAAGGCCCCGGCACTCCTGTTGCTTTAGCTTGAGTCAGTCCAGAATTCAAAGCTTATTAGTGGTTGATTGATGGAGAAATGTGCACAAGGAGTAGCACTTTGTTGGGGATTTTAGATGAATTTTCTAAAAATTCATTGTATAAAGTGTAGTACTTCTAAAATTTCAGATTTTTCTAAAATTTCTAGAATTCTAAAATTCAGGATTTCAGAGCATTAGAGAAGGGACTCTCTTTTCTTTAATGTTTTGAAGAGAGAGCTGGCCATCATGTGGCTATTTTTCCCTGTGTTGTTAGTGTGGACTGAGAAGCAGGAGGACTCTAATGGGACCTGAGGACATCAATTCTCAAGCTGCCTTCCCACAGCAGCTCCTGCCACCAGTAAAACTGCTCTCCAGGATTAAAAACCACAACACTTTTTTCCTTTAAAGCGAGCTGTGTCTCACCAGAAGCAGTTCCCCCAGCCAGCTTCCTCCACAGCCCCACACAAGGGTTGTACCAGCATGACTGAAGCAGTGGCACAGGAATGGAAACAGGCAGCAGGGAGGGGAAGGGCTTTTTATAGCTGACACTTTCTGCTGAAAGAAACTCTTATCTCACTGCAGCCCTGGGTAGCAGGTGGAGTGAGCCTGCACAGGTAACAAGAGGTCATGCAGCAAGGAGGGCACCTGGGGAAGAAACCTTATCAGTAAGACCCTCCCTGAAAGGGTTTTGGGCTAGATCAAGCCTGGCTTAGTTTCTTTTTTCTTTAAGTGAACATTCTGGTTAGAAAAGTTTTTATCTGGAGTTAGATGGTGAGCCTTTAAATTGTTCATTCTGTAGTCAGTCCTGAACGTGCAGCTGAAATCACTTAAACTTCTCTGTAGCTGAGTCTTGCACGAAACTCTTTTTTAGAAAGTCAGGCTTTCTTTAAAAAAACAAAACAAACAAAAAATTTCCCGAGAAAAAGGTTTTTCTGTGGCTCTGGTCACCCAACAATGCAGATACCTATCCATCAGGATTTGTTTGCCTGGGCTGAGGAGGCTGGAGCAGGACAGGGACAGGGCAGCCATGTAGAATAAACAGGGAATAGCAGTCTCGATTTCCTTTCTTTCAGCCTGATACAAGGTGCCGAGGCACTGAAGACTATTTTGCCCTTAAGATAATTGTGAGTTGGAGAGGATCAAAGGGCTTGAGGGTTTAGTTTTTTTTTTTTTTTTTTTGGTTGAAAGGGGATTTTCTCCATGGACAGCTGCAGTAGTGCATTAGTAGTGCAATGGATTATCTTTCCATGATCTGTAGGATCTCAACCAGCTATCGAGGGGCCCCACTGAAGGCTGCAGCTTGGGGGGAGGCAGAGTGAAAGTCTCCTGGCAGGGAGACCTGTAATGCCTGGGAGCTCGGGCCACTTGACTCCCCCTGCCCCAGCAGGGTGGGTGGTGCTGGATATTCTTAGACTGCAGATAGTGCTGGGAGCATGAGGAAAAGGAGCCCAGCTCTCAGTCATGATTTAACTGCAGCTGATGGCCTGCATCCTCCCTGCTCTCCAGTGGAAGTGCTTATTAAGGAATGTGAGAATGAGCTGATTCCAGCTGCTGTGGCATCCTGTAAAGGGCAGTGTGTAATTTGGGAGGGTGCTGCGAGTCCCTTGGTGGAGCAAACTGCTCTCTGTAGTAAACATCTGACCTGCCAAGTGCCTGGACTTTGTCATTTTGGGGAAGTTTTGGACGATGGCTGATCTGCAAATAGCTGTGTCGTTGAGAGGGTGTCCCTGCACATGCCTGGGTATCTGTATCCTTGATCTGTGCTTTTCTCCATGGGGGGAGAGGCAACACATCTGGCCTGACTGTGTGGCAAGGGTGGCAAGAGGGGATGGGACAGGGCTTGGTGCTATCAGAGGTGGAGATCAGGTCATGCTGTGCCTCCCTGACCCGGTTTCAGGATGAGGGGGCTGGAATGTGCAGGAGGGCAGAGCTGTCAAGGAATGCAGGTCCCCAGGTGGTCACTTTGGTGGCTTGTGCTTAAATCGGGCTCGAATTGCATCTGTGCTGGTTAATGAGTGCTGGGGCAGCCCTGCCCTGCCACGTCCTCCTGTGCTCACCTCCTCAGGTGCTGAGTGGGATGCCACAAGAGAGGGCTGACAATAGTGTCTTTGGAGGCATTACACTCACCCTCCCAGCACCTTTAGAATTTTCTGTTAACTTTAATGATGGAAGCATTATGGCTTTTTGGTTGGTTGAGGGTTTTTTTTGTGACTAGTGAAACACAAGCTAGGATGAGCCCAGCTTTGCATTTCAGGGCTGATTTTTTTTTTTTTTTTAAGGTTTTTTTTTGGGAGGACAGGCAGTTAGAAAGACTTGTCTTTATTTGTAAGCAGGACTGGTTTCAGAATTTAAGGGTCGCCATATGATGTTGTGTTGTTTTTCCTTGGAGTAGCAACTACAGTTTATAATCATTGCCTAGTCCTTAGCCAGTTGGCAGGAAGACTGCTGTGAAGGGATTGATTATTAGTGGATGCTTCATTGTGCTGTCCAAGCCTGACTTTCTTGATCTAACCAGTTCCCTTCACTTGGAGTGGCTGTAGTCAGCAGAGAGAAGAGAGGGAGATGTGTCTCTTCCCTCTCAGCAGCACTGTTCCTTGTTCATGGGACATACTCAGGATAAGAAGGGTCAACAAAAAGTGTCAACACTTGAGCATTCTCATAGAAGGCCAGCTGGCTGGCTGGCTGCTGGGGACTGCTCACAATTTTTCTGCTTCCTCTTGTGATTCTCTCAGTATTTGTTTCTGGAGTGATGATTTCAAACTAGTGCTGTTTGGTGTGAGCATCCTGGAGGCTCCACCCTTTCCCTGGGAGAAAGAGTGGAAACATCATCAGGAAGATGATCTCGAGCTCAGAAACTCCAAGACACGCTGGCAGCTGTGGCAATTGGAGATGAATTAGTGTTTAAACTGGCAGAGAGGACACACACAAGTACAGAGGCAGCAGCTCAGGCTGCAGCTTGGGCAGCAACATCTGCCAGGCTCCTTGGATGGAAGCTGGGATGGTTTGATCCTGCTGAACCACATCCTGCTGCAGCTCCTCTGATAAACCTGGGCTAGCTCATTGAAAGTTAGGATGTGTGCAGCCATGCACAAAGCAGCCATGCTGTGGTGTGGAGTAGCTGGTGCTGCTGTTTGGGAAAGGGAGTTTGAGCTGGGTCTGAGCAGGAGGGGTTTGTGAGGAAGGGGCCAAAGGAGGAGGTGTTGTCAGGCTTGCACATCCCACCCTGCTGTGCTTAGGCTGAACAGCAGCAGTTGGAAGAAGACAGCTGGGCTAATGCCTAAAAGGTGGAGGGATGGGGAGACTCCACGCCAGGTCTTGGAAGTATGATCCCAACCCTCTGCTAGTGTCCTGCTTTCCTCCCCCACTCCCAAAGCCCCTCTTGGGCTGTGTGGAAGTGTCCCAGTTCTTGCAGCTGTGTTGGTTGTAATGGGTCATTTAGTCCTGAAATCCCTGTTTGAAAGGGGCAAGTCCTTGCCTCGTGTGACAGCTGCCGCCTTGCACTTTTCCCCAGGCTGGAAATAACTGCATATGACACAGGAGCAGAGCGTGGCATGGGGGAGGGAGGAAGGTTTCCTGGCTTCCTCTTAGTGCTGTAATGGCTTTGCTGTGTGCCTCTTCTCCCGTGTGGACCATAGCAGAGCCGTGCCCCACATATTTAGGAGATCTCTCAGCTGGCAGTGCCCAGGCAATGCTCTGAACAGCCTGGCACTCTCCAGGCTCTGCAGATCTGGGGGCAGGACAGATACTCTGGACAGCCTGGCACTCTCCAGGCTCTGTAGATTTGGGGGCAGGACAGGAGGGATGTGAGGTGGTGGTGGTGGTGATGCAGCACACTTGCCTGGAGCATCAGGGAGCCTCTCTGGAGCTCTGCCCATCTGGGAGGGAGAGCCTCACTGTTCTGTGCAGACAAGGAGAGGGAAGGTGGGAATGTTGCTGCTCTTCCCTGCTCCCCTCCTCAAAATCCAAAGCCTTGAGCCCATGGAAACCTGGCCAGCTTTTCCTTCTAGCTGAAGGGCTGTCTCCTGATTGGAATGACAGCTTTGAACTGGAAGACATTATTTCATTAGTGTGCTAATCAGATACAGAGATTACCTGATTGGCTACTTAATAATTAAATGAAGTTGCCTGTAATTCTTTGAGCACACACAGAACTAATTAAATTAACCCTTCACTGCCCTGCGTGCCTGGGATGCACTTGTGTGAAATGGAGAGGGCAGCTTTCCCCAGTGTGGGGACTGTGGTCGTGGAGTAGCCACTGCAGGACTGCCAGAGTGGTCTTAGCAGGAGCCTGGGGAGGAGAAGGTGATGCACTCTCAGACCCTTTCACTTTAGTTTGGCTCACCTGGTATGTGATCAGTGTGTCTGGCAATGGGCTACCAGCAGATCCTGTCTCCAAACAGCCAAAAGAATGCACTGGGCTCGTGGGGTTGGTGCCAAGGCATGTGCAGTCACCCAGCCCATGGCTTAGGATCACCTGGTGGAAAGCAGAGAGAGGGAAAACTTGACAGTTCTTGAGGGGAAACAGTCAAACAGAAACCAGAAGATGTTCTCCTCTACTTTTGAAGCATTATTCTTCCCTGTCCTCACTGGCACTAGGCACAAGCCAGGTTCTTTTCTTGCATTTGGCAGGATTCCACCAATTGAACTTTTTATTGACCACCTATTTCTCTCTACTGCTGCAGTGTCCACTCCAGGAGCTACACTTCGCACATGCCCACATGGGTGTCTTTCCAACAGTTTGAGGAGGACACAGCAATCATGTCAGTGCCTTAACTTTCTTTTATTACAGATTGAAAGCAAAAAAAAGTGAAAAGAGTAATAAACAGAAAGTTTCCTTGCGTTTTCCAGCCCCAGTGCTATGCCCAAGCTTTCGGCTTCTGTAATGCTAGAGGTGTGGCAGTTAGAAATTTATAGTGAAAGGCTGATTTTTATAATGTGTGAGAGAATTGTTGCTGTGTTGAAGACACTCTGTGTTTGATCATTTCATTGCTAGGGTGAAGAGTTAGCATCTATAATTTTTTTGTATCCATTTTTAGTGCTAAGCACTGGGTTGAGGCAACAGAAAAGCTACCTTATAATAATCCAACAACTCTCTTCCCTTGCTGCTGCCACTGTCTCCTTCTAGACTTTGCCCATACATGTTAAAATGAAACTGTCAAATTAAGCACATTTCACTGTCATCCAGAGCTAAACTTGGCAGAGAAGAGCCCTTGGACCTTCTGGCCTAAGTTAACCACGGCTGGCTTCAGCTACCCCAGTAAGGAATTGCTGTGGCATGCAGAACAGCTTTCCCCTTCCCCGTGGTCCATGTTGCTGACTCTGTCCTGTTTTTTCCCTGAAGATTGGTTGTAGCAGCAGTGTCCTTGGAGCCAACAGAGGGATAAATATCCCGAGCCACTGCTTTGTCTTTAAAATCTGGCTTCCACATGACAGGCAGCCCAAAATGCTTTCGAAAACAGGTCAGGAGACAGAAGAAAACAGGGAGGATGGGGAACAAAAGGGCAGCTTTCAGGGTAATTAGATGGTTTCAGTGCTCCTTCTGGCAGGGAGCATTCGCTGGTGAGACATGACCCCCCTGTGCTGACTCTCTGCAGATGTGGGTGTGCTGGCTGGCAGGGTTTGAAGGAAGGGCAGAGAGAGCAGCCAGCGAGCCTTGGGATGTCCTTGTGTCCCTACTGATCTCTGGGATTTAGCATCTCCCCTTCCAAGCCTTTGGATCTGCTCTCTCCACAAGCCAACCTTTGCTATCCTTCCTACACTCCCCTCTGCCTTCCCAGGTCTGTGATTCCCACCTGTGACTCCCAGATGGGATCTCTTGTCCCCATTTCATGAGCCATGGGCAGGCATAGGTCTTGAAAGTGTTTAGGGTTTGGGGCAGTCAGGGAACGTGGATGCAGTGCATGCAAGGTCAAGCTGGAGCCCAGATACAGAAGCCACTTAGGCTTTAGTGTTGTTAATATTTTGATGGTGTCCTGTTGTAGAAGGGCAGTAAGGAAGGCTGGCAGATCTGTGTCTGGCCTGTTGCTGCAGCAGAAAGCTGTTTCCAGAGATTTCTGAAACAAAGGATATTCCAGCGTGTGGTGGAAGTGGCCATTTAAACGCATCTGACCATAAAGATGCTGCCTGCCAGCAATTATGATATCAGAGCTCGTGGGGCTCACTGGTGTGGGCAAAACCGTGCTGGGTCAGACAGAGCCTGAATGCTGGAGATTGGGCTTTGGGGATGGAGTTCAGGGAGGCTTTTTTACCTCTTGTGTCCTCCTCTTTGTTTTTGTTTATGGGTTTACAAAGTCAGATTAGCATTTCAATGTTGGAGGCAGAGCCCTTGGGCAGTGGTGGAAGGCAGTTCAGCCGGTTTGGGATTACTGCTCCCTTTCCCAGCAGCCATCCTTCCTTCCCAGCTCCAGTGAGGAGCAAAGCCCCAGGCTTCTCCCTGTTGGGAATGCACCCAAGCTGCAGCTTCCCCTCCAGCGTGTCTGAAGGTAGATGGGCAGTGTCACCGGGAAGGGTAATTAGCCTTCTTTTCAGGCAAGGATAATTGTTTTATTATTTTAAATGGTAGCACAAGTTCTGGGGGAATAAAAAAAAAAATAACCCCCTGAGAGCTCCCAATCTCCAGAAGATGTTCACATTTTCTGGTTTTGGCTGCTGGTCTAATAGGTGTTGCCTGTCCACAAGCTTGGCTTTGCTTTAATTCTGGGAATCTCAGAATCCAGAGTCCTATTACTTTAGTAAAACTGTGCATTGAATAGAAGTCCATGCCCCTTTCCTCTCCCTGTCAGGCACAATGCTGTACTCAGTCACACCAGTGCAAATTTAGGGCAAGTCCAGTGGGTTCAAGTCAATGTACTCCAGGCTCATGTTTTAATTGCAGAAGGTCGTGTCTCTTCTGAAACCAAATTTTTCTCATTGGGCTATTCTGTGTTTGTTCAGCAGAGCTGGCTGCTGCTCCATGCAGTACCCAACCCATATCCTGGGAATGCAGTGCTTGGGAACAGGCTTAGGTGCTCCTGCAATGCAAGACTCCTGCATGTGGTTGAGCTTGCAAACTTGCATTCACACATGAAGCTTAAAGGGGAGGTAGCTTAAGTATAAGAACTTATTTGTGTTTATTCCTTCTTTATTCTGAAGAAAACGTGAAGATCTTTTTGAAATATTCGCCCACTTTGATTAAATTGTTCATGTGCCTTTTCGTCCCCATGTGCAAAGATGACACTGTGTTCTTTGTTGGAAGGCTCTAAAATAATCTTCTCGGCTTGTAGCTATTAACGAAAAGTGGTCTGAGTTTGTGTAAAAATTGTTTCTTTAGATTTGTTCCACCTTCTCAGGTGCCTCAGGTCAAGTTCTGATTTCTTTTGTTCTAATGTATTTTATAACCGCCAGTACTTTGTGCTGCCTCACTTTTGCTAGGACACTGCACATACCTTCATTCCTCACTCCCCTGCACATTTCTGTTTGTCTGCTGTCTGGGAGAGGAGCCGCTCAGGGTGCCAATATGTTAAGCTGTTGAGAGAATGGGGAGAGATGAGATGAAGGTATTGTTATGCTGGAAGGTGTTAATTGGTGCTATCAGCCACTTGTTTGATTTCTAGACAATTACAGCAGTCCTTGAAGTTGTGTCTGAGCCAAGCAAATGGCAGGGGCTCTGCAAGTCCCCCATCTTGTCTTTTTTTTTTTTGAGTTCTTATTTCCCCACGGGCTCTCTCTACACCCTTGAGCAAAGAGGATTTGCCTGGATGTGGAGGAGCTGGCTGGATGTACTGCACAGAACTTTGTACATTGCTTGTGAGCCCTGGCCTGGCACAGGGGCTTGGCACAGGGGATGGAGAGGAGATGCTGAATGGTTTGGGGATATTTCTGGGTTCCTTAGAAGCAGAGGAACTCATGCACTTGGGTGATATTTTCTTCTGAGATGTTTCCTGCTTTAGAGGCAGATGCTTGATGTTATTTAGGGGAGAGTCCTCCTGTAGGGCCAACATCCATCTGCCAAATAGAACCTCTCACTCGTAGTCCAGGATTTCTCTCTGGAGAGAGGACAGGTGAGAGTCTCCATTCTGAGCCCTGTAGCAGGGACAAGATCTGCAGCAGGAGAGTGGCTGGCTCCTCTGCAGGCAGAGGAGAAATCCTCTCCACAGCTGCCCTTTCTCCTATAGCTGGGAAGTAAGGAACCATCCTGATTTCCCTGATTTCTTTTCCAACTTTTTTCCCGGGTAAAATAAGAAGTGGGATGGGGAGTAGCACCTGCAGAAGCTTGGAGACAAGGTGCATTAATGCCTCCCTCTTCCATCCCAAGCTCCAAGGTACATTGAACATTACTCAACCAGAACTTTGTGTGGACCTCTTGGCATACACAGCAACACATGAACCCAGCCCCAAGTGCCTGCTGCTGACATTCCTTTGGTCATGGTGGGTGGAATATTGCCACCCTGGTATCATGGCTTTGCTTGCTGCTTTTTCTGAATGTTCATAGCACCTGGCTCTGTGCTATGTCATACTTGGAAAATGGAGTGGTGATGCTAAATGGAGGCTGACATCTTGAAGGTGTAAATGACCAATGAAGACCATTATGAGAGGAAAGTCAGGCTTGATTGCAGAAAAGACTGATAAGGAAAGCCCAATAAAGAATCACAAAAATGTACAATCAGAGTGGACCTCTGGAAGTCTCTTATCTGGCCTCTTTGTTGGATTTCAGGCTGTCACCAACAGTAGATCAGGTTAACCATGGTCTGAAGAGTGCATAATTTTTCTGTTCTATTCTCTGAATGCTTTTCTCTGTTCCTTTCCCTTTTCTCATTTCCCCAAAAGACAGCAGAATTGTGAAAAGTGTTAATTATTGCCATTATTTAGCAATGCATGGTTTAAAACTGCTGAAATTCAGCTTGGGCAAGAGAGGAGCTTTTAGTTCCAAAGCAGGGATACACCTTTTGCTAACTTTTTTTTGAAACTCTATTTGAACTGTGACTGACAATAAGTCAGGATTGGAAACTGCTGGTTCTTTTTTTTTTCATTCTGTAGGGAATAGTTTGCCTTTGAGGGATGGTTGTTGCTTGTGCAGGAATACCTGACTTCAGGAGTCATTATGCAGGCACTCCAAATGGGACCTGTGGGTAAGCACCACACAAAATAGCAGCTGTTGCCTTGAGAGAAATGCCTTAGGCCAGACAGGAAGATTTTTATTTGTTTTATTGTTGAGAACAGACAGTCAAGAGTTCTGGCCTTTGGTCTTTTAATGCAGAGCTTGTTTTCATCCACTCCTGCATGCCTGAAATCTGTGTGATTATCTAGTCTCTAAATCCCTATCAGCACCTTCACAGGTGTTCCAGGGCAACTCTTTCTGGGGCTACATTGAAACAGGTCAGGCAGCTGATCTGGACAGTGGATAAAAAAAAAAAACATAAAACACCTCAACTCCCATTCCCTCCAGTTATTTTTTGCCTGGATTAGTTCCATGAGCTGGCTTATAGAGTGGCCTGGCAAATAGTTGTGCCAGCCATGCCGTGGTATGGAGTTTGGATAAGCAGTGGGGATGAGCAAAGGGGCAAGAATAATTTAGTGTTCAAAGTGGACTGTCATGTCAGACTGATCATGCAGGCATTTGTCACTGTCAGTGGAAAGAAATTGAACTTTGAGAGATGAGAGGAGTCTATTTTAGAATGACATGAATCACTCTGAAGGTGTTCCCCTCTTTTCTCCGTGGATGATGATGGGGAACTGAGTGCACCAGCTCTGACAAGAAGTCAAATTTAAACCTCACTTAAACGAAACTAAAACTTCTTATATTTTAATAATGAAAGTATTGGCATGTCTGATTATTGTTCATAATGCTTCACCTTCAGTGCTGTTGTAAATATAGAAAATTCAGCTGGAAGCAGAATCCCAAACTTCCAAGCAGGGCAGTTGTGAACAGTAGTAATGCCATGAAAATCCAGCTGCTAACCATATAAGTTGAAGAGCTAAATATTAGCTCTGGGGGGGAAAAAAACACTTTTAACCACTGCCCATTGCCTTACCTTTGGGTAAGACTGCCCAGAAAATAGTGGTCCTCCTGCACACTTTTCAGCATTTCTGCCCTGCAGTGCTGCATTCAAAGACCAATATTGCCTGCTAATGTAATTTGTATTTGATCTCAGGTGGTGGTGATGGTAGAGAACGTGCCTGCTTCAAATCACCACTGTGACATGATGCTGAGGGATTTGTTGTATATTTTTGGGGATTTTTTTTGTGTTGAAACCAATGCTAAATGATTACAAATTCACTTGCTTGACAGGAAACACTGAAACCTTTAATTCAGTGCCTTGTACCTGTAGATGATGATTGGTTTTAATTGCAGGGTTGTATGATTTTTTCCATGGGCTTGCTCTGTAGGGTAGGTGGTGCTGAGAGGGCAGACCAAGGCTGTGCACTGAAGGAGGCTGTTGGCTACGTGGTTCTCACCTTGTTTGCTAAATAAGCTCAGAAGTGGGCAGGATATGAGAGATGGAGGCTGCCACAGGAAAAGAAAGGATGTCTGTTGGTTACATGAGGGTGTAGTGCTGTATCTGTCTAGCCAGAGGCAAGGCAGATGTGAGGTCCACAGCTTTCCCCTCTTCTGCCCTAAAAGATGACAGCTCCTTTTCATCCACCAGTTTAATTTTGTGGGGCTGTGCTTGTGCAGGGAGAAGAGGGAATGATCTGGGTTTCAGAAGCTAAATTTTGGAGGGATTTTAGTTTGTTTTTCAACTGAAATTAGTTAGGTTGTCTGGCTTACAATAAAGCCCTAACATGAGTGGAATAGGAGTAGGAATAGAGGAGTAAGGATGGGTTTTTTCAACTGAAACATGCTGATGTTAAGTTCCATTTTCAGTCTCAGCACTCATTTTTTTGCAGACTTACGACTCTGGGTGAACTGCTTATGCCTCATTTCTCAGAAAAAGCCTTCAATTACCTGGCTGGCTAGTGGTGTTCTTCCCCCAGAGCAACTCAGGAGATGTGCCTCTCCTCAGCTATGGAAACAAAATGCTTCACAAACTGTTGTGGGAGCTGGGAAAGAGCTTAGGTGAAGCCAGGGGAGACTGGTGTAAATTACTGCATTGGCTGAGGCACAGAGGGCAAAGGCTCCTTCACCCCCTGTTTGTGCTGAGGAGCTCCAGCTTGGGCCCTGGCTCTTTCCATGTGTCTCCATTCCCAGCAGCTGGTCACCCAGATGATCCAGTCAGGGACATGTTTTCCATTTGCTGAATTAGCCAGCTGAGGAGCAGCCGTGGGTATTGGCCTGTACAGGGAGCCAAAACAGGGAGATGTAATAAAAATGGCAGAGCTGAGTTTATGTCAGCATTGCTCTGGCATTTCTGGTCCAGCCTGAAGCTGAGCTGTATTGGCAAACTTCAGCTTTAGAAAGTCTTGAGTGTTTGGTGCTGAAGTTGGAATTGGTAACAGTGCTGCAGAGAAGAGGAAGCCTCTGTCACAGGTCCTCTGGGTGGCCTCAGATAGGGCACCACACTCCTCCTTGCTTTCCCTGCCTCGGGGGTGTATTGCTGCCTTCCCACCTTCACCCAGCCCTGGGAAAAAAAAAAATAGCAATTAAGTCTCAGTTGTGTTTTAAATACTGCCATAAAAATGCCAGGGATGGGGCTTGTGGGATTCTTTTTGGGCCTGGAGAGGACACAATCTCAAATAGAGATGCATCTCTTAAATAGAGAGGTGAGTTTTGCTGGCATTGATCAATTTTTTCCCCACCAATTTCTCATTTGTCAAATCAGATTAAAAATCATTAACTTGTAAATAGATTGAGAAAAGAGTTAATGCTTATTGGATTGAGCTGCTGTGTGGAGGCCACCACAGAAAAAGGTCTGTGAAGCGATTAATAGCTTATTTGGTGGCCAGGCTGGGAAGCAATGTAGCAAATTAGGCATAGGGATACATAAAGAATAAGAAGGATAAAAATCAATATTGAACAGCTGTCTTTACTTCCTAGTCTCACACTCCCACGTACTGAATGAAGCGTAATGGAGATGTGATTACTCATTTTATTACTATTGTAAAGGGTTTGAATAATGGGACAGACCTGAGGTTGGTTTTATAGTCCTGAATGTAGCATTTCCCCCTTCACACGCTGTCACCTGAACCCTTGCACAGAGCCAGCAGCCTGCACGGAATACATGAAAGAAGCAGTAATAAGGGAGGCTGTGCAGCAATGTAAAACCTGAAATACACCACTTAACAGTGAGTGAAGAGTGGGATAAAGCTTTGGTTGTCCTCATTTGGGGGAGGACAGGAGGGAACAGGGGAAAAAAGTGAGTACCTAGGCTACTGGAATCGAAGGAGCTGAGAATGGAGGGAATTGCCTGGATCAGCAATATGCAGAGTGCTTTACTGGTTGTTGGTTTGAAGTGTGCTGGTATCAGATGGCTTTCTGACTGTGTGATTGCTAGCAGACTCAAAATTGTAGGACATGCAGCTCTGACTCAGAAGACAGATGATTTTTCTGATATACATCTATAAGACCTAACTTTTTCTTTTTAATAACCTAACTATTGTAGTCTCAACAGATCCGTGATTGCAAAAATGCAAATTTTCTGTATGTCTGATGAGGTCGGCTGTATGGGGTGGATGTTGTCAACAAGCTGGCTGGTGCTGCTGCTGCTCCAGTCTCTTCGGGGATAATAGAATCTGGGAACAATTAAGAGGCAATGTAATCAGTTCCTGGGGGCAGGAGCGTACCCTCTTGCTTTTCAGCATTCCCTTGGCTGACTCATGAACTCTGTTGATTGACTTGGGAAGCAAATGAATCCAGCTCTCCTCCACAAGGAAGAGTTATGGAGGCAAGGTGGTGAGAGGAATACATCAGATCTCAGGCAGCTTCTGCCCTCTGTGCTGGGAAATGTGTGGAATTTACAATGGTTACTTCGCTGCTAAGCAAGTGGGATTTTTTTTTTTTTTTTACTTTGTTTTTGCCCTTAAGCCCTGTCCATCCTCTAAACTAAGGGCTACAACAAGCTATAGCTGGGAAACGCTCACACATTAGCACAGAGGAAACAAACTGTAACTAACTATAATTGTCCAAAAATATATGCAGCCATAAGATTCGCAAGCCCTTTGTATGGGCTTTGGTAAATGAAGGAAGTGGTGTGTTTGGATTCCCATCTCCTTGGGCTTCTCCTCTGTTATTCAGCTGTTCCCCAGCTGGCAACTAAGAACTTTAGGGTGCAGGTAGACATCTCTAGTGCACTTTGTTTCCACATTTCCTTCCACCCAGGAATGCTGAGAGTGTCGGTGGCTGGTTAGTGAGTGCAGACAGGCAGGATCCCGGGGAGCCAGGCAGGATTCCTGGTCTCACAGGTGTGGTGCAGAAGGGTGAGGTGACGTGCCACAAGCCTGTGCTGCGTGACTGTGGGCAGTCTGCAACACAGACCAGATCCTCCGGCTTCCAGCCCTACATGTGGGGAGCACAAGAGCTCTTAAAGCACGAGAGTGCTCGAAATGTTTCTTTTTTTTTCTTTAGCGGTACTCAGTTCTTTTGCCAAACGGTCCCTTCTTTTTTCCTTTGATTTTAACTACCCTGTTTTGATGGTGGTGTGCTCTAGGTAGTTACTCATCTCCCAGGCACATGGGGAATAAAGGCTTGCAATACAGCAAAAGCGTGTGCAAGGAAGGGATGGGCTGCACGGGCAGGACTTGCCCCTAACCAAGTTTGGTTTATGGCATCTTACATTCTAGGATGAGAAAAAGGCCAGTGGTAAAAAATACCCCCAGAGGCTGAGTGTGCTGGTGACAGGAGAGGCTGCTGAGGGAAGGAGAGGAGACGAGCACATGGAAAGCAATCTCCTGCTCCCTCAAAGACGTGCATGCAGAATGATAGCGGGGTGGGTGTGGGGGCGTGTAAGCAAGTAACATCCCAGAAGCTGGAAGAATAAAATGAAAAGGCAGCAGAATCAGCCCCGCAGATGAAAGGCAGCCCCTTTAACATTTGCTCCCGGACTCCGGCAACTCTCAGCAGTTGGCTGGAGACTAAGCTGGACGGTCCTGTGGAGCTCCAACAAAGGGACGAAACAAACCCCCGTCCCCCGGGGCCCCCCTCCCCGACAACGCGTGAAACAACTTGATAAATGATTGCTCTGTCAGGGGACGAGGGGATGGAGACGTCTGGGAGTGCAGGGGGAATGTATCTAATTCAGGCATGAGGGGAGCTTGGGGTGGGAGAGGGGAGCAGGCCAAGGGGGCGGTGGGATGGCAGCGTGAGGGTCTCCTGCTTTGGCAGCAAAATTAATAAATACGGCAGAGCGGGAAGAAAGGGGTGAGTGGCTCTCTGGAGAGGTTTCTGGGGAGCAGGCTGTGGGGGCTCGGGGGAGTGCCCCTGGCTGTGCCCTGCCTCCAGCCCCCCGTGCTTGCATTACCTCATTTACTGGGGATGGCAGGAAATACAAACCTCCCCCCGCCCGGGCTGCTGATAGCATTGAAAGCTGCAGAAACAGGAGCCCATGCCCTGCCTCTATTCAAGGGACACATTAATTACCCTAAAACAAAAACAAGAAGACTTCACAGCTGGGGCCCAACACTTCAGATTCCCCCTCCCTCTCTCCTTGCCTGCTGCTCCTCCAGTTTGTGCACACCAGCTATTTATACAGTGTCCCCTCCGAAATGACTGGAATTGGGCCCGAGCACCCTTGGTGCCCAAAACTCTGCCAGGAAGGTTTGTAGGGACTCTGCAGGCATCTTGCAGGCAGAGATGGTCCAAGGGCTGGATCTGTGTTGGGAGGAGTGGCGTGCCACCACCACCCACCAAAACCAGGCTGTGTATTCTGTGAGAAGCTGTGGCAGCTGGAATAACGAGCAGCCCCGGCGGAAACCAGGCCTTGGGTGGCTTATCCTGGCAAGTACAGGAGGGAACACTGGGGAAACTTCAGGGAGTCCTGCTGGAAGAAAATAAGGATTTGGTGGTGGTGTGTTTTTTCTCCCTCCCCCTCTGTGGGAGTGGAGCAGAGAACTTAATTTAGAGCCCTCCTGAGCTGCTGGTGAATAGACGCTTGATCCAGGAGGCAGCTGCTGCCACCACTTGCAAGGTGACCCAGAGCCCTGTTCCAGCGTGTCCCAGGCCACGATGTCATGAGCACCACTTGCCAGGAATAGAGAGTGTAGCAATGTGTATAAATAAATAAAATGGGGTTTGAGTGCACTTCTGTGTTTGGCTGATGAGGAGCAAGGGCCTGGATTCAGGAGAACTGAATGCTGAGCTTTGTTGTTGTTTTGGTAGCTGTCACCCATCCAGAGAAGTTGGCCCCAAGCCTCACTCTTGGGGTGCATCAGCAATAAGTGATAACAAAAATAGGTAAAACGTGAGGAGGAGTCTTCTGAAACATGTGGAGGGCAGTGCTTGCCAGCTGTCAGCTTCCTGTCTTCACAGGAGAATTTGATCTCCCCGGGAATTGCCCTTCCTCTTCTCCTCTGTGCTCCTGCCCTAAGGTCTGTGAAGAGCTTAGCAAGTGCTTTGGCACAGGGGAAGGTGGCTTGCCTGCAGTGGAAGTGTTGTACTCCTTTAGACTGCTGACCCTCTGACTCTGCACTAAAGGCTAAAACACCTGAGTCTTCAAAACCCTCTAGGACCTCTCCTCGTGTCTCCAGAAAATTACCAAATACCCCACGAGTTGTAGGAAAATAACTTTTTTACGGCTGCATTTCTGGTGTGAAAACTGTGAGAGGAGCACCTGGAAGTGCTGGTGTAAGCAGCCCCTGGCAGAACCCAGCACCTGGAGTGTGTTACTGCAGGGTAGCCACTGGCATTTTGGGTTCAGTGAGATGGTGTTCAGCTCAGTTAAGCAGACCTATTTATAATGTGGAGTGGCCTGGTTCAAGCACGGCTGCAGATTAGGAGGAGAGGAGATAGGGAATTAGCCAGCCCTGTTAATGCTTTACCTGGCAGTGAGGAGGAACTGTGGATGGCCATGCCTGCTTTCCTCTTGGCAAGGCAAAGGCCACCAGTGCTTTGGTGTGTTACAGAGATCACTGTCAGCTCTGGTAGCCCCCTTGGACTTCACTTTTGGAAAGCAGCAGGTACAGTTTGCCAAGTTGCCCTGTGTCAGAAAAACCCAATGTGTAGAAAGACTCTTTGTGCTGTGAAGGAGACTTCATAGAATATTATCTTTACAGTCTTTTTCTGTGCTTCAGTTTATTTCTTGTGGACATGGAATGGTGAGAATAAATAGCCAATAAACTCACAAAAAATAATTATACAAGCAAGGCAAAGAATGATGTTCTTTATGATCACTTGCATTGGGTTGCAGCACCTAAAGTTATGCAAGTGTAACGCAGGATACTTTTTAGAATGCAAGACCCTTTCTCACAGTCTAGCAGGGAACAAATCCTGCCTTGAAGCACTGGGTTTTTGCAAGATGTGTACAACAGTCAGGAACGTAGGCAGATAGTTTTTTTTCAACTTGGGGCAAGTTGCCAGCTCATTTAGACCATTGTCCACCATCATGATGTAGAACTCCACCTTTTTCCCCGGCACCCTTGTCTAATAGTCTTGGGCAGTAACTTTGCAGAAGGCCAGAGGGGACAACTGAATGCAGTGGTTTCTTCTAAAGCCCTCATGAAACTACCAGAACTTGGTGTCTTACATAGTGATAGTAGTTGGTTGATGATTTTGGGGGAAGTTTTTTTGGTGATTTCTTTCTTTTAAGGAAGCAATTTCCTTCACAAAGGGGAAGTATTTTTTCATGCAAGACATAATTAAACTGGAATTCATTGCCACAGGATGTTGTGGATGCCAGAAGTTGAGATGGGTTCAAAAAGCAATTAAACAAATTCATGGAAGCGAAGTTCATCGAGGGCAATTAAACACAAAGATACAATCTCTGGCACAGGAAGTCTTAAGCCACAGCTTGCTGGAAGCTGGTAGGAGGGAAGCCTTATGGTATTGCTTGCACCATTCTTAGGCCAAGCATTTGCTGCTAGCCCCTGTCTGGGGCAGGATATTGGGCTCCATGGACCTTTGGTCTGACCTGATCTGGCAGGGTATATTCATCTGTTGTGCTTCAGCCAAGATGGGAGGCATCCCAGCTTTGCTAAGGAAATGCTAACAGCATGTAGAGATGTGAGTGATCCTTCTGAGTCCCTTTCCTGTGTCTTTTTTTTTTTTTTTTTTTTCTGCCAGCAGAAAGCAGAATCAAGACCAGGTCTTGTGGTGGCACGGAGAGCTGGGCTCACAAGGGAGGGAGGGGGGTGGTGGGGAAGGAAATGAAACCAGGCTGCTCCACCACTGTCCTGCTGGCACATGACGTGGTCTGCAGAGCTCTCACGGGGTGGTGTTCATGGATGAGCTCCAGACTCTTCATGTGCTTCCAGAAAATTTGTCTGTGTGAGTCCTGTCTTCCAATAACCTGCCCTCGTCAGCCAACTGCTTCCTCTGGTGTGCCCAAAACATGGGGCCTTTGAAAATGGGCTTAAAATGAGACTTCGTGATGATTAATAGCATGTAAATACATAGAGTAATTCTTTAGATGGAAGTTAACTTGACTTTTTAGCCTTTTCTTTAATTTTAGGCTTCCTGCTTTGCTTGAGAAATTTAAGCACTGCTAATATGATGTTGTATTAAGTGGTGTCACTCAACGTAGATAACACATGATTATAACTGAGTTATTAGAAAACACCTGATTTATCTCAATTGTGCCTCTTAATTTATGCTGGGAACCATAAAAGCAATATAACCTGTGCTGTGAGAGGGTATTTATCAGGGTGCTGCAGTGTCCAGAAGTAGTTTCTGTCTCCAATTCACTGACAATTCAGAGAAAGAAGTAGGCAGTGTATTTATTCATTGATGTAAAAAAAAAAAAAAAAAAAAAGGCTGAAGGAGTACTACTCAAAAGCACAAGAGCCTAGAGAGGGATTAAAAGTATGGATAAAGAAATTCAGGTTGGATAGTTGATGGTATCACACGTGGACATAAATAATATAAACCAGAGCTAGTTGTTGGGAACATTCTGGACATGAGAGCAAGTGTGCCATGTCTTGTGACTTTTAGCCAAAATCAGTATTTCATATTTGCTTGAACCTTCTGTTCTTGAAGATATTTAGAGAACATGATCCAGGTGTATTCCCAGTTCAGAGAGCCAAATTACACCCAGTATTTATTATAATTTTTAAAATGCTGTGGATTCAATGGGTCACGTTTGTGCTGTTTCGTGGAGTAAAGCAGATCACTGGATGGATCAAGAGAGGTTGTAAAAGTGTAATGTTTTTCTTCTTAAGTGTAGCCCCTGTCCGCTTGTGTAACTTTGTTGCTGGATATTTTGGTACAAAAAAAGATTTATAAAATTGTGGGGAAGTCACAGAGTATCAACCAGAATAACAGCATGAGAATGGAAAGAAATATTGAAAGGGCTGAATATACTGGATACTTACCTGCATCTGCAGGACAGAGACAGCAAGAGAGACAAGGAGATTGGGTGATTGAAATAATAGGAGAAAGGAGAACAAAAATTATTCTAAACATGAAGAAATGCTCCTAAGCAGAAATAGGATGTTCTGCTCTTGAAACAGTTAAACTAGACAAATACATTGTGTCTGGCCTCCAAATAGTTCTGGGTTAGAAACAGAATTTTGTATGCCTTTCATGTCTCTGCATTTTATCCCCAATAAACTGGATTGGAAAGCAGGGGATGGCTAATATCATGGGTTCATCTCAGCAGCCAATACTAGGATTACCTGAAAAAGTAGAATAGGGACACTGAGACGTGTATTCCTTTGGCAGATTCAGGCTAGATACTGAACAACTGCCTTGGGATTTATTGGAAAGTCTAAGAAGGAATTGGATGGCACAGATACAATGGTTTTGCTGTGCATGTCAGTGCTCTGGAAGGCAGCCAGCTGTGCTCAGAGGTTGGTTTTTGATGGAGATGTTTTCCCTCACCAACGGGGAGAAAAGATTGGCATCTCATTAATTAAATACTGTTATTTTACACCAATGGTGGATGGCCATCAGGTTGATAATCTCACACCCACCTTTGTCTTTGCCTGAAGTGGGCCATGGTACATGACCTCCAGGGCAGAAGTGCAGCCCTCCTCCTCTTCAACCTCACAACAATGTCCGTTCCAGGTTTGGTCTGTGCATGTTGCAGTTCAGCAAACAGCTATTCTGCTTTTCAGTCCTCACTCTAATCTGAATGAATGAATGTTGGGAAGACCTGCAAAAAAATTCTCCCCTTTGGTTTAGATGGAAGAGTTGGTGATAGTAGCTGCAGAGTTGATATTGGCTGCTACCACTTTTCACAGAAGACTGAATGTTTTAAGGATGAAAAGCTCTGTTTCTCAGGATTTTTTTTCTGCTGTTCTTGTGGGGACTCAAAGCATCTTTTCCTTGAATGTAGCTCATACAGGGAAGTCTCCTTCCTCTTTCATTTTGAGCTATTTTCACGTACAAACCATCCAGGACTTCCTCAGAGTGAACCCTCTGAGCAGGTTCTGGGTGAGGCCACTGGCCCAGCTTGTTCTCATTCCTAGTCCCAAGTCATGCCTAATATTAGATACCTTGGAAGAAAGAATAAAACCCTACAAAGACAAGTGGGGAAACTGCAGAATTCTCTTTACTCCAATTGCTGACAGTGTTGATGTCTTGTGGTTTTTAATCTTATTAGTATTATTGCTTCAATAAATACCTAGCAGAGAAAAGTTCTGTGGGTTACTTTCATAAGCATGAGTGCAGCAATATTTTCTTCCATCACTGCTAAATCTATTGTCTTTTATTTACTTGGACAACTCCTTGCTCCTGTCCTATTGGGAGAAAAAGAGGGTGGGAATGGAGAATAAGTGCATCCAGATGGCTTTTTCTGCCTGTTTTATGTTATCATATGCTCGGATTGTTTCACCTCTTACTTACCACCCCTTGAATGTAGCTGAGAAATTTGAAAGTCATTAGAGTTCCTATTCAGCAGACTTTTTAATGGACTATAGGCCATCCAAAGTCATGCTAACAAGGGTTCAATGAGTCTTGAGTTTTGTAATTTGTGTGTTTTGTAACTGCGTTCTTGGACGAGCATCTTTCTGGGGCTGTAAATTTTTGTCACTTCCTTCTGGATTTTTAAGTTTCTGAGGTTTGATTCTGTTTTGTTACAAAGGCAAAGGGGTTCAATGCAATGTTTGAGAGAAAAACTGTGTTTTCCATATTATTCTTTATCTCTCTCTAATACAAAGCTCCACATCTGGTTTGTGGTTTTGACGATGACTGGAAACTAAGCAGATGTTTTCCCTGTGCTGTCCACAAGGCCACTTAGATCTTTCTCCAAATGGTTACAATTACTGTGAAACCCATCCGTGTCTACAATTAGTTCAAACTCTCCATGCCAATTTGCATAACCTTGCACTTGTGTGCAGTAACATTTATTTGCTGCAACTTGGGTGGATGATCCAGATTCATACTATTAGTTCTTGCTGGTTTTGTTTAATTTATAGAGCAGTATCGTCAACAGTTTTTTCCCCCTATTTCACATTGTATATGCCCCTTTCCAGATCATTTAATATATTAAATGTTGATCATAGTATCCACCCCTGGGACTTCCCCCATTAACCTTCTTGAAAACTGGCCATTTATTCATGCTGTTCTTTTTTCCTAAATTAGCTTTAATCTATTGACAGATGTTTACCTCTCACCCCATGACTAGTTTCCCTAATAGACTGTGGTGATTAATATTACCAAAGGCTGTTTGAAAATTCAAATTAATTATATCTACCAATTTTTCTTTAACCACTGTCTTGGCACTCCTTACAGAAAATATGGATGTGCCCATTTTTCTTATGGAAATACCATGCTAATCTGGGCCTGCTGTATGGCATTAATCTAACTTTCATAACTACCCAGTTGAGCCATTTTACCAGGTACTAAAGTAAGGTTTACAAGTGCCTGTAATTCCCAAGTTCACTGTTGCTTTTTATACACAAATCCACGGTATCACCTGCCCTGCAGCTTTGCCACTTCCTATTTAATTTTAATGATCAAGCTGCCAGCAAAATGCATAATGTGCCGCTTAGCTCTTAACATGGTCTGAAACTGAGTGCTACCTGGGCCAGTTTGTTTCCAATTTAAATTAATTTTATGTGACTCCAGGCATCAGTGGCAGGCTGCCCTGGGTTTTTACAGCTCCTGCTCTTGAACTGCTTGTTACCGGCGCCCGCCAAGGGCTCCTGCAGGGCTCTGCTCTCCTTCTATACCTTTCCTATAGCTTTTCTATACCCTTTCTATCCCTTTTCTATACCCTTTCTATTCCTCTCCTATCCCAACCTGTTTGGTGTAGCCAGCCCAACCTCTCACTCTGGAAATGTTCTTTGAAAAGCTCCTCCAAGTATCTCGACAGCCCCTTACCCTCAAACCTCTGGGAAGCTTAACCAGCTCCGTTAAAACTAGAGTATTTCACTTTTTAATTCAAGCAAGCAAGCACCAGAGCATCGTTTGAGTGTGGTTTTAGTGATTTTTGCCTTTTATGTTGGTTAAAGTTGGATTATTTCTGGATCTCGCTGCGATCTGGAGGTTTACAGCCGAATTAAGTCTTTACATTCAAGTCAGTATTTTCTTCTGTACATGTCTGAGCAATTTATGGCTTTACTCTATGTTTGCTTGAATTTGTTTTAATGTTTTGAGTTACAAAGTCATAATTATTTCTTCCTGTTTGCAGAAGGAACTGTTTCTTTTGACTTGTATTAAAGCGCTTTTGGTTAAAAAATGGAGTTAAAAAAATGCACTGCCACTCTTTTAAAATTGGTTTGATGATGAAGTTTAATATTCCATTGTCTTAAATGGTGTCTTAGCACCTAAACCTGATTTAGTGCAGTTAGCCAGCTGTTCTGGTTTGTTTCCAATCTTTAGGCTCCCTGTGGCCCATCTCAGTATCTCACTGAGCACTCGGGTCTGTGATCAGGTTGTAGGTGCTTGGCAGCATCCAGGGGCACTGTGACGTGGGCAGAGAAAGGCTGATCCACTGAAAAATAACACAGCAAAGAAAACTCAGCCAGATAATCAGTTTTAGGATTAAAAACCCTAAAACCTCCCCGTGGCCTGGCCATTCATGGTGCCCAGGGCTGTGAGCAAGCACAGGGGTCATGGAGGGGAAGGAGGTGGGCAGTGTTGCTGTGAATTTACCCCTGAAATTTCATCCAGAGTGAGGGGAATAAACAGAAATGAGGCGCGTACTCGTCGTCGCTCGCAGATGGGCTCCACACATGTCAAGGCTCAATTTATCCTATCAGTGAGGCCTATTCTGGGCTCCTCTGTGTTTTCTGCCAGTTCAGTCTGGGAGTTGTTTTACACCTCTTGGCAAATATTTGGTTTGGGAGTTTCTAAGTATAATTTAAGTGATTGAAAGTCAGGGAAAGCTTCAGCTCCTACTGGTTAGAGTAATTTCAGATTTACCATTAGATAAGTTTTAAAGGTATTAGTGTATCTTAAGCATTTAAGAGTAAAGCAGAGGATCCAAACAGCCTGTCCTGCTGTTCTTGTAGACTTTGTGCTGGTGCTGCTATTCCAAGTTTATATTCTAAGTTTATGTTTGCTTTAGTGATACAGTTAATATTCAAAGGATTAAAGGTTTATATTCCTGAGAGCAGGAGGGGGAAAATCAGTAGAAAGCATTGAAAACATTGGGCTAAGCATTGTTTGTTTATTTCTGAGTACTCGAGTGTATCTTGGATGTTGACAAACACTGCAGTATTGGTACATTATACCAAATTATCCCATTTATCTCCCCTCCTGTTAGTGTCAGGCTGATTCCTTCCTAGAGTTTGCAGCATTGTCCTTCCAAGGGGCATTGCAAACTTGCCAGCTCCTTAAGCACACTTCCTGCATCTCATATTTTGACTGGCTTTGAAACCTGTTCCCCTGACACCTTCTTGGGTTTAATTTCCCTGAGCTGATTTCCTGCAATGGAATTCTTTCCCCTGTCCCTGTGGTTTCATCCCACACTGGGAGTGCTGGGCATTTACTGGGCATTTACTATCCTAACTGTGTTTCTTCAGACCCCACAGTCCCTCCTGGATGTTTAAAGAATTCGGCCTCATGGCTTTCCTGTGCATTAGGAAAATATTTCATTGGTTTTGTGAAATGCCCAGCATTGTGAAGGGAATCTGGGGGATGAACTCTGATCTCCACGTGTCTGTCCAGTACCTTGATTACACCATCATCTCCTCTGCTTCATCTCAAATTCATCTGTTGAGGTTGAACCAGCGTGTCAAACTGCATTTTTCATCTCTTTTCTCTGGACTCTGCTTATAGCTTGAGGCACTGGAGGAGAGTGGAGTTTTTACATGTTGGGAGTCTTCTTCAATACTGTTCTTTTATCCCCTCTTTCTTTGCCTCCCTTCTTACATCTCAGGCCGTGTGAAATGAAGTCTCTCTTCCCTTCTACATCTGAAATGCAGCTTTCTGTATTCATGCACATACTTGCCATCAAAAGTTTAATCTCTGTCCTCCGTTTTAATGCTGTAACAAGATTTTATTATTTTTTTTTAGGACCCTCACATTTTCCTTCCTCTATGACATTCTACCCTAGACAACCAGTATTTTCTGCATTTAGCATCTAAGTCACGTTCTTTCCTGGTCAAATTTTAGTATCCCCAGCCTGATTCAGCGTGGAATAGAAACCCTTTTCTGCCTTGTACACAAAAATGGATGCACAGGGTTAGATCAAAGGTCCCCCTAGCCCAGCATCCTGTCTCTTGTTGTACAGCAGATACCCAGGGAAGAGTGTCAGTTCAGGGCAATCAAGCAATGATACTTCCCTAGACTGTGCTACCACTCTCTGGCTCATTTGCAGCTCAAAACCTTCATTTTGTACTTAACAGCTGTTGATAGATTTTTTTTTCCCCCTCCTTCTGTTAACTTGCCTTTTTTCTGTGAACCCATGTACTCTTACAACATCCATAGTATTCCATGGCCAAGAGACAGAAGAATTACTGCTTGTGCAAGGAAGTATCTCCTTTTTGTTGTTTCTGTCCTGATAATTTAATTTCCTGTCTGTCCATTCTTTTTTTCAGTAGGGACTGCCAGCACTCATTCATTCTCCATGCCATTTCTGGCTTTTTGTTGTTTTGCATAATTGTTTTTCCTGCAGAAGCTGTTTCATGCATTTAATCACTGTTGTCCTCCTCCACCTTTTCAGTTCTTCTGTGTCTTCTTTTTTCCCAAATCTGGGGTCCAGAACTGTGTGCAGTGCTTGTGTTGTAGATTCACTCTGCATTCATACAGAGATGTATTGATGCTTTATGTTCCTTTCCTCAGCATGCCTACTATTATTATTTCATTTTTGACAGCTTCCACTATATTGCTTCCACTTTCAGAGTTCTGCACACTGCTGCCCAAGCTGCACCTCTGCTTCTTGCACTCTTGCTTGTGATCTGGACCCTGACAGTTACTCTTGCATCACCTGAATTTTCCTTTTCCTATTTTTTCTGCCTTTTTATGCTCCCACCATATCTGAAAGGGCTTTTTTCCTCTGGTGCTCCTACCCACCTTGATCTCTAAATTTCTGTCTAAGAGTCATACTACAAAGCCCTTCAAAAGCATCTGCTCTTTCTTCCCCCTTATCTAGTCTACCAGCACTGTCAGGCAACTTTCTATTATGCTGGAAATAAAAAATGTCTCTTAAGATGTGTGCCAAGCTCACAGAATGTAAATCCACATATGTATATCCAATCCACTCTTCTTTTTTCTCCTTTCCTCTTCACCATCTGTCTTCTAATCTGGTTTCTGTGGGCATTAAGGTATAATTTTACACCAGTCCAGTTAATTCCAAGTTTAGTTCTAGTTTCTACTGTTCAAAAGTGTCTCATGCTAATGGAGCTTAATCTGCTCACACCGTGCACAGCATCTCAAGGAAAGCAGCTCTGATTTTCAGAAGCAGCCCAGGAAAGTCTGGGGCCTGCTCTATTCCTGCCTGGGAACTTTTGGATAGAAATCACTCACATGATCCGTGTAACTCCTGCCTAATAAGCCTGATGTTCCTTTCCTGCCTTGGTTGGGCCCACCACAGCCCTGATGTGCAGATGTGCAGGCTGTTTGTCTCCCAGACATGTTGGATTGCACACAGACAGGCTCTGTGATCAGGGAACAGGCACGTGTGAGGTTGGAGACACACCAAGAGCATCGTGTTTGTTGCTCGTGCTGAGCACTGGGCCAGCACGTAAGCATTTATCCAGAGCTGTCTTGGATTTGTGGTGCTGGCTGGACCTGTGAGAGAGGAATCTGCCATCAGGTGCAAGTCCTGACGTTGCTGTGAGCTTTAACTATGACCAAGGCATTGCAGGGGAACTCTGTTTTCATAGCAGGATTATCCACAGTTGCTGTATCAACACTGCAGATGATTAAATTACCCTGATTCCCTCTCTCTGCCCTAAAAGTATAGAACCTCTTCCTGAAGGGAGTTGTGAAGGGCTCTGAGCATTTGAAAAGTTGGGATTTGTGTTTAGTTGCTCCCATAAGGACTTTGCACCTTGCTCTGTGGCAGGGATGTACATCACCCTGTGGATGCAGTGATCAAGGAACAGTGTCTTCCTTTTCCCCTCTCCTCCACAGGCACAGAGTTTAGCTGCAGTGTGGTTTTGAAGGCCAGCAGCACCTCAGGTCCTCCAGCTGTGGAGGTGCTGAGGATAACTCTGTCCTTTAGGCTGCATCATTACATTTACACATAAAGATATGATTCACAGAAAAGCCCAGATCTCTAATGTGGAGCTCCACATCATGTAATAGTGGCTTGGCAGAAATCTGTTAGCTGAGCATTAAGTTCAATTCAACTAAATTAGGAATGGATTAATGCTGCAATAGGCAGAGGTGTAGCCTGAGAGTTGTTGTGCTCTGTTTTAGTGCATTTGGCTTCCTGTGGGATCTCAGGCAAGTCACTTAGCTTGTCTGGGAGAAGCCCACATGGCTGTTGTGAGGTTAAATGCCATAAGGATGCATGAAGTCTTCTTGTGTGTCTATTACTGGGCTCATACAGAGTTGGAAGATAAACTTAGCAAAACCAGCCCCTTTTTTGTCAGCCCTTTCTGTGTCCCAAATGATTTCTAAGGTTGGAAAAACCCCCACACATAAAAGTTGCCATATAACCAAATTTCACTTGCATGTATACCTGAACAAATGATGTCTCACTTCAGTGATTACTGTTGAATCTGATGTTGGTGGTTATACTGGCAGTGTGATCTGCTTCTGCAGTGAGTGTGGCTCAGAGCCATTCTGATGTTAAAAAAGGGACAGAAACAATCAGTAACCCCTGCTGCCAGGCAAAGGAAGGATGAGGGCTGGAGCAGACAAAAGCTTAATCTTTCTCTTTCTCTCTGTTTTTCTAACAGTTGGAGCTAATCGCTGATAACCAACACTAAAACATCTGAATCATAAATCTGTTCAGCTGCTGTGTGACTCACAACAAACAGAGTATGAACTGTTTGTGCCTTAGCCATTCTCTTCCCTGCTGAGCTCTGCCATGAGTTATCTCACATACAACCCCTTCTCGTAGTCTTTGCAGGTTTAAAGCAAAATTCCTGTAATGCTTTTTACATTTTAAGTCACTCTTTCCATGCTAGCTCCCTTTTAAGGTAACTTTAGGCAGAAGATGAAATCACAGCAAGGAAGTCCAAAGAGCAGGGATGCAGCCTACACACTCATCTTTCTCCCCTCTCCCCCACTCACCCCCCCAGGAGCTGGGACTCCTGCTTCCCACTATTGTGAGAATTAATCCTTTAGTGCTCCTTGCTGCTCTACCTTCCATATAGCCAATAAGCACAGAGTGACTGAAAGGTTGGCTCTGTGTCCAAAGGAATGAATAGCAATGGATCACACTGCTCCAGCTCTTTTGCAAGTGCTGCTAGGAAAATATCGTTTGGTTTTGTTTGAAAAATAATTAAGATATCTCAGTTTATACAAAAATGAGTCTGGACATTTTTGGATTTTTTTTCTTTCTTTCTTCCTGAATCAATGGACAGCTGGGGAAGAGGAGGGAAGGAAATTCCTAACTTTGGACCCCAGCTGGAAATCAATACAAAGATAGTCCTGAATGCTGCTCCTTGACTGCTGGCTGTAGATGTGCTCCTGTGTTGACTGAGGCTGCCCACAGTAAATGAATAGGTGGTGGACTTCTTCAACACTAAAATTTATTTTGGAGGAAAAGGAAGTGACGTTACTTTGTTGTGGTTGCTTAACTGTGCAAGAAACCCTGGAATGAGTAACTTTTGTAGGCTGCAGTGTAGGATGTGTTTTTTTTTTTCTTTTCCCCCCTTTTCTTGTTCTGTTTTGACTGTATGGAAATGGTGTGGAGGTTATTGAGTTCAAACGACTTCCTGCATAGATTTCTGCATGCTAGCAGGGAATGACTTGGGAAACAGTCCTTGGAGTTCCTCTTACTGAAGCTTTATTACATTAGCAAGGCTGAGTCAGAGGAAATGTTGCCAGACATCAACACAGTGGGACTGAGTTCCCTGGTTCAGGTCAGAGTCACCTGTACTCATGGGCAAGGAGGTTTTTCAAACAGGAACAGCATGTGAATGCATTGATCCAAGAGCAGGGGTGTGCAGAAAAGAGCTGTGCTCAGTCTTGGAAGATTTGAGTCTGAAATGTTGCAGTGCAGGGCACAAGTAAGGCTCTCCAGGTTTTCTTTTAAGGAGGTTTGGAAATCATAGGATTGTTTTATGCTCAAATGTTTTGCACGTATTTTATTTAAAAGTTTGAAGGGAACTACTAGAGGGACACTAAAATATGAGGAGTATGTAACTATGACAGTTTGGCACCTTCTGAAAGGAGACTCTAAGCCAGTATTGGTTTTCATCAATGTGGAGATGGCTGGGATGAATTTGTTAGAAGGCAAGTAGTGATCCTTGCTCTCAGCCCTGAATGTTCTGTGTCATCTCACACTTTTGGTATTTTTTTTGCATTGTACTTTTGAAATGCTTCATTATTCTTTTAATTGATTTTATTTTGTTGTCTTTTGAAGTTGTTTTTAACATTCTTGCAGTGAAATCAGATCCTGCAGAGGAAAGCTGTTTGTTGAGTTGTCCAGGCAGCAGCATGGCTTTTCCTAAACTTGAATATTTCCTAATTTCTCTGTTTTGCTCCTGTTGAGCACCTCCTTTGGACAGTGATGCCAGACAGGATAAGACATTTCCTTCACTGCTGAAAAAAAAATGTATTTGGTAACGTTGTGACTCAGGATTCTTGCCCATATGAGGTGCCCAGTGCAGGTATCCATTCCTGGTGTCTGTGGGACCTTCTGTTTGGAGAAGTTTGAACAACCCTGCTTGTATGGAATGGCTAAACCTCATCTTGGAGGGGTCTGTGAAGAGTTAAGCTGGTTCTTGTTGTCTTTTCCATTCAGCCTCTTGGGAGATAAAGGTATTTGTCTCTGCTGTGCACATTGAGAAAGAGCAGAGAATAGTCAAGTGGGTTGCCTGAAGTCACCCAGCCTGGCAGAGCTGGGAACAGTTTTCCTGGCTCACAGCACTGTACTTTAAACCACTTTTTTTGCAAAGGATAATCTGTATGTTCAAAGAAGGCTTTATAAAGCTCCCATTAACCCCAGTGCCATACCTAGTGAGGAATCTAATTTATGTGCTGGCAAATGAAAGCAGTTTCAGAGACCTTGGTGCTGCAGGTCACTGTCAGACCTTCAAGGTTCGTTGCCACCAGTTTAATTTTTCTCCTGGTTGGGTTTGACTCTGTTGTTCCTGAGAAAGGAAGAGCAAAATTTACTCCTGAGGAAAGATTTCCAGAGACATCCAGCTGTGGATAACTGAGAACAAGGTCCATGCAAGGGTTTTTGCTCTGCTATACATTTTAATGTATAGAATGTCTAATGTTCCCATTCCTTCCTTGAAAGAGAGAGAGACTGTGGCAAAGCTGTCCTTTTTTATTGCATTTTATCACTTAGTCAGGATCTCAAGATCTGAATTCCAGTAGCCAATGACTGGAAATGTCCTTTCAAACTAAAATTTGAACTTTGGAGTTTACCCCTGAGTCCTCAAGCTACCTTATCTGAGCAGCAGAGGAAATTTTTTTTCCAGTTTTCTCCTCTGTTATCGAGGTGGAACACAGCATCTGAATATTAGAGAAGCAGCAGTACATTAACCTCAGCCTTGCTTTTACTCGAAGATTGCAAGTGTTTTACAGGGTTGGCTAAAAATTATCTAACATTTGAGTGGGGGAGGAGGGAGAGACGGGCAGAGATTTAGCTCTCATCACTGTGAATGCATGAAGTGAGAATAAAAGCCAGGCCTTTCCTGATCCCATGCCCTACTAATAACACTTTTACAAGCTGGTTATATAATTATCTGTTATCGTGAGCTTTTTCCCCCCACTTCAGGCAGATCAGCTATTTCATCCAACCAAAGGGGTTTGTGCAGATCTTTGGGTAATCCAATGTCATCAGTTCTGCACTGAATTTTCCAGCAACAAAACTGGCTATTACAGTTTAGGAGATGTAACAGACTTTTGGGTCAGTTTTTTTGTTTGTTTTTAAGTATAATGAAACAAAGCTGGAATTTGTGGGGTTTGTGTTTTTTTTTTTTTTTTCATATTCTGGATGTCAGGAAAACTTAGAAGAAAAAGGTGCTCCAACTAATGTCTGTAGAATAAGTATTATAACAATAGAGCTGGTTTCCTCTAAGTCTGGGCAATAGTTTACTGCCCTTCTCTCAAATTACAATGCTTTTTATAAAATGTGTTTTAAGAGTGTAGTTAGCATTAACATTTATGAACATCATAATAACAATTATTCGCCGTTTCTGGCAGATTGTGTAAATAGCCAAATGTTTGTAGCAATCTGCAAATTTATTGGCTATAAAGGCAGCTTTAAATTAAGCTGGAGGAGAATTCCTACATGGCGTGTGTGTTGAAGAAGATTTTTAGCCCGTGCTCTGGAAGGAGAGCCACAAGCACTCCATCACCTTTTTTATGGAGCAGCCTTGCCAGATGTGGAGTGAGACACAGAGCATTTCTCCTAAGCACGCAAAGGGCCCTGTGCTGTTTCCCTTGGCAAACACACGTGTCAGCCAAGCTCCTTCCAGATGGGAGTGGAAGGGGATGGTGGTTCATGGCCACCTCAGGCCATGGGGAGGATGCTGAATTGCTTGTAGTATGGTACAAGCCTGAGTTTTTGGTATGTGTTTTGCTGCTCTACCTTCCATATAGCCAATAAGCACAGAGTGACTGAAAGGTTGGCTCTGTGTCCAAAGGAATGAATAGCAATGGATCACACTGCTCCAGCTCTTTTGCAAGTGCTGCTAGGAAAATATCGTTTGGTTTTGTTTGAAAAATAATTTAAGATATCTCAGTTTATACAAAAATGAGTCTGGACATTTTTGGATTTTTTTTCTTTCTTTCTTCCTGAATCAGTGGACAGCTGGGGAAGAGGAGGGAAGGAAATTCCTAGCTTTGGACCCCAGCTGGAAATCAATACAAAGATAGTCCTGAATGCTGCTCCTTGACTGCTGGCTATGCTCCTGTGTTGACTGAGGCTGCTCACAGTAAATGAATAGGTGGACTTCTTCAACACTAAAATTTATTTTGGAGATGCATAAATGCACTTTTCTCCAACTCAAAACTTTTTTTTTTTTAATTATTTTTTTTGAGCACCTCCTGCTCCCCTCTGCCTTTCCCCCAGCTCTGGGGAAGGGAATGGGAATTCCCAAGGGGCTCCTGGCTGCTCCTAGCCCTGAGAGCAGTCACCAGGCACCCCTGTTGGGTCCTGTTTGGGCTTATATTGGGGCAGCACCACATGTTCCATGGGATGTTAAAACAAACACAAGAAGGAAAAAGTGTAATAGAATAGGTAGTAGTTGCTGGGTAGAGGCTCTGAGCCCCAACCAGGCTTTAGGTTGGTCTTTCCCACATACCCAGTACAGATCTTTGTGGACAGGGCTGGAGACAGAGTGTGAATTGGGAGAGATAACTTGTGGTGTTTATTTTGACATTGGATCCTGCAGTGACGTGCCTCAGGAACCCAGCTCTGTGTGACTCACATTGCAATATTCAACTGGCTTGAAACACCATTTCCTATTTCAAGCCTATCCCTTAGTCTCATTAAGGTGGTAGCATCTGTGTTTGTTGTAATAATTAAAAAAAACCCCCACTATATAAAAGCCATTAATTTTTGTATTGAAGTATGTCTGGACTGCATAAGTTTGGATTAAGTTCAGAAAGTTTGATTGATAAACAAGATGATGATTTTGGCAATCCAGAGGAGAGCAGACACTGATCTAAGAGTATGGAAAAGACCTATTAGCTCTAGTTCTAGCAACTGTTATGCCACAGAATTAGTGTGTGTTTTTAAAACTTATTCTTAGGCTTGAGACTAAGCCCGTTGCAAACAGGCAGCTCACACATCTGAGTAGCTGCCTGGCTGCTTCATCCGGGTTGACAGCAGTAGGCAGCTATTTCATGCTTTTTCAAATCATTCTTTGGTAAATTAATAGGAAAAAAAGGTGCTGGAACTTGGATTTCAGTGTGGCACCGTGGTGGAACTCCTCCACCTTTCATCTGTGCAGTGGCAGAAATATGTGGGGTACCTGTGTGTGGCTGCTGGCTCCCTCTCTCTCTGTGGCTTTCCTTTTGTCCCACCTGGAGCAAGGGAGAGTTTTCAGTGCTGGCAGCACTTGCAGGCCACTCTCCCCACTGAGCCCCAGGCAGGGTTGGTTTGTGGTGTGTGTGCTGTGGGCTGCACTCTGCACAGCATCCAAGGAGAGGCAGGAGAATGGCTGCCTGTGGGGATCAGATTAGAGGGAAAAAAGCAAGGCTTTCCAGCCCGTTTCTACCTGAATGTATTTTAGTGTTTCACCCTGCTTTTTCAGGCAGTGGTGGGCAAGGAGCTGCCTTCCTCCCTTCAAAAGCCAGGTGGTTGTTTTTGTTTGAGGGGCAGAAGGGATGTGTGGAAATCACCTGACTCCTTAAGGGATGATCTGGACTTTCTGTTTATCTCCAGGCTCGTGGAGATAAGTTGTTTCATGGCTTGCACATCACCTGGCAGCTAATAACATCCTGGAGGGGGGAGCAACATAAATGCCCCAGGAGCAGCACTGGTTGCTGTTATAGAAGTTTTGTGGGGTTGTCCAAACCAGCTGCATATCTTGAGTGCCCTGATGCCTCAGGAGTGCCTGATGGTAGGGAGTAAATCCCCCCAAGAGTTTTGGCCAGTGCATGAGCTACAAAAATGGATGTTGCTTAGATAGACCAGGCCAGCTGTATCAAAAGCAGTGAAAAATTCCCTTTAAAAAAAATTATTTTCCCAGTAAGTTTTGAAAACTTTGCAGAAACTTCAGCCAGGCAATCCATTCCAGATTTTGGCACTCATCCTTCCCCTTCCCGGTGCTCATGCTGAGCAGATGAGAGCAATGGCCAGCCCTAAAATGAAGAGCATCTACAGTCTGATCTCATCCTCCCTTGCTGCCTTTGGCTGGAGAGGAGGAGGAGCTTTGAAATCGGATTATTACTTCGAGTCTCTTGGCTTTGGAGCTACAGACTGTTCCCCACGTTGCCAATGGGCTTAAAAGCTTAGCAGAACTCCCACTAGGTACCCAGGAAGCCTCTTACCACAGGAGATGGTGACACGGCAGGATCAGCTGTTCTTTATTTATCCTGCAGCTGAATTGTCTGGGGAGGGACCAGGGCTAAACCCGCTGGTGTTGTTTCCAGAAACAACATCAAAACAGGTAGAGCTGATGCTGTTTCCCACCTCCAGGACTGTGCTCCCCCAAAGTGCTGTGTAAAACACTTCTTTTGCTGAAATTTTTAGTCTTTTAACTGCTGGTAGTTCTCAGCCCATAAATAGGAATGCTAAATTCCCATAAATGGGAATGCTAAATCCAGCATGTGTGGAGAGAAATAGTTTGGGGTTGTTTTGGTTGGGTTTTACCAGCAAGGTACTGCTGGCATTGTATAGATTGTATATATATCACTAAACTCTTGCAGTTTAGTGATATATATATAATCTATACAATATTTTGGGTGTAGTTTCAGAATGGTGCCAATCTCTACGTGTCTGCTCACCACTTTTCTCACCCTGTCTTCCCAGTAAAAAAACAAAATCCTAAATCAGTGCAGTCTACGAGTACTTTAATGATCTGAATACTTCTGATACTCCATTCAAGCACAGTTCTTGGGAGAGGGCCTTTCTAGGGGATAATAAATGATACCTTTCTGTCTGAGGGTGAGGCAAACAGGATGCAATTCAAACAGTCTGTGTTTCCTCTCCCACTGTTGTGTTTGGAGGTTATTTTCAGCTGGAGGAGTTGAACTTGTGGCTTGGGCAATAGTAGTCTGCCACTTTAGGATGGGGGGGGAGGAGGGCAGTGTTTTGGTTTGTTTTGGTTTTTTTTAAGACCACAGTGCCAATACTTTTCCCATAAAGGCATTAGAAATTGATTAGAAATTTAAACAGGCTGGTGATAGGCTTGCTTTTCTTATTTGCCCTTCACAGGCCTATTGGAAATCTTCCATGGGGTCTGCAAGAGGTCTGCAAAGCAAAGGCTGGAGGTTCTGCTGAGCCTGAAATTCCCTGTAAAGCCAGCTCAGTGCCCAGTGCCATGCTTGCCCCTCAGCCAGCATAACTGGCTTATGGTAAATGGCATAGATTATCTGCACTGAAGGAAGAGGGGATTATTTTGAAAGGGAGAAATTATCCTTTGGAGGGAAATAGCACGATCTCCAAAGGCTTTGGCTGCTCATAAAACTGAGGAAAAAAAGAAAGATGATTGCAGTGGCATCGAGTGTCAAGCCTTAGGGTTCTCTTTTAGCCCCACCACTGAGTGAAGCATGCCCATGGTGGGGATGCTGGGGCTGCAGTTTGGGCTGTCTGTGAAATTGCTCTGCATGTGGGTGTGTGCCTCCCCTTTCTTCACAGGTGCTACAAGGCTTTACTGGAATGTTCTTGAAATGCTTTGATGCTCTGGGATGGCAACTGCTTTAGAGGCATAAAGTACTAATATCTAACTACTAAACAGAAACTAATCATTTGTTACTTCAGAGCTGCAGATGCTCCCTGTCCATCTGAAAAGGTTCTTAGCCAGGGACAAGAAATGGACTGAGTAGCACTTCTACATCTGTAAAGTGGTGACAATGCATACATTCACAACAAATGTAGTTCTCAAATCTCTTGCACTGCAGGCAAGATGAGCTAGGAGGAGAAGAAAGCATTATTAGCACTGGTCCATGGCTATGGGGCCTGAGGGAGACTGGATTGATCAGTCTGAAATCTCTTTTCAGTACAGTTTAGCCACCCAGCGTGAGCTGCTCCTTTGTGTTTGTATTACACAGCAGTGAAAAATTCCACTTGGAGAGCAAGGAGCAGCATGCTGTGCAAACAGGGGAGGGTCCCTGTCCCAAGGGAGAGATCAGGCAGCAGGTTAATGTGGATGCAGAACTCCAACTGTTCCAGTAAGTGGGATAGATGGTACATAGAGAGCACGGTGGTCTCAGAGTTTTAAGCATCCTGGTAGAGGGGGTAAGGGAAGACAAAATGTAAGTTTGCCTTTAAACCAAGTCTGGAAAAATCTATCCTGACCAAAATGTCCACTGGCATGGCAAACAGTTTGCATTTGCAAACCTTCTCAGGCTGAGCTGAGCAGAATTCAATGTGTCTTGCACCCCCTTTCATAGCTGGAGGAGAGGATGGCTGACATTACCCCTTGTGCTGCTGGCACTGGTGTGGGAGCATGTGGGATTTGTTCTTTGCAAACAGCCATAACCTGGAGGCAATAGGACAAATTCTCCCTGGATTTCTGTTTATAGCCAATCTCCCTCATACAAGGCTGTCATCTCACACCTCTGCCTAGCCCTGGAGTAACATCATGCTCCTATTTCACAACATGTTGGAAATAGCCTTCAAGGTCTGCTCTCAGAAAGTCGAGGAAGGTAGACATTTCAGAAGGCACTGACAGACAGGGGGAACCTGAAGAAACAGGAAAAAGGGAGTACCTTTTCTGCTCTTTCTTTGTCCCCCTCCCCAAATGATAGTTGCCTTCTGACAGGATAGCTTTTTTCCTCCCCAGGTATTTGCTCTTCATGCCCTGACCTCACACACACCAGAGCAGAGGCTCAGAGAGGAGCTGGGACCACTGTGGTGATGAGTGTCATTAACCTCTTCAGCTCACACCCCAAACCTACTGTAGAAGGCCAGCATGGCTCCCTCTGATCTTGTGGTCCTGAGGGTGAGGTGAAGATGATCATGTTTCCTTGAGGCAGCTGCTGACTTCATCCCCACTGCCAGGAGCACAGGGAGGGCATTTAGCACCCATTTTCCCTGCTGTGGAAAGGCAGAGTGAAGAGACTGGCGATCCTTTTAGCTTAGGAAACCTTAAAGGCCTGGGGTATCTTAGAGAGAGGGGGCAGCCTGCAGGCTCCTCTCCTACAGGACTGTGGGGAAGGTGGGAGAGGTCCATCCAGCTGCAGATTTGGATAAAACACATAGTGTTTCCAAAAGCCACTTAAATTTAAGATGGCATGTCTGGGAAACTCCATCAGGACCAGGAGCCACAACTTCTTTCTGAATTTATGGCAGCCAGCTAAACACACTGCTGTTTGCCCTTGTAGGGTACTGTGGCTCTAGGAACACCCCTAATGCCCTGCAGTGCCCTCCTGGCTCGTCGTGCAGAACACTCAGTAGGCTTCATATTTTGGAAACTATTTCCATATGATGGCAGGAATCCCAGGCAGGGAGAACATGGCCCTGGCCTGCAGGCAGAGTGGGGGCTTGCTTCTCTCAGGCATTCTGAGAAGGTGCTGGGGGCTGAGCACACTGACAGACACTGACTTCACACCAGCAGGGATAAATGGTGCTGCTTGGAAGCGTTTCAGGCCTGCAGTTGACTCTCCATCTTCCTGCCCAATCCCAGTACCCTTTGGCATGAGTTTGCCAAACTTTTGCCCAGATGCCTGTCGTCGTTAATTATCTGTGAGGGGAAAAGAACATCCTGACTTGACTCGGTGACAATTTCAGAGCATGGGCTGGGGCTGGCTCAGCACACCCCGCTGGTAGCTTTTGGTGATCTCCTAAAGCCTCTGCAAAAGCCTGTTGAGTCACTTTGGAGCACTGCAGTGGAAAGCTGATAACGGCAGCAGTATGGAAATAGAGCTGAAGGGATTGGGGTTTTTAAACTGATGGCTAACTTGGACGAGGCTTAGCTGTGCTTAAACTCGTTATGTCCATCACATTCAGTTATAGATGATTCAGCTCCAGCACGGAAGAAACCTCTAAACTGTAGTTCTGTACCTCAGCAGCACCCAGCCTGCTCACACTGGGCTCTTCATGCAGGTTTGGAGGAGTTGGTCTTGGGATATGAAGGCCCCAAGCTTTGTGGGGCTGCACAGTCAGCTTGCTGGAGCAGGAGCAGCACCCAGCCTGCTCACCGGGCTCTTGCAGATTTGGAGGAGTTTGTCTTGGGAAATGAAGGCTCTAAGCTTTGTGGGGCTGCCCTCTGCACAGTCAGCTTGCTGGAGCAGGAGCTGGAGGCTTGGCTGGCTGCTTCCCACAGCTCTAAACAGCAGCAGCCCCGTGGTCACCCACCCCACGCTGGCTTGGTGACAGTGGTGTCGCTGTTGTGGCCTCATTTGTTTGCTTTCCTCGGGAGGGTTGACTGTCCTCCCTCTCAAAAACCCGGGCAGATATCAAAAAGGGATGCAGAGCACTGTGTGTTTCAGGTCCCCAGCCAGTGAGGTTCACCATCCCTGCCCAGTGCTGGGTGTGGGGCACCAGTCCCTTCTGTGCCAGCCCTCCCTCCCAGGGAGGGATGGGTTGTGCCTCTCACCCACCCTGCTAACCCTGCTTTGGGCCAGCTCCTCCTGGGAGAGGTGCTCACCCTTGCTCTGGCATTGCCTCTTCCCAACAGTCCTTGCCTGACTCAGGGGGGATTTAGTACCGGCCTGGGGGGAGGGAAAGACGTTAAACAGGCTTTTCCCTAATGAGGTGTGACGCCAGCTGGAGAGGGGGAGAATCCTGCTTTTCTCCTGTCTGTTGCTCTCTCCAGCTAGAGGAGGAGGAGGAGGAGGAGGAGATGTGTGTCCCCCCCTTTTCCTCTGCTGATTTGCTGCCTCTTCTGTTTCCTTTCTGTGCTGTCCCCAAAGCGTTTTGGCAAGGTTCAGATTTCTGTGCTCACAGCTCAGTGCTCAAAGAGAAAGGGGGAAAAACAAAAGGATTGGAGGCGTGGGGAGGATGGTGGCAGGGAGGAAGCTGAGCCGCTCGTCCTGGCCGGGCTGGAGGAGTGTGGGGATGGGTGACTGGGGCAGGGGTTTTGCCCTTAGGACCAGGGGGGGTTTTAGTGGCTTCTTTCTCCTGAGAGTCCCTGGCATCACTTCATCTGCCCCTGTTTAGATGGGGGTTTTTTTGCGAGCAGTGTGCTGCTTTGCTGGCTGTCCCTTGTTGGAGGAGAGGGCTGGAAAAATCCTCCTGCAAAATGTGGGCTGAGGCATTAGGTGAAAACCTGAAGGGACACTAACTCTTTGTTCGTGTTCCTGAGATGTTAAGATTTGCATCACATCCTCCTAGTGTGTCTTGTCGTTCCCACAGCACTCGGAGTGTGTGGGAAGAGTCTAAAATTTAGGTGTTTTGGGACAGGAAGCTGGAGAATCCAGTGGGATAGAAAACTGTGACATTCAGATAAACAGGGATGATGGACCCAGCCCTGGGTTCATTGTTCAAGCCTCGTGTTCATTCACCAGGTTCCTCTCACTGCTCTTACCCTTCTGTCACAAGTAGCAACAGTTAAAATGTAGACAGAAAAAACGTTACAGGACAATGCCAGTATATTTGTCCTGGAAAAAAGAATCTCTGTAATACTTGGACTGTGTCTTTCCCGAAACATTCTGGCACAGAGTGTTACTGCTGGCAGGGAGCAGAGGATCAGGATGGGCTCCAGGAAGCACCCGTGGCACTGGGGGGGAGCACAGTGCCTTTCTACAGAAGCACTGACAGCCTTACTCCTGCCAGGGATGGACCTTCACTGGCCCCAAGCTGTGTGTGTGCTGATTAATGTTGGCTTGTTCCAGAGCCCCTGGGACTCTGCACCCAGCCCCACATTGGTCTGCGTGCCCAGAGCCCCCTTTATCCTGCCTGTGAAATCCATCTAGGTTGGGTCCCCAAAACTGGTGCTACACCTGCCATGGAGAAAAGGAACACCCTTCTGGGAGAGAGAAAGCAGCAGGAGGGGAGGGGGACAGCCCATCCAGGTGTTTTAGTCCCTGCCCAGGGGATGGCATCTTGCCCAGTGCCCCAGGAATGTCCCCCTGCTCCTGGGGTGACCCACCAACTCCAAAAATGTGAAAGGTCACTCTGGAAAACAATGGCTGCAGATAGGGGCTATCTGAGGCAGTTGTAGCCACACTGCTTAAGGAGTGTTAGTCAAACAGCAGGCTGAAAAGGCTCACGGGAAGCAGTTTAAATATTCCCTCATACAAAAGGCTGTCACATCCTAGCAGGGGCAGACTGCTGACTGACAGCTTTAATGAACAAGTCTAGGTGGATGGGGGAGAGGCTGAATGCAGGGAGGCATCCTGGAGACTTACTTTCCCCCCTGCCCATCATTCTGGGTTCTGACATGTCATTTTTCACTAGCTGCAGGTTTATTGTGGTTAATGTGGCAACACACCTGGGATGGTTTAGCATATCACATGCTTTAGGTCCTCCCTGCTCCCCTCTCCCCCGGGGATATTTATAGAAGGCATATGTCCACTAAAATACTTTACAAATAAAGTAAGTCAACACCTCTAAACTACTAGCCACTTATCAAGTGGTAAGTAGGGCCAGGGCCAGGAGCTGAACTCAGTCCTCGTGGGTCCCTTCCAACTCGGGACATTCCATGGTTCTAAGTGAATTCCCTCGGTAATTACTATTTATATAGCGTGATTACTATTTATACAGCAATAATACCACTCTGTCCAAGGGATGGCAAGCAGCAACTGCAGTTTTTGTGTTAAGTTGTCATTAAGCAGGGTGCTCATCTAGAGGCAGGGAACAGAGATTCCTGGTGCTTTCCCTAGCTCTGTGGCAAGGATACTACACCAGGCTTTGGCTGCACACTGGCCTTTCCTTACCTCCAGTTTCCACGTGTAATAGCTGTGTTTGGTACATTATTCACAGGGCAGGTGTCAGGCTTCTGCTGCTGAAGCACTTTTAAGTGTTGCACAAGAGGTAAATAAGAGCAGTGTTGGTAATGAAAATATGCCATTAATACATTTCCAATAAAAAGCTACAAGCGGCGTTTAAGCTGCAATCTGTTATCAATAATTTTATTACTGCAGTTACTGCGGTCTAATAAAAAAAGCACTTTCTCTTCTTTATTGGGTAAGTGCCAAAACGTTTATCCTTTATTCTCTGGCCATTAACCTTTATTCTGTAGCCATTAGCTTAGCTATTTGTGTAACAGTCTGTTGAGTAACATTCAAGTAGGAATTTGTATTCAATCCATTATTTACTCTGAAACCCAAAAAGAATAGCTTCTTATGCCTATATTGTTTATTCATATTAAATCTTGTTAAATGCTATGTGCTAGTGATGATAAGTCTTATAGAAAGTGGATTTTTCTTCCTGTGAATAATTTTCTGGCATAAAAATAAAACCGTAATTAACCAAATGATATTTGGAAAACAAAGCTTGAAACTGCTAGCTGAAAAAAAGATATTTCTCACAATATGTGCAAGATTTGTAATAACTAAATTTCAGGAGTTTTATCTTCTTGTGGATTAATTTCTGCATCACATCTTTGGGAACTCCACTGTGCTGAAATGAGCTGTGATACTCTCAAGCAGGTTGAGATTTTGGATCATGAAGTCTGACATCCCTCCATCCTTTTTCTCTCACTGGAGTTGGGAAAAAAAAAAAAAAAGCCCAATGGGAAATAAGTTAAATAATCAAAATGCCTGCTTTTCTTTGAGGCATTTTGCTTGCTAGCTTTCAGCCATTTCTGGCAATCCATCTGAAACTGCTCCTTCTGGGTCGTAAGTGGCTTTTAGTGCCCTGCTTTCTGAGCACATCTTTTAAATTGAGCTCACCAGCCTTAGCGAGTGGAGGTAAAGCAGGAGAATGAAACTGTTGATTCCTGTCCATCAGGTGAACATGGGAGAAATCATGCCTTTCTTATTAGGCTGTAGTGGATCTCAACCTCACTGAACCCTATTTTTCTGCGTCCAGACAAAAGCATTAGTCTTCTGGCTGGAGAGTGACATTCAGTAAAAGCCTTTCAAGGTCTTCCCATAAACTCTTGCAATGAACAGGTAGTAGAAGCAGTATTTTTAATGATGAGGAAGGTCAGTTTACCCCCACGTGTGTTTTGCTGCTGTTCACATACATGAGCCTGGTTTGGGTCTTTTTGGTCCTGATGAGCTAGCAGGAAATTCTAAGGAATTATTTTAATGGTTGGATTTCTATTTTTTTTTTTTCTTCTCTCCTTTCTGCTCATTAGGAACTGGAAGCTGCTCTTCACGGGGACGATGTGGAGTTTATCAGCGACCTGATCGCTTGCCTCCTTCAAGGTTGTTATCAGCGCAGAGACATCACGTGAGTAACCTCGCTCTGTGGCTTAAGCACTTTGCAAGGGGAGCTAATTAACACGGCGATGGGGATGTTTCACGGCTTTGGAGTGATGACATGGCACTGATCAGCAGCCACCAGCAATCAGGCCAGATGCTTCACCGAGTGGAAGGGAATTCCAGTTCTCTTGGGTTGAGTTGTAGGCTTTTTAATTGTGCAGACCCCTTTGTTCAGATGCCGTGCAAAACTGTGTTTGATGCTCTGCTGCAGCACTAGTGCACACAGTGAACATTCACATCTGCTGTTATGCTCTGCACTCTGTTTGGTCAAATTAGTGATATTAAGTCATCACATATGTTTTCAACATTTGTGTGTGTTGCATAGCATGAAACTTGCTGCTCTGCACACACCTCGCTTGCATGAAAGATCCCGTTGCTTTACATAGGGACAACTGTGATTATTTTCTTGGAAATAAAAGGAGTATTGGAATCACTGCAGCTGCAGGGTGTTGGAAAGTGATTTGACGTGTTCTCTTGAAAGTTTTGACATCCAGAGACACTTTGTTAGTGTCCACTAAAGCAGCCTCCCAAATGGAGACATCTGCAGAGCATCATTCTTTAGAGGACTGCTGCTCTCACAGCAAAATGTGCTTCCAGTGATGGCAAAGGCTTGTTGCAGTGTGTTTTATTTGTTCTTTTGTGAATCATGTTAATAGCAAAGCATAGTTGTGGGGACAAAGACAGCTTGGCAACACGTGCAGTTGCTTGGAAGCAATCCTGCTCCCTAAGATCCCCCTGTTGTGGAGAGGCTTAGGCCTGTGCATGGGCATAACCACAGGTGCTTGCATTGAAAGCTCTATTTCTAATTAACTGATTATGTTCAACAAAATTTATATAGTTTATCTATATATACATATGCTACTTAATTAAGTTCTCTCTCATTGCTGTATAGACATGCAGCATCAGTGAGTATCAGGACCTGAATGAGGCAGCTGCACTGCATTTGCTATCTCCAAATGAAACTGTGATGAGAAGATTGATTGTAAAAGGTCTGCAGTCACGTGTATCTTCATCAAAATAGCCACAGAGCAATATATACCTGTTTGTAAATATGCAGCAAGTTTATTTCTTCATACCAAAGCCATCAGAAAGTAGTTGGGCTTGAGTGTTTTGCCCACCTGAACCAGCTCACCCTTGTAGCAGCACTGGAAGATTTGTCTTTGATAAAATTGATAAATTCCACATTATGAGCTTCTCCAAAACTCTCCAGATCTGAGTGTGTCCACTTGGTGATTGCACTGTGTAATTGTTTCTCCACTTGCAACTCTTTTAACTAAGAAAATTCGGGGATGAATCATGGGTGAGTTGTGTGACACTGGCTGTCTGTCTGTCACCCAAACAAACAAACAAAACACACAACCAAACACCCAGACAGTCCTGCTGGGGTGTGCCTGAAGAAGAAACCAGCTGCACCATTTCTGCAGCCTCCTGTAAGAAGGGAGTTATCTCGTGGGCATGGGGATAATAAGGAAAGAAGTCTCTGCAGAGGAGATGGGGAAGAGGGCACAACAGGAGTGGTGCTGTGGGAATGGCTTAAGGGATATATCAGGAAAACTGCCTGAAGCTGCTGGGATGTTAGAGAGGTGAGCTCCAAAGCACTGCAGAGGAAGAAATGGGGGAGGCTGCCTGGAAACCAGAGGGAAAGATGCTGCATGCAGAGGGATGTCATGAAGGAAATAAGATGTAGTCTAAATATGAAAATCTGTAGATAAATAAGAATAAAAGTGATGGCTTGGAAACAGGCCTGAGAAACAAACTTGCCACACTGTTTCACTCTTAAAACCAACTGTGGAATCCAAAAGCCTAAAATTCTCCATGTTCCTCACACATTTCCTTGCAACACCATTTTCCCCCTCTACCCCCAGTTCAAGAGGCATAGGTCTTGGCTGATGCACAGCTTCCTTTCTGTACCTTGTTTTTCTGCAGTTAGTTGTAGGAAGCTGAGCCTCTAATTGGTTTTTCGAGTGCAGATGTACTGAAATGTACAAAGCCATGCAAATGTAAGAGGCAGGATTTGTGTGGAGTTTAGACTTGGCTTTTCACAGTGGTCCAAGACTCTCTACTTCTGCTGCAGACAGATCAGAGATATCAGATGAGAAAAATCAGCAGTGTCACAGATCATTCTGGTGGTGTTACTGCAGCATCTCTCCAGTCATTTGTGCCCTGCATCCTCGTGCTGAGGCTGTGAGCTGTTACTATCAAGGCTGTAAACTTTTGTTCCCTCAGAGAGAAAGGCAGGACCTTGTTCTTGGGCTGGGGCACTGCAGCTCGAGCAGGGGATGCTTCATAAAACCTCACTTTGCCTACCTCTCTGAGGGGTTTGGAGATTTAATTAGTTTTGTGTCGGGTCTCACATCTTTGATGGCCAAAATGTTATCTGCCTCTGCTTTCTCACAGTCTGTCTGGGAGCAGCTTGCAGTTCTTGTCACATCTGTTTTGACGGTGCACAGGACTTGAGCAGAGCTGGGCTGCCTGGCTTTAATCATGCATCATAGAGGGGTATAAAACTGTCACATACCTTTGCTAATTATAATGTGCTCTCAAGTAATTTTGGAAGTGGCTGAGAGCCCTTCTAGTGCTCAATTTAACATGCTCTAGTTTGATTTGCTTTCCATTCTTTGGGGGGAAAAAAAAGAGAGATTAATACTTTTGTAGGTTTCTATGATCCTTGGTTTTGAAGTAGAGCAACTTTGCCTTGATTTTGATATTATTTATGGCAGACTTTAAAAAAAAAAACAAACCAGAATCACATACAAGAGAGACTGCTTTTTACCCTGTTTGATGGCTAAGGAGTGTTGTCTGGTAACATTAGACTTTCTTTGAGTTATGGATATCTGTGTTTAACTACAGGGACTACTTAATGGGATGCTATGTGATCTTCTCCAAAGCCTTATTTATCATAACCTATCATAGCTATTAGGAACACTCCATTGACCTGTTTCTTGCTGTGTTAAGTTCTGTAGAAGTACAGAACAAAAACCAGCTGCCTGCATTTCTGCATCTTTAGCAATGACCCTGTAGTTGTCCTTACCTGGCACCAGGTAGTTTGAGCACTTGGCCAGGAAAGTTTCCCTGTTGCTCTCCTCTTTTTACTCTGAGCCAAAATACTCATGTGTCATGATCTTCTGCAGCTTTTGTTGTTTTATATCCCCTCATAGTATCCATATGCCATCTGTACCATCTGTGTGTAACTACTACTGGTACAATAGGTATCTAAGGCATGCTTTGGTTTGATGCCAGTGAGATTGCCCACAGGTTTTCCCTGCTCTCAGCTTTTTTGCACAGATCTTAAAATGTCTAATGTTTTCTTTTAATTGCTTCAAAAATCAAATGCCCAGAAAAACTCTTTAGTCGAATTTGGGGGTTGCAAAAAAATAAATAAAAATTAAGCAGTTTGAAGAAAATCCTGGTGCTAGCTTCAGATTCTCTCTGATATAAATTGGGTAGCTGCATAGTCCCTAGGGGCTGCCACTTTAATTCCAGCAGGAAATGTGACTTGATGACTTGTATGAAGACAGGAAGATCAGAGCTTCAGCTAACGGCAGCGGCCGCAGCAGGAGCCTTCTGCAGCTGTTTTTAAGTAAGAAGTGATGGTGTGACATGGATGTGTACACTCAACTAAAGTATTCCAGAAAAGCTCCTGCTGTTCAGCTTTTCTTTGGGTGGAACTCATTCTTCAATGTTCTGGTTTTGCACTTTTGCTCTTTTCCTAATGTGGTGGCATAAAAAGTTTCAGTAACTTTATCATATTTCTTATTGGGAGGCGTTTTGTATGCTGCTATTTTGTCTCAAAAAACATCTTTGCAGCTTTTTCTTACGTTTTATTTTTTCAACACGCACAGAGGCCAGAATGTGAGGAGGAAGAAAAACAGTATCTCTTGCTTTTTTTTTTTTCCCCTGTGCCTCATGAGATTCTTTTTTCATACCTCAGGGGATTGGTTCATCAGTATAGCTGAAAACTCTCTTATTGACTTCTGTGCCACCAGAGGGGATTTGCTTCCTTAGGAACCTCCATTGGTTTTTTCATGTTATTTCTTCCCTAATGCATTGGAATTTTTTATTTTTTCTTCCCAAGGGGATCATTGGTTTTGCACCCACCTTAAGCTCCTTTGGGATCCCTAAACTATCCTTGGAGTCTTTGGCTTGTAGTTTGCACCTAATTTGTTCTAACAGGGATAATAAGAGGATATTCCTTAACTCCTCTTCCCTTTCCCACAATTGTTTAAATTATTTCTTTCCTATCCTTAGGGGTGGCACTGAGAAACACTCCCAGTATGGCATCTGAAGAGCTGCATTTCCTACTTGTTGAGCTGCTACTCAGCAAGTGTCTGTTCTGTGTATTTTCTAATACTTGTTCTGTAATCACTTATTTAAGCTTTCATTAGAAAGAGAAAAAATCTGAAATCTTCTAATCTACTGAGGAACAATACCTGTTTCTGAGGACTGTGTTTAATAGCTCTGGGTATTTTGCTTCTTCTTCTGCTTTGTCATTTTTGTCCAGCCTTGTCCCTTATTCTGCATGGACTGTGTCCTTACAGGTACTTTGGGGGTTACCCCAGGTCTCGTATTTCAGAAAAGAGACCTCAGTAAAATGCTTAACATCTTGAAATCACCCTTGTGCCTGTGCCTACATGAGCTGTGTCCTTCCAGAACTGCTGTTTGTCAGTCTGGTCCAGGGGATAAAGTGGCAGGTCAACAGGAATAGCTGGCCAACCAGTGCTGAGATTTCACTCTCATGGATGCTGTGTGAGCCAGGCTGTGGGAAGAGCTAAGCCAAGGTACTAAAACTGAGCTGAATGAATTCACCACTTCAGCCCAAGCCACAACCTCTGGGGCAGCCAGCCTAACCTCAGTCACAGCAGACCCGGTGCCCACCACCTTTGGAAAGAGTTTTAGCAGCCTGCAGTGACCTTGGTTATAACAACTGCTTCCATGGCCCGGCCACAAAGCACCTCACTAACTCAGAATCATATTCATGAATGCCAAGTGAATATCAACAAGATCAGCATTATTTACAGTCTGACTTTTAACAAGTGCTGCCTTGCATACATCATGGATATTGGTGGATGGCCTCTGGAATCAGCCCGCTGTGGTCGGCACAGGAGATACCGTGAGGGGGCAAGGGAGATGGAGTGGCTACATTGCTCATCTTGAATCTAATTTTAATATTTATTATAGTAATAGCCAAGCCATGCAAGGTGAGCCTTTTTAAAGGGTAAAAAGTGAAAATGAAGCAGCTGGCAGGTGTTGGCAAAGGAAGGATGAGATTACAGCGGTAAAATAACACGGTCATTCAGAGATTAATGAGAAGCACAGTGGAATAAAATTATAGAGTTGAAATATAACTAAAGCTAAGTAAATGTCTTTGATTCTCAGATGGATAAAATGGATCTTTAAAGAAGAATTTGAAGAAAAGTTGGTAGCACGTTCTGGAAGTGCTATTCCATGGATGTGGTGGAGAATAAGGACCGAAAAGGGTGGAAGAAAAAGAGGAAAAGCTGTGCTGTTATTGTCAGGGCAGATGGATGAGAGACAAACAGATTGGATTGCTGGGGAGAGGGAGTTATGCAAAACATTGACAGGGAGGCATAGGTGGCTAAACTTCAAAGGAGGAATAGAGAACAGTCAGCAAAGGGTCTCAGAGACTGCAGTGATGTCATCATGCCAGTGTCAGAGCATGAAATATGAAAGGGACAGCTGTATTTATAACTTCTTGATGTTGCAAACCAAGTACTCTGGAGAGGAGGAAGAAAGCAGTGATGAAAAAAAGAAACTGAGAAGGCAAGTGAAAATATCTTCTCCTTTCAAGGAAGAAGGCAAAGATCTGTGGAGAGAGACAGATGGGGTGTGGAAGTTCGCCCGATGTGAAACCTTTGCCCTCACTTTTGAGGCTTGCAATGATGCTCCAAAACACTGGTGCAGGATTTTTGCTCCAGCACAGTTGGTTTCTCAGGCCCCTTCCTGGCACCTCATCCAAGTTAGAAACCAGTATTTAGTCCAAGGGTGAATATTGGAGAAGATCTGAGGTTTTTTTTTTGGAGCTTTTTAGCCTCAGTGGGCTTGATGAACAGCTGGGATGGCTGCTGGCCAGCTGCTAGGCCACTGTGATAGTGTGATGTGTCATGTCAGTCTCTGTTCTAAATCACCCATGCTTTTACTTTTTCTTTTTTTACTTTTTCTCCCATTACTCTTGATCCTTCCTTAGTTTCTTTCTGGCTCAACCAATGTAGTGGTTTAAACTTTGGGGAAAAGAAAATGAAAGACCTGTTCTGAAACAAATCCCCAAAGGGACTTCTTCAGCACCTCTTTATCTGTCAAAACTTGGGTTTGTCCATGGTCTCCAGAAACTTATAATGTGTGGGGCTGGTTGTAAGAAATGAATTTGCTAAGCTTATTTGCTTCAAGGCAATCCCACTGTAGGTATTTTGTGCCTCACAGGGGACTCTTTTCTCTGATATTAAGTGTATTTTTCTATGAGCAGCAAGGCATATAAGGGCTTGTTTCATGTGGATTTGTGTGTCCTATTTCCTATCATCATCATCATCATCAAGACAATAACTCCAGCTTCTTCCCCACAGTGCTCATCATCACTGGAATACCCTAAGGTCCTCTCTGCAGCCCCCAAACAATCACAAGTACTTATGGCACAGCAATGCTGTTGTCTTTCCTTGTGGCAATGAATTGGGAGCATGCTTTCTGTTGATGGGCACTAGGAATGAACAATACAGCATTAAGCTGGCTTCACTTGTTCTTCAAGGATCCAGGAATGAATAGTAAGTAATGATCCTCTTCCAGTCTGAATGTGGAGCCGGTAAGCCCCATTCCTATTTGCTCCTTCAGAATATAGAAGATGCATTTGGCTCTTTTGTAAGTTAATCAGCTCCAGCTCCCAAGGAGCTTCTCCTCAAAAAGAATCAAATAACAGCAGTAGAAAGAAAAAAGCATGTGGATTAAAATGGGCAAGTACTTGGCAAGTACATATTGAAGCTAGATGCAGGTGAAAGTCATTGATGGGAAAAGTGAATTGTCATTGCAGAAAAACCAAAGCCCTTGCTGTTCAATCACGAGGTGAAATTTGGGCTGTAGGTACATTCGTTTATGCTGGACCATCCAGAAGACTGTATTCATCCCTCCTGAGATAGAGTGTACTGTGGCTTGATCTCAATTTAATCATGTCCAGAGTGGCTTTTTGTTGGGGCATACCCTGTGTGTTTGGTTGTGGAGGTCACACAGAACCAGGACACTAAACGAGGAAGGAAAAATCGATGCTTTAAAAATCAAAACCGTGCACGTGAAGCAACGTGTGGCAACGTCGGGCAGTGCAGCAGCCGTTCTCACACTTCATGTGTCTGTGTGGCCATCAGCACCCCTCCCTGCTCCTCTCCAGGTCAGAGCAGTGTGTGCTGGCTGTGTACCCGTGGTGCAGGAGCTGAAGTGTCCCTCAGCAGAGCCCCTCAGAGCAGCAGCCTGCATCTTTCCAGGCCTCTCACCCCCCACCAGTGTCACCCAAACCCCCCCAGTCATCTTTCCCAAAGGAACTTGTTCATTCCTTTTTGAGCACTCAGATTTCTCTCTCGTGGTTTTTTGGGGTGTTTTTTTCCCTATCAAACAACCTGTAACCAGTTCTTGGGTTAGTTAATGGTTCTGACACTGGTTCTTTTTGTTTTTCCGTTTTGATCCTTCAGGAGATTGCCCTTTTGTTATTCAAAGCCCAAGGTACTTGACACAGAAGCAATGCAGAAGCCCCCGGGCTGTCCTGCCTGTGTAATCATTATGCCTATGAGGGATTCCCATCCTCAGTGTCTGATAAGCCTTGGGGGAAGAAATGGGACGAGAAAAGAATGCAGCACTCTGAATTCCTGAGGGGAGGCATCCATCCATGTGGGAACTGGATGTTCACCTGCTGACCAGGGCCTTTCAGATTCAGCATTTCATGCTGCCAGGGGACCTTCCTGCCTTTGACTTTCTTTACAAGGCTGACAAAAATCTGGCTTCCTGTTAGGGAGAAAGGTATCTTGCTTTGCTGAGTTGTTTGCAGAAATGTCCAGGTCAGATGGTTTTGTGTTCAGGCCCAAGAATTGCTTTTTGAGCTCTAAAAGTGACCCTAGGAACTGCTGTCTTGGATTTACTGTGGAGAGCCCAGGCTCTTTGGTTTTGTGTCATATCCAAAAAGTGGCATAATTTACTGATACTGTTAAGTCTGTTGGTGTCCCCCAGCCTGCTGATCTGCCTGTAAAATCTCCAGTTTGGCATCAGCATGGCTTAATCTTCTCTTAGTGTTCTTAAGCTTCACCAGGGGATCAGCTGTGCTCCACAAGTCAGAGCATTGTTCCTTCAGCCTTACTCTGCACCTCTGCCTTGTGCACCTGTACCGTGGACATCAGAACCTATCATGAAAACATCTCTTTGCCATTATCTTCCCATGCTTTAGTCCCAGTGTTTGTCCTGTGCCTTTAGCACACAGCCTGGTGTTGGCTCTGAGGCTCAGGACCTCTCCTCTGCCTCCTGCCATTCTGCCTTGGCCACTGCTCTCTGTCATTCACTTTCTGATTTTGAACAGGACAGAGTTCTCTGTACATCAGGGTCTTGGGAGCTTCTTGTCTCTTGTTCTGAACATGTTCTGAGGGAAAACTTCCTATTCCCAGTCTAGCTGTGGTGATAGATTTCATTGGATAGGGCAGTGTTGGGTTCCAGCTCTCCCCTGCTCTCCAGGCCTATTCACTAGCATGCCAGGGAATTAATTGCTTCATGAAAGCCATTTTCCCTGGCCCTCCCCAGCCACGATCACATGGCAGGAGGTGGCCTAAACTTGGACTTCTCCCTTGTGTGTTTTTGTACAATCACAGCTTAACAGCAAAGCTTCTTAGGTGTAATAGGAATTTTCAGTTCTGTTGTTAATTTGTCAATTACAATTATAATAAATTATATTTTAAAAATAATAAAAATTAAAATTTAAAAATTAAATTATCAAATAGGTGATGGTGTGAGATAACTTCTTCCCTTGGTCCCTTTGCACCTCAGACCTAAAATGTGATGATACCAGAACTGGAACCACCCTGCTGTGCTTCCCCTGCTGGGGACACCTTTCATAACTGATATTGCCTCTTTCTTGGGCTCCCTTGGCTCAACAGCTTCCTCAAGGCAGGAAAAGAGTAGCTGACCCTTCTGGGGACACTCAGCTTGTCTCCTCTTTGGTGGCTGAACTGTTCAGTGCAGAAACCTCTTATTTCTTGACAGACATTGGAGTCTGACCAACCTTTCCACCAGGAGTTTTCTGGAAGTTCCCATATATTTCCAGATGCAGAGTATTTTACAATTTCAGCCATATCTCAAGGAACTGAGGTTCTCTATTTTCAAGCCTTCCTCCATGCTGGAGCTGTAGTGCAAGTTTCAACACGATGGTTGAAAATACATGTCAGTGACTGATTACAGAGCTGTTTCCCTCTTGGAGTTTCTACCCTTGCTGCTTTCATGGGCTGTATATCACATTGAATGCAACTGATTTGTTACTGCACCTTTTGACTAATGCTTTAAGGGTAGTACCCTAAAGGGAAAATTGAATAAACTGTGAAGTGCAGGGTATCTGTGGGGTTAGTGTGTCAGCAAAGCTGGGCAGGTGTGTTTAAACCCTGAGTCAAAAACAACAATGCCCATGGAAAATTGCATCATCACTCTTAATTTATTGCATTTATGCAGATATAATTAAGGGACAAGACAGTTTTTAAAACTGGCTCAGATTCTCTTCTTTCTATGCATTCAAGGTAAATAATCCTTTCTGTTAATCTAATGCTACATTAATTCTTGTTTGCACTAATTATATGTAGCAATACAGTTTCCTCAACATAGTGATGTTTCATGATCTTTTAGCAGGATTCTTTTCCCTGTTTTAATCCAGTTATCCAACTCATTGATTTGTCATTATTGGTTTTCACTGAAATTGCAGCATCAGGAGTGGGGGATGGAGTTTCTGCTCCTCTGTCCAAAACCCTGCATGTATTGAGAGCACGAGTCATCCCTTGATGGAGATTGTGCAGAGAATCACTGAGTTTGAAGAAGGGGTTGAGCTAGCATTGAAAGACAAATAAATTTTATTTTAGTCCCATTAATATTCCCTGGAGCTGTCTGGGCAGTGTGTGTACCCTCCTGCTTATCCCCTTTGCCCCCAGGATTTTCTCTTCCTGTGGTACCATGTACCTTCAAGTGTTGTTTGAGATATTTCTCACTGCTCTGGTTTCATTGATACTCATATTCCTATTTCTTCCTTTCCCTAATCAAGCAACAAAAACACAGAAGCAGCCCTTGCTCCTACCTAAAAAAACCCATATGCAGGCCCCCGAATCCAGCATGCATCTAGTTAACAATATGTGTCTTACTCATCCTCCAAGAACTGCATAATCCACCAGGCTTGGCAAACCCAACCCCTTTTCCCTCCAATGTTTCACATCTTCACACCAATCCCTTTCTTTCCCTGCCTCACTTGGCCACGCTGGTCCCTTGGGATGGGGAGATGGATGCTGGGCATCTGCTCACTCCCTCCTTCCTCATCTTGTGGTGGGGAGAAAACAGCCAGGCAGATAAGGGCGGTGAGGAGCAGCTGGGCATAGGTGAAAGAAGGGCCATCAGTGCCTTCAGGTGGTGTTTCTTTCACATGAAATTACTTTCACCTTCTCACACGGAAGGAGAAACAACAATGTGCCTCTTTGTTGCCTCCCTGTACTTTGAGGTGTTAGAGGCAGGGCCACAGCACAAAACTTGTGGCCTCTCCTGCTGATCCTGGGGATGGTGATGAAAACAGAGCAGCCCTGGCTCACAGAAGGGTGCTTGGAGCTCCTGCAAGCAGGGAGAGGGAATATGACAGGACAGTTCAAAGTAACAGGTATGTGTGATTTCTCCTGCCAGTGCTGCCTTTCTCTCACACAGCCCAATTAACAGGGGTCACAGAGCACTGATTAGCTGCCTTGGCGTTTTGTGAACATAAAGCAGTGAAAAAATCCCGGGTGAATGGGGGAAAAAAAGATCAAATAGACACTTATCTCAGCACTCCTGCCTGTGCCTGGCATTTGCCAGCCTAAGGAAAGAGCCTTTCCAGAGGAGACCAATGCAGGACAGTGCTGTATCTGTGCTGTTATCTCTGCTGTTTTTCTGCCTTTTCTCAGCAAAATAACCAACAAGGCACCCCCAGCAGCTGGGTGGTTCATAGGGTTGTTGCTAGATAAGAGCCAAATCACTGGAGAAGTGTGGGCCACAGGCAGCTGGGGAAGATCAGAGCATGCCCTTTTGCCACACTGCTCTGTGAGATGGCTTCAGTTCCTCCTCAGGAGGAGTGGACTCACTGCCTCCTGTCCTTGGTGTGAGGGAAAAGGGGTGGCAGGCAGCACATACCAGCTCAGGGGAGGTAAAAGGGCATCTCCATCTAGTTTAAGATTTGCTGAGTGTGGGTCTAGTAATGCTAAGGAGCCCAGGCTGGAAACTTCCCCAGTTGCTCAGGCTGTGGCTGGGGTGAGAAATCTGGACAAGTAGACCTGGAATGTTCCTGAAGGGTGGGGAAGCTGTGGTCACCTCATATCTTCCCCTCTCTTCCTTCATACTCCCCTCTTTTGAGGGTAGCAAAGCAACTGTCCCACTTCAGCTGTCATACCCAGGTTAAGTGGCTGCACTTGCTTCTGTCAAGCCAGCACATGCTCCTGTGGTGTGATCCCTTATTAGAGCAGACAGCCCACATCAGCTCTCCATTCTGCCTGCCTCCCCAGAGACACTGCCTTGCTCCAGAGCTGCTCCTATTCTGCTTCTCTGTGGGATGCAGCATGTCTGCCAGCTCCCCATCCAGCTTCCCCAGGTCTGACTGCATGGAAGATGGAGGAAAACAAGGAGTAGGGGTGTTCTCATGGGTTTTCATAGGTGATTTTTTTCCCCCTCTCCTGAAGAAGAACACTTTTGGAGTTCAGGTGGGAAGTCCACTGTGTAAATCCCACCATGTAAATTAGATCCAACCATGTAAATTAGATTTCTGTAGCAGGATGGTACCACCCTGCTGCTGGTAAACCTTCTGTCCTAGCTTACTACGTTGAAGGAAAGGTCCAGAACCCTGATGTCTTCTCTGAGCATGGCTTCAGCATATCCTCGAGGTGCTCTCTGCTCTCTGCCACATTTCAGTTCTGGAAGTGAGTTATGGGATGGACAAATGAGGAGCAGGGAACAGGAATTGCTGGGGTGCTGAAATCTGCTGTTCCTTTACTTTTGTGGAAGACATGGGTGTATCTTTCATGGATGTGGAAGCCTCCAGTTGCTCATGTTTCAGATTGCCAAATCCAGGAGTTAGGCCACACTGTTTTAGGGAAGAGCTGCTGCTACTCAACAGTTGGTAACTAGGTAATCTTTTGTTCTTCTGTTTTGAAACAAAACAGTGGTTCTAATGTAGAAAGATTGTATTCCCATGGTCAGTAATGATGAAGACAAGTGTCCTTGTGTGTAGAGTCCAGTGCCACCCACCTGCTTGACTCTTCAGATGTCTTTCTTTTCCCTTGCCTGGTGGCCACACAGGTAAGCCACAGAATTGCTGAGGTTTGGCCAATCTCTACATTCAAAAAACTAGTTCTAGCTTGCCATGGAGGACAAAAGGCAGACCTGTGCATGCCTTGTGATGGTCTTGTGCTCCAGCAATCTCTGCTGTCTTTACAACTCTGGGAGGAGGAACTTCACTCTGGAGGTCTGATCCATGTAATTTGAAATGTTTTCCCCCCCTACTTTTGTGATTTCATTCAGGGTCCTTAGTGCCAGCTGTACTCCTCTTGTTCACAGTCACTAGCAGGTTTTCTCCAGGCGTGATTCAAAACAGGCACTGAAAAGCAGGATGTGTCTGAGTGTTTGTTTCCTTCATCACAAGAGCTCTGCCAGGGTCAGACCTTGCTGAGGTCTGCCACAAAGTATGGTGTGGAGTTACTGCTCCCTCTAGACCATCCTTGGCTGGAATTTTTGAAGTCTGTGCCCATCAGTGGTGCAGCTAGTGGCACTGCTAAATGTGGTTGTTAAAGCCTAAGGTCATGATTCTTGGATCTCCAGCTTCTTGGTCATTTTGCTGTGCTGCAGGGAAGTGCTTTGTGCAGAGACCCTTCAGGAGGGTGCTCCTTTCCCTGGGAACTCAGGGAAAACTCACCCTGATGACAAGTTGGCCCACAGTCTGAGCAATATGTGCTCCCTCTTGGCTTGGATCCTTCTGAGCCAGCTGCACACACAGGGCTTGGAAGGATTCCTCTCCAGCCTCCCTCTTCTCCCCCTGAGGGATGGGGTTGTAGCTCTTTCCCCCTGCATCATTCTTGACTTAGTTTCTCAGTAGGGTAAATTGAAGGTGAAGTACAAGCTGGTCCATAAAGCTTCCTCCCCCACCTCAGATAAGAAAGCTCATTAATACAGTAAAAAAAAAGGTCTCCATTGTTACATGAGAGCTCAAGGTCAGGCTGGTAGTAGTAACTCATATTGCTTCTAAGGTCAGCCTCAGCTTTCTCTTTCTGACAAGCCACGATAGATTGATCATGGGGGCCCTTACATTATTTTTTTTTTTCCTTCTGAAATAGGCTTTGCTTCTCCTGACCCTCTTAATGATGTTTGACTGAGGTCATCCCAGCAAACCCTGAATCCTTCCCATTACCTTCCAGAGGGCTTGCCTTTGTGCCAAAGCATTGTATGCTTGTTAAGAATTAAGCTTTCCTGATCTCTGCTGTAGCGAAGAAGCTGTCTTCTTTGGAGAGGCGAGAAATATCTTGAATGCCATCTGTCAGTTAATGCTCTCATTAACACCTGAGTGACTCCCAACACCAAGCTGGTGCCTTTTTGCCAATTCAGAACTTAAAAGGTGCCAGCCCATAAGGTGAAATATCTTCAGTCCATAAAATTAATTCCATTATAAAGCGTCTGTTCTGATAAGACCTAGATTTTTGTTGTTGTCTCTTTTAACTAGAGAGATCACAGAGGCAAAGCCAGTTCTCTTGTGTGCTGTGAATGAGATGGCCAAGAAGTCTTTTTTCATTTAGTACTGAGAACCTCCTAAAAGCAACACTTGTGCTGGGTGACTGAATGTATCCAAGTCTTTTTCAGCTTTTAAAACCTTTACCTAAAGGACAGAAGTATCACCTCTATTATTTCCCTTACTGGCTGACTCTGTAATAGGAACTTCAAGAGTAATTACATTTATGTTTAAATAGTCTTTGGTAGAAAGGCTGAGCTCTCCCAGTCTAGTTTTCCATGTTCCTCCCACATACAACTCTTGGACAGGAATTGGAAGAGCTCTGTTGTTGTTCCTGCTCTCTATCTTCCTCTGGTTTTGTCAGGGTTCTTGGTGTTAATCTCAAGAACAATATACTGTGTGGGATTAGATGCAGGTCAGACTTGCCTTTTTTCCAGCAGTTTTAGCTCAAGAGCATGCCAGTATTTACTCTTCCATTGCATTTTGTAAATTAAATGAAACAAGAGACTTAAAACACTGTCAACATGATAGATATTCTAGCTAGTGGGTCCAGGCAATTATTTGGCATCTAAACTTTCAGAAGGTTTATTTGTGTGTGCCAGCAGTGTCCAAACATCATTGGTAAAATTTTGTCTCTGATATTTCAACTCCTTACCCTAATGTTTCCTTTAATCCAATATTTGCTCCCACAGGACCAGAGATTTTGTGAGGGGTGGGTTTTAGGGGTGTTTTTTGAGAGATGTGTGAGGGGGAGGGCTTGTAAAAAATTGGCAGCAGTAGACCAGTTAGGGCAATGTGCTGTGACAGTAATTCCACACTTGGGCCATGGCATGCTGCCTGCAGGAAGCACAGATTGACACGGGGACTCTCTGACTGAATTAGTGTTTGGTTTAGCTTTTGTTTGTTTGGCTTGATTTTGTTTACAGTTTTCCAGCCAAGATTTGATTTACTTTGGAGTCTTTAAAACTAAAAGCACAAGTGACTCTGCTTCCTTTGGGCATAAGGATAAAAAAAAAAAAAATAAGCATGTGTGCCTGTACACATAATTCAGCCCCAATTTTCTCAGAAGGATTTTCACGTTGAATTTACTCCTGCTCCTTGTGGGGCTGGGATCTCTAGGTGCAGCTGTTCCCTACCAAGAGTGCAAACCAGAAGCTCCAACCAAATTTTTCCATATATCCTGTCAGCTCTGTGAAATTCTCAGAGGATTCTCCAAAGGAGCCCCTGTAGGAAAGCGGGCACTGTGACCAAAGCTGCTTCTTTCTGACAGCAGAGCATGACCCCACGCGTTAAAAGGGATGGGCAGGGTGCCTCTCCTTTGAGCAGGGGAAAACACTGGGATGGCCAGGCGGGGGGAGGAGTCCTCAGCTCCCCTCTGGTGGAGCACAGAGAAAGCTCAGGCTCCCTCTTTGGGAGGCAGCCGGGCAGCAGATGGCCGGGCTGCAGCGCTGAGCTGTCAGGGGTGCCTCATTTCTCTGGCTGCTCTGGGCTCTGATACCCATGGTGGAGAGGAGCCCCTCCCTCAACTTGCTCCATCTTCTTTATGCCCTGATTTTTTTTTTTTGCAGCTGCTGCTACAGATCACAGGCAAGTTGAGCTGCAGCCTCAGTGGTACCTCTTGTGGATGGTCTGAGGCTGTTCCTCCCCTTTGACACAGATGTGCTAGGTTGTGTCCTTCCCTGTGTCCCAGATTTCCCTTTGTATATGCAACATACCATTAAAACTTTCAACCACAGTTGCAATTCAGCTTTGACCTCCTTTCTAATCTTTGCAAAGAGATAGGGACCTCTGACAAGAGGCCTGTGGTTTCAGAGTATAGCCAAGGATAAGACTTAGAATTGCACTGGCTCTTGAAAAATCATCTGCATCCATGTGGGATGTACCACATAGATATGTATGTACCATTCCACCACTGTCCCTCTACAGTTACTCAAATTGCTTTGCACATTGAGGGGCAACTGCAAAGGAAGGGATGTTTTGACAGGTGAGGGAAAGTTTATCTCAGTTTTATGAAATATTGATGGTGCTAGTCACATTGGCACGGGGGAAGTTTTAGAGTTGCAGAGTTCTTCGAGGTACCTTTTCTGATCTGTTACAGCTGATTTCTGTAGTGCTTTTCCTTGGTTAGTGAGCTGTGTGGAAGCTGCCTGTGCTATACATCAAGAAGTGGTTGAGATGTGGTGAGAGTCGTGGCCCATGGTCTCACACTTTTCTCGTAAATTGTTTCTGAGGCTCCCAGTTTACTTTCGGAAGAGGACTGGTCTCCCTTTGGATACGTGCCCTGAGACAGAATGTGCCCATGTACCAGTTCAGCCTCCTTGGGAATGCTCCAGTTTATAGAGAAAAGGACATGACTGACCTAACACTGCCTCCACATGCTGAGTGTTTTTACATGTCTCAAGTGGTGCTGAGAACCTCTAAAGGAGAGACACATCTGTCTCCTGAGCTCAGTGATTTCCTTCCTGCCTTCTTCCCACTTAACAAAAGAGATTTTGGAGGTTCTCAGTTGCAGCAGAGACTCTGTAGGACTTTCAAGTGTATTGCTGTCCTACTACTGACCTTGAAAAAAGGGTATTTAACAGACTGTATGCAGGTAATTCCATTCCTGGATTCAGTCTCTCTGATTCTTGGGTTTGAATTTTGCAGGTAATTCTGAACAGTTATTCCTGGGAGTTTCTGCCTCGTGCAGGGAGGAACCTCAAGGGCAAGGTTCTCATAGATTGCTGTCCTCCCTGCAGATTTTCTTCTCCAAACCAAGAGAGCTGTTTCAGAGACTTTTTCAAAGGGAAATATAAGAGATGGGATAAGTGGAACTAACTGTAGGTGTGGCAGACAGGGTGAAGAGGAGCACCCAACATTTGTCTGGAGAAAGGAGGTCGCTTCCTATTAAGAGGGAAAATATAAATTGGGTAAGATTGAGAGTGATTGGGAATGCCTTGAGACATCTGTTTCCCATCTCTGGTTCTCATTTCTATCCTTATTCAAAGCGACAAATGCACAGTAGCTGTCTTTGAGAATTGATGGGGGTAGAAACTCAAAAGTACTCTAAAGAACAGAGCTTGTAATGCACTGAACACCGGGTGGACGGCGGAAATTTCTAGTGTTAGCCACTTATGTGAAAGTCAAACTCAAACCAAATTGGTTAAATCAACAGAGCCAATCCCTAGGGGGAAGGAGAGTTACATAGGCAAAGATTTCAAATGATCTTCTGGAATTAAGCAGCTTCCTGGATCAGTTTTCTTTGAGAGCAGCCAAAATGATAGAGCAAGATAAGTGAACTCATGCAAGTGGTAAAAGTATCTGTCTGATCCATGCCTTCTTGCTTTTTTTTTTTTAGGTAGGAAAAAATACATAGGGGTAGATAAAACCCTTCTACTTTTGTGGGTTTTTTCTGGCAATCCTTTTCATCCGCTAGTTATTCAGGATCCTAGGGAAACTGCTTTTTCAGTCCATTTTATTGGAAATAGCCAGAACTTCTGTATCAGATATTAAGAAATAATCTTCTGCCTTGAGCTCTGGCAGAGTTGAAGGTCTGAACTTGTGGGGCTGAAACTCAAATGCTCTCTGAGAGCTTTCAGTTGTTTGACTTCTATTTCTGGACTAAGCATCCAAATACAGGTGATGCTTTACTGCTTTCAGGAAAAGATGTTCTCGTCACTATTTCTGTTCTGGAAGACAATCAAAGCTGCCTTTCTTTCTTACTTGCTTTCTTTCTTTTTTCTTTTTTTGTTTTAATTTAATGACTTCTGTAAATATCTGACATTTAAGATGTGTGATCAAATACCACTCTTAAAAAGTATGTGAGAGTGGTATTTGATCATGTGTCTTAAATGTCAGATATTTATTACTGCCCTCTTTCCCAAATCGAAAGTCCTTGCTGGAAGTTAGGTCTTGGGGTATTTGAGAAAGGCAATGCAGGAATGCACAGCTACTTCAGGTAGGTGTACTCTGTACTGAATATCTCACTTTAAAAAGGGATCTTTGCTGTAGTTTTCACCCTAAAATTAATAACTACTTGATGCAGTTCTGAGGCATTTCATAAAATGTCAGTCCTCCCTTTCTGAGTGAACTTTGTCAGCACAGGGGGCTGTTTCAAGTTATATTTGTCTGATTGCTGATATTAGTGAAACAACACTTGGGAACACTGATGCTTTGCTTGTGTCATGCAGATGGAGCAAACTCCAGGTTGCAGAGGGCACTAGGTCCAGGTACACTCGAGCATCTGTTGTTAAATACACCCAGAGGGCTGGTAACAGTGGTGCAGTGAGAGGAGATATCTCGGGGAGGTCAGCTTGCATTTGACGTCAGAGAGAAGCAGGCTGGTGAGGAGGGATCTGCAGGGTGATCTGCACTTCCCTCTACCCAAGGAGGAAGGGAAATGCTGCCAGGTGGACGTGGCTTGAGGCATCTGTTCCTTCATTCTCGCAGTCACTGTCCAGTCATGGTCCTTGCAAAGATGTCTGGTCTTTACCAAATGTGTGAAGACCCCTGTCTAATAGCTAACTTCTTGTTGACTTTTAATGATCTTTCTTCAGCTGGATCACACTCCTCCACCTCTTTGTTAAAATATAATAGCTTTTGTAGAAGTTAGCAATTTCTCAGGGAAATGCAATTCTGTAGTGCTGGCGCCGTTCCATTAATCATATAGAGTAATCTGCTTGTGCCAAAAACCTATCAAGTGGAGCTGCCTTTTTGAGAGCTGGTGGGAATGTGTACCCAGTGGTGTTCTTGCTGGCATATGGACTTCCCGTGTGTGCAAGAATGGCTGGGGCATGGGGGGGTCCCCTTTTGCTGTGCTCAGGGTACACGAGCAGGCTGAGTGAGCCTGGCAACTCTCAGGACTCAAAGTCATATGGACAGATCTTCAGAAGGTTTTATATTTAGGGATATGGCCCCTTTTCATTCCCTCCCCTGAAATTTTGAGCATTCAGAATAAAGGTTTGTCTCACTGAAATGTAGACAGGAGTTCTTTTAACCTTAAGCTCCATCAGTGGTCTTATACGTGTCAGATGGGGACATTCACTCTCAGTGCTAGATGAGGGTAAGAAATATCTGCTTCCTTGGGTTTTATGATGAACTGATGGCAGTGAAAGTAGGACTCAGCTAGAAAATGAGAAAGATCATTTTAATAGTAATGTTTATGAAGAGGGGGGATCCTCTGTACTGACTCCTTTTTGGGAGGTGCACTCCTGTTGGGGATGAGCCTTGTTGTGTGGCAGCGTCCAAGCCACGTGTGTGAGGTGGGCTGTGCTGAAGGTGGAACAGGCAGAAAGTGGCAGCACCTTTGGGGATGGAGGGAGAGGAGACCAGAGACCACAATAGGAATATGGGAAGCATGCAGCAGCAAAGTGGGGAGGAAGTGATCAGCTATGTAAAGTCTCGGGTCACTTAACTAGGGAATGGAAAACTTCTAAAGAAGTAGAGAGGAGCAGGGTTTGGTAATGACAGATGTGAGGGGCAAAGGGAAATCTGAAGAAAATGGTCTCCACATCAAATGGGAAGAGTTAGAAGGGGACCAGACTCATAAATTTTGTTGCATCCCATTTTAGTGAAGGGTGGCTGTTGATGCTAGCACAAGGCACTGCCCATTGGTATAGAAAGGGGATGAGTTGCTATCACACTTGGCTCATCCTGCTTAGAAAGAAATAACAGTCTATGTATAAAAGGCTGTCTGTATAACATGACATCCCGTGGTGCTGCAATGAGATTACTGCATTTTGGGAATGTGAATGATGGACCTGCACCCAACCATGGCTGCCAGTTTTCCTTCAGGTGCTCTCCATCTCTGCGTTGTGTTTGTTGCAGTTGCTTGGTGCACCACGTGTTTCTGGACACTGCAAACTACAGTGTGTGACTTTTCCTTGGTTAGATCCCAGACGTTTCACAGCTACCTGGAGGACATCATCAACTACAGGTGGGAGCTGGAGGAAGGGAAGCCCAACCCTCTGAGGGAGTGCACTTTCCAGGAGCTGCCCCTGCGCACGCGGGTGGAGATCCTGCACCGCCTCTGCGACTACCGCCTCGACGCCGATGATGTCTTCGACCTCCTCAAGGTGCTTTGGGCAGCAGGGATGAGGGAAACTGTGTGGTCACAGGAGCTGGGATGGATCAGAATCTTCCTGGGATGAGAAGGGGACACAGTGTGTCAGCAGCGCCCTTTGCCCTCCTCTGCCTTGGGCCCTTGTCCTGTGGGGATGTATTCATAAAACATGGGAGTCACTAAGGAAATAGGCCTCATTGGCTGCTCTTTCTGCAAAGAGGGAATTTGGAGATGCTTTAATGGGAATGGCAGGGCTGTGAGAGCTGAGACTGCTGCCTTGCTGAGGGATGCTGTGAGATGAAAGGATGGGGATGAAGTACACTGGGGGAGGGTAGAGGAGGGGAGGGGGGGCAGGGAGCTTCTCAGGGCTGTGCGTGACTGTCGCCAGCACTAATTAGACCTTCCCTGTCAGGAGCACCAGAGATGAAATGTTAAAACGAGAGAGGCCATTCAAATTAGAGATGCCAATCTAAATCCCTCCCTGGACAGAGAGCGAACGTTGCCTTTCCCCCTGGAGTAACATTTTCCCAGCTCGGCCGGGAGGAGCAGCTGTACTGCTGCTGTGGCATGGTGGGAGGGAGGGAGGTGTTTACAGGGAGGGGTGTCATCATGTCTTGTGTGACAATGTGGCCCCTTTTCAACTTGTCTCCGTCTGGCGGGGGGGCTCCCGGCGGGCGCAGGGCTTGGACGCCGACAGCCTCCGCGTGGAGCCACTGGGCGAGGACAGCAGTGGCGCCCTGTACTGGTACTTCTACGGCACCAGGATGTACAAGGAGGACCCTGTGCAGGGCAAAACCAACGGAGAGCTGGCTCCAGACAGGTAACAACCCGCTCACAACAATCCCCCTCCCGTGTCTGGGTGCAGCCAGCCCGGCTGGAGGGGGGCTCCGCCTGACTGCTGTTGTGCCGGGTGGGGGGAGCGGGGCCTGGCGAGGGGCAGTGCAGGCGGGCCCAGAGTTGCCAAGCAGACTGGGAGCCGTGCATTGTGTCGCAGGCAGCCTGCATTGCAGCCTTTGTGGCACCGGCAGAGCCTGCTGTGGGAGAGATGCTGCCTGCCCCACCGCATTCCTGCCTGTCTGCCCCGCGCCGTGTTCCGTGCCGTGCCGGCGGCTCCCAGAGCAGGCTCCCAGCCAGTGGGAATCCCTCCTCTCCCCTCCCCGTCCTGTTGCTTGCTCTGATTTAATCCCTCCTTTGGTTGGGTTCTGAGCAGCTGTTCCGATTTCCGTGCCCTTCTCCCCATCCTGCCAACCTCGGTTCCCTCGCTCGGCCGATATTTCAAGGCGGCTTTGACGTTTTTTCAGGGGATGTGGGGAGCAGACAAACACCCCAAACGTTCCTGGGAAAACAGGCAAGAGACGAGGGCGGCCTCCAAAGCGGAAAAAACTACTGGAGGAAAATTTGCTGAGGTATGGAAGGGGTCTTCCTGCAACAGACGTTAAATACGTACATTCCCAGAGGGAAGAATAATGTATTTCTGGGGTTCCCCCAATAAGTATGTATATACCACGAAGCCATAATTTCAATGCAGCTCAGAAATAAAGCAAGCTCAGACTCGGTGGATGCTTTGATCACTCTCCAAAGCAAATTCTGACTGAGCTGGAAGTTTGGTGAAACAGTGGGCATTGCTCTTCCAGCCACCTGGAATTCCACCATGCAGTGCTAGGGAATTTGCTCCTGATGAGGAATACTTCCACTGTGTAGCTTGAAGCCAGAAATCCTGGCCACTTGAGTCCATATAGATGTTGGGATGCTTCCCATAAGAACTGAGATACTGGACTTGCCAAACTTCATCCTGCACCTTTCACTTATGAAAACTTTACAAACCTCTGGCAAATATCTATTTGAAAATATATATCAAATGTGTGTTCTGAAGTTTTATTATCATGGTTTTTGCTCTTCACTAAATAATTGTGATGTTCCCTATTCTTCTCCTCAGAAACAGATGTGAAGTAATGTACTTATTGTATCACTCCTTCTCTTTCTTTTCTGGTAGGGAGAAGGCAGAAGAAAACTTGCTTATCCACGAAACTCCGATAAGAAATGGTAAAGAGATTTTGCAGTGTCAGGATTGATACCACCAGCTAATAAGGCTCTTAAATTATCAAAACCCAAAGAGAAGACAGAGAGACAACCCAGCCTTTCTCAGGAGAGCCTTTCTGCTGGCGGTTGGGGCCAAGTTTGGAAGGAGGGGTTTGTGTTACAGACTGCCTGTTAGCTGGGAGCCTGGGCACTTGCAGGCTTCCTATTTTATCAAGGCTGGGTTTGGGATGAAGAAACCTAACCTACTGGGATACACTAGAATTCAAGAACTCACCTAAAAAAGCAGGCTATGAATGGTCCTCAGTCTTCCAGGGTTGAGGTAAAAACACACCCCTCTTGTTAGCAGGTGTGTTTTTTCAGATGGGGACGAGAGTGGAGTCAGTGATGCTAAAATAGGGAAGGAAGAACCTTTTTGATCCTCTCACTTTTTCTTCCTCCTGGCCGTTGGGTGGCTGAGAGTGGTAAACTTTGTCTTGGGTGTACCCAGCTGAGGGTTAACGAGGCAAAAAGCGAGTTAGCAACATGAAGTGAAAGCGAGTTCAAGGGAGCTGGGACTCATTTGTCATACATGTGTATCCACTGGCTTCCACAAAACCCAGGGACTCAGCCTGCCTGTTGCCTCACAATAAAAGGCAAGGGTGGCATTGTCTTTCCCATGCCTCCTTCCCTTTGCCCTTTGTTTCCAGATTTCCTGGTGGCTGCTCCGGAGCCGGGCAGCAGAGCCGGGGCGATGTGTGTGAGGCGTTGGGGGTTTTATCAGATCATTGTCTTCCAGCAAATTGTGTCACTTCAGCTGCACAGTAATCTTCTGCTGGCACAAAGCAGGGCCTTAGTCCTGTTTGCTATTGAAATGAGTTGTCTGTAGGCAGCTGGCAAGGGAATGGGAAACAAGGATGCAAGGCTTTGGGGGCAGGATGCAGGTAAGCTCCCTGCTGCAGGTGGGCAAGGGATGGCTTTGGGTAGCCAGAGGAGCAGAACCAGCACATGGCTGGACCTTTGCTGTCTCAGTGACCAGTCCCCAGTGCATTCACTGAGCTGAAACTCTGTGCCACTGCACCCCAGGCACCTGACAGAGGGGCTGGAGGGAGCCTGCAGCTTTCCAATCTTCCTAGGACGACCTGACAACTTGCATGTTGGAGCCACTCACAGCTCAGATCCACAAAGGGCCCAGAGTCAGGTTCAGGCTTTTTACCTCTTCGTATTTTTCATTGTTAGTTTGCTTGAAAGTGTGGTGAGAAGGTGTATGACATCTGCCAGTGGGGCTGATGACCATTGGTTTCTTTCTGGGAGCCAGTGGTTAGCCCTAGAAAAGTCTAGAGGGAGCTGAGAACCCCTCAGCCTGAAGGTGTTTGATCCAAGATTTTCCCTACTCCAAGAAAAAAGAAAAAAGGCCACAACCTTTTTTTGCTTAGAGAACATCCTAGGGCAAAAGCATACAAGTTGGAACCCATGAGACTTCACTGCTCTGTGTAAACATTTGTGAAGCAGCAACCACATTCCCCATCTCCAGGTGGGTGTTCCAACCACAATGCAAGAGAGCCCTTCCTTCACAATTAATATTCAGATGTTTCACACAAGGTGGAACAGCTCTCAAAGTGTCTTGGTGGTTGGGACATGCTTCAGAGCAGTGGGTGATCCGCTTCAATCCCACTCTGGATTGAGCAGGGATGGGATGTGAACTTTTGGAACTTCCCCCTCATCTGGCAGCCCGATGAACCCTGTCCTTTGCTTCCTCTTCTGCTCTTTCAAGTGCCTGCAAACGAAATGTTTCATTTGCAGTGAGCAGGAGGAATTTTTTCACTGCAGAAATGGTTTGCAGTGCTTAAAAAAAAAAAAAAGGCTTATTTCAAATTACATTATTTTTTGATGGCTTTATTCTGCTGCCAGACTAAATCCAACATTTGCAGTTCCCTATGTCCTGCTCTGGCTGACAGCCACCATTACAAAAAGCCAAATTAAATTCTTTTCTCCAGTCTGCAATAACTGGAGCGTGGGCTTGCTACAGGGATGTCACACTACCTGTGTGTGCCATGTGCCACCGTTATTTCTTCACCTGTGTACTTCCTCTCTATCTTGGCTTGACTTTCAGAGGTAGCAGTGCTTCTGGTGCATGAGGAGAGCTTTGGGTCTATAGCAAAGGGAATGTTTTCCATAACAGTGGCCATTGCCAGTGCCTTTTGCTCTTCCTGAGCCCAGAGGAGAGAAGGGAAGGGATGGAGAGGAGCTGTTAGTCATAACTGCTGTGGAGATAACATCCTTTCATGTTTTTGAAGGGTCCCAAGGGCCTGGCCGTGGGACATGGTGGTTGCTGTGCCAGACGGAAGAGGAGTGGAGGCAGGTCACAGAGAGCTTCAGAGAGAGGACTTCCCTTAGAGAGAGGCAGCTCTACAAACTCTTGAGTGAAGACTTCCTGCCGGAGATCTGCAACATGATTGCACAGAAGGTGAGGAGACATGACATCCTGTTTACCTCTCTCTGACCGCTTCCAAGAGCATGGATGCTGGCTGAGTGAAGGAGAGGCAAACCCAAGCAGCCTGTCACCCCGTTCTGCTCCCTGCACCTACAGCCCTGCAAGTGTCGTGGATGTGGGGGCTGTTGAGCTTGTGGATGGGGGAAGACTCTCCCCTGTGCTGTGGCAGTGCTGGAGGATCTGGTTGGTGATTGCACAGCAGTGTAGGTAGGATGGCTGAAGGGGTTACTGTCTTCAGCCGTGTTCTGTGGCCCTTTCCTGCTAGCAGGGGATCTCTGTGCTTTTGAACTGCTGCGATTTACAGCCTGCCTTTTCTATGCAAACTGCCCGTGATTCCACTTTTACTGCCATTTCTCTGAAGGGGCGCTGGCTGCTTAGCTGTCCTAGCTAAGTCTGCTTTGAGCTGGTGTGTCAGAGCCCCAAAACTCCAAGGGATATTTTCCTCAGCTGGATGTTTTCAGGTGGGACGGATCTGGAAAGGGATCCTTCGGCTGGATGGCTTTGTAAAAACAGGCTCTGCAGTCAGCGTGATGTTCTTGGACTGAGTTCAGTTTGCTTGTTTGCTACCCTTGTAAAGCTAATAGGGATTTCATGGTCACTTCTAGCCCTCAGAGTTTCTCCTGCCAGTGTCACCGATGTGCCCTAATTTCCTCCACTCTCTTTTTCCTCCCCTCAATTCTCAACCCCGTTTCAGGAGAAGCGTCTGCAGCGGACAGAGTTTTCTCCCAGGTGGATGTCTGACCATCAGCCCATCAAACCAATCAAGCAGGAGGTGAGGGGGGGTGCAAGGGGGAGGACGACGGAGAGGGAGGCGAGAGCCAGATGCCTCCTGGGGGAAGAAATAAACCGCAGCATCGCTATTCAGTGGGAAGGAGCCGCTTGAAAGTGCCTGTGCTGAAAGAGAGATGGGTGGTACTGCCCGTCAAAGGCAGGCTGACACCCGGGGTTTCTATGGCGAGCAGGGAGGTGCTGCCCTCTGGATCGCAGAGGTAACCGGCCTCGAGCAGACCCCGCCGCAGCTGCATATGGAAATCTGCGCTCAGTCTGGGGAATTCCACTTCAATGAAAGTGCTGGCACATTCGAGGCAGTTCAAAGAAAAAGTTGAAGAAGGATGAGAGGGCTAGAAGAACCGGCTTACAAAGGGAAATGACAGAAATTCAGCCAAGGGGAAAACGTGAGGCTGCAAACACATGAGGGTGTAGATAGCGCCGAGGGAGAGGATGACTGATGCAGTATGGAGCTGGGCTAGGAGGGGGGTCAGCTGGAAATGGAAGTCACAATTTAGGCTGCTTAAAGAAATGCTTATCAAACTGCAGCCTTGTGGGCTCAAATGGCTCTTTCCGTGCCTCCTCACCCTCATCTCCTCTCCACCCCATCAGTGCAACACCAGTGCTGCTGCTGCTGGAGGGTCTGTGCAGTGAACCAGACCCAGGAAAATGACTGGAGTTAAATATAACCTTTTTCTTTGGTCGGGGTTATTTTTAACATAGGTCAGTTTTCTGATCCAGTTCACCACACAGCCCCTAACAGTCACACCAGCACAGGCTGGGACACGGGGCTGTGGAGATGAGGGGTCTTTGAACTGGCAACTGCTACCCAAAGCAATCGGTCAGACAGCACAGGATTAGCTCCAGAGGAAAAAAATTGTCTCAATTCTATCAGGTTGAGGCATAATCTCTCACTGTAGGTGTGATGGAAACATAGTTACTTGGTGTTTTGTCGAACCCTGGGAAATTAGGCTGCAGGGAATATGCCATGTGAGCCAGAGTCAGGGGTTCCCCCAAAACAAAAGAGAAAGTGCAGTTCCCTCTGCAATAAATGTAATTACTTAGAACTTTTGGATAAATAAAAGGAAGGAAGAACCTCTCATCATGCTGCAGATAAAACCCTGCTGAGAGGAAAATAAGCCCCCGGCGATGGTCAGTTTGGGGCCAGAATTGCTCTGTGCAAAGCCCACCATGCAGGAAGCACAGGGACACGTGTTTGTTCACAGGCAGCAGAAATCCCAGAGGAGGAGGAGGGGAGTGGGAAACACATGGAGCCTGAATGATGCTAATCAGTAGCGCAGGTGCTCCAGGTCTGCGGCGGCAGAGGGGCTGTTAATTGCTGCCTGTGGGCCAGTGAAACGTTTCCAGCGAGCAGGGGGCCCTCCTGGCACCCGCTGTGCTGGGACACGGGGAGCCAGCCAGCACCACAGTGCTGATACTCCCCAGCAGGATGTGGGGGCAGCCAGGGAAGGTGCCAGCACGTCTGATGGCTTATTCCTCAAGCCAGGGTGGGCAGCCGGCAAGCCTGGGGGAGAAAACCTCAGCCCCGTGCAGGTGACCCCTTTCTCCTCCTGGCTGCTGCTGGAGTTGGAGATGTAACTGCTCCATGGGCTCCTGATCCTGAGGGGGATTTCTCAACAGGTGGTTCAGATTAGCTCCTCATTAAGAGCTGCCTGAGCAGCACCCTCATTAGGAGAGCACTGGAAATCTGAGCGGGGAGGGTTTGGCAGACAAGGGGCCAGGGCACTGTGGCACCCATGCCTTCTGGCCTTCTGCCCCTGAAGTCTGATACCCACTGTCTGGAGAGCAAAGCTAAAGGCAGAAGTTTGGCCCTTTCAGAGTGCCAGGGGACAGCTGTGATGTTGTGTCCTGGAGTGCTCTCTGCCGGAGGGAAGGAGGTGGTGATGCCTTGGTCACTGTGGATCTTATCCTCCGAGTGGGGAGGAAGCTGGAGAAACGTCCTTTTGCCACCTCTGTGGTCAGGAAGGAAGTTTAATTTGTGTTTGGTTCTTGCTTTTGTCGTTCCAATAAGCATCTGCTTCCACCAATCCAATAGGAGTTTACTGGTTCGTGTTTGTGTATTTTTTTTAATCCTGAGTTGAGCACAGTCATCCCCAATGGACTTAGGTGGGACACCAGGCAGAGGGTCCCTCTGAAAATCAGGTTGTTTCTGTGTCTGAAGTGTCTCAAAGAGCCCATGCAGCACTGTTGCTGCCCTGCAAGTGCTGCAGGGAGTAAATTCTATTGTGGGTGTCTACTGCAATCCTTGGGGCTCACTACACTGTGTGGTTTCTGCTTTTTCTTTTTGTTTGCTTTCGAGATCTGGTAGAATGACACCCCCTTCTTTGTTTAAAAGTTCTTTGTTGATGCCTTATTTGTGGTGGGTTGGTCTGGAGCGTGCTGTGGATCCTGTGTCATGCCATTAAAGCACAGGGTACTACTGAGTGTGCCCTGCAGGCTTGGAGAGGTCCTGGTGTGAGCACTGCAGCTTGGATGTTGTGTTCCTGTTTTCACAGGACAGGAATGGTGGAAGTTGTATTAATCCAGGGAAAGGGAAGGTGTCACCTGTGTACCAACAATCAAAGAAATCCTAACATGCCAGGCTGGCTTACATCAACTGGTTTGAGAGTGTAAAGGCTGATGGTCACATCCTTGTGAAAATATCTTGGCATACCAAGCTTGGTGGCTGGTTCTTCCTGCTCACTTCTTTCTCTTACTGCAGAACCTGTCTCTTTTGGCTCCTATTGCAATTTAAGGATATATCAAGAAAGTCAGAGGAAAACTGTTTGGTGTGGTCAGGGTCAGGTCTGAAAGGAAGTTGTTTGCAGCTCATGAGTATCAAATTAGATGGCAGAGCTTTTGAGAAAGGGGTATAAAAAGAATCAAAGATGAAAGTGTAGAACCCAATTCTCTAGGTTCTTGACTTGTTGTCCTTGTCATAGTACAGTCCTGGGCATCCTGGTGTTTGGATGTTGATCAGGAAGGAAAGGTCTGAGAGACAGGTGGAATAATCATTCCAGGGAACTGTAAGGATTGCTTTATAAGAAAACATTTAATCTAACTGTGGAAATGTGGGAGTGTTGTGTAAGCATCTGAGGAAGTCCATAAAGTAAAGGCTGGATTGTGACTGAAGAAAAGGAGAATTTATGTTCACCCAGAAGAGCGTAACTAGAAATAATTGGATGGAACGGGGGTTTGAGAAACAAACTTTAAACTGATTGTGAGGAGAAGCTGGCCAATCTCAAGATACCTGAACTCACTGAATGATTTCCCTAGGAAAGAGATAGACAAGTAAAGTGGTAGCATTTTGACAAAGATATAAAATGGAAAAGAAGAGAATGATTCCCTCGTGGTGAGATGAAGCTCTGGCTTTCACCTTAAAGGATCAGCACATAACAGGTGGTTTTTATTGCTCAATCTGCCCCTAAATGCAGGATATGGTCCTAATTTTGTCAGTTGTTCCATGACCCTCTCTTGGACACTCCTCTGTGACTGTTGGTGGTTGAAGCATAATTATCTTAATGTATTGTTTGTGCTGGAGATGATGCATGGTGCTCATCTACAGAGAACTGGAGTGGGAGTTTGTAGGGTAGCACAGGGCTGTGTAGGGGAAGGGAAGGCAGAGGAGGAATGAGTGTACAGTGAAACCAGACAACATTTCTAAGCATTCATCAAAGCACCCCCAGGTTCCATTCCTGGGCAATGAAACAAGGACAAAATAGTAATCGTGGTGCCAGAACTTTTTTCTTTCCTGGGGATTAATAATGGGCCTGGAGAAGTTGATGGTCTGAGCAGCAGCCAACAGACCCTGGCTGATTGCTAATCCTCAGGAAATGCCTTCTGCCTAAGTGGTGGTTGCTGGTTATTCCCTGAAAATGAAGTTGGAGCAAACTGTGTCCCTTGTTCTTTTCCGGTTGGTATTCCCTGCTGATAAGGCACACAGATCTTGGTCACAGGGGTAGGAGTGGCTGGTGGATGACTGATACATTTGTCTTATAATTAAATTAAAGGTAATAAAGATAATTCCACGCTTCCATACACATACCTCATAGTTAATTGGAGAAAAAGGAGCAGGCAGTCCCTGGTCTGGGAAGCCTGCAGTCTTGAGTGGGATCAAACACAGCCTTGCAGCCTGCTGGCAGTGGGGAGGTGAGAAAGTGGGGCAATAAAGAGCCAGGTGTCTTTGAATGAGAGAACTGGTTTTGGGACCCAGCAGGAAAGCTCTCCAAACAAACAAACAAGAGCCAGTTTAGGGGAGATTAGCACGCAGAAATTTTGAACAGGAAAGGAAAACATTCCTAATGATACCTTGACACGAGGCTGTACCAGACGCTTTTCCTATTGAAGTATTCCGTGTTTTGCAGCAGAGACAGGTTTGGCAAAGTAGTCCTTTCTTCTCACACTTGCAGTCAGAGCTCTGCTAGCTGGAAGAGGTAGAGGTGTTGTGTAAGGGTGTCAACAGCCTGAATGCTTTGCCCAGAAGGGAAGAGAAATGTGCACGGTGCATCCCTGACAGGATGGCAGCTTGTCTAACCCATCGCTTCTCCTTCCATTGTCCCTGTATCAGTAGGATTTCATTGCTTGACAAATAACTTCCCTTTCCATGTTGCTTTTCATCTAGGAAATCATCCGTACGAAACCCTTTTTTTTCCCTTTTTTTTTTTTTTTTTCCTCCCATCCATCCATTCACTGTAGGTGTGCTTTCCTCAAAGTAAACCTGCCTCTGCTCAGCTTTCAGTCAGCCAGTGCATTTCAGTTTTTGGTGCATCCTTCTGTTCCAGGTGAACCCCAATGTGCTGAGCTCCATGGAGAAGCAGAGGCGCAGAGAGGAAGAGGAGGAACGCCAGATCCTCATAGCAGTGCAGAAGAGGGAGCAGGAGCAGCTGCTGAAGGAGGAGAGGAAGAGGGAGATGGAGGAGAAGGTCAAAGCAGTGGAAGGTAACATGCAGCTGGTGTGGAGCAGGAGTGGAAGCTTTCAAAGTCAAGACTGAGATCTTGAATTAAAGTCTGCCATTTGCATTCCTCCCCTGCCAGAGTTGCTAATGAGAATCTTTTCTTACCTCTGATAAATTGGTCTGACTGTAGTTTCTTTTCCTTTGTCTGCCCTCTCAGTGTTGGTGACTGTTCTCTAGGGCACCTTTAGACTGTGTTGTCTTCTTCAAATCATGCTAATTTTCTTCCTTGCCCCAGCTGTCCATTTTTTTCTTCTGCTATTCATGTTGTTTCTCAGTTCTGTCTCCTCATGATTTCGCTGTGTGCAGGATTAGCTGGCTTTGCTCTCACTGGATAGCATTTGGTTCTTTTGGCCCAATGCATGATGAAAGAAGAATTTCAGTAGAAAGGGAATGGGATAACATGAGCTTAGCAAGAGTAGTATTTTTATATTGCTACTGGCCTCATCAGTTGGAAAACTAAAGATGAAGGGAGCAGGCTACATAGAGCACCAGAGGTGGCAATTTCAGGTGTTAGTCTAAAATGTTTGTGCTTATGAATTAAATGCTGATTTAAGGTGTTTTGGAACAAACAGCCTTGATGTTGTGTGTGTTTAATACATCAGATCAAGGCACAGACAGCAGTCAGCCAGTACATGTAGGTGTGGGTGTCAGAGCAAGCTCATTTCTGACCACCTTTTCTCTGTTGGCCTCCCTTATGGGGGATTCCTTTAGCTGCTGCTTTAGCCACAGTGGCTGGCTGGGCTGTTGTAGTTCTGTGGAAAGGCTGAACATCCTCAGAAAACTGACAATGTGGGGCATTATCAGTATCAGGAGTCCCAAAGTGGATCAAGAATCAGAAAAGGAAAAAAAAAAAAAAAGATTAGGTTCATGCAAACATTGTAAACTTTCCAGAATGAAACAGTTTGCTACCAGATGTTTGGTAGGAGGCCAGATGTTATCTAAGAATAGCTTCTTTTACCTGCTTACCTTTCTAACCTTTAGGAAAAAACAATTTCTTCCTTGGCCTTTGTGTATTCCTGGTTGCTGGTCCTAGCTAATCAGGTGCTTTAAACTGAGACTCATCCAGTTTCCATATCTGCCACAGATAGATGTTTCCCTTGGCAGATTGCATATTCTCTGTGGTTTAATGCTTCATGTCTATAGACAAAATCAGTCTTGAAGTTCCACAAGAGCTGCAAAGATAAATGTTCCTGTAAAATGGTTTTGTTTTGGTATAAGCCACTTCCTTTTCTGGGTAAATGCAATCATTACATCATCAGATTCAAAGGCACCAGAGCCATGCAAAGAAATTGGCATGGGGTTGAGCAGCAGCCTCTTTTAAGCCAAGTTTGCCTACATTCATGCTTTTATTGGCAGAGGTGCTTTAATTTTGTTTTGTGGAGTTTCTTTCAGTTAGTTTAAACTCTTCCCTAGTCCATTTAGACTTAGTCAGGAGAACTCTCCTTTTAAGCTGGTGCAAAAACTGTTTGCAAAGGTTTTGTTGAGTTGTTCAGTTAAATCACTGCAGTATTTTTTATCCCTAGAACCAGCAGCTATCCAGGTAAAACTTGCTTCTTAATGATCTTTTCTTAGTGCCAAGCACACCCACCACTAGCACTTGCTGTCATGACAGTTCTTATGATGGAGAGGATTTGAAAATTACGTCATTTGTTTTACTTGGTTTAGACTTGTTAAAACTGGACGTCCAACAACAGAAATTTTAGGGTGATAAAGCTAATTTTCAGTCTGTTTGGAATATAATATTAATTTTATATGGCCTTCTGTAGAGGGGGGGGGTGGTGTGCAATATCTTCTCTGTGATGAATTTCACCTTTTTCTCAGTTTTGGATGGTATTCCTGTTTTTACATCACATTCCTGTTTCCAGCCTGAGATTACACTTCCCCTAACTCCAACACACCCTCCAGGTAGCAAGTTTCCTGCTGGGCCCATCTATACTCTCCTGAATTTATAAATTTTTATAGATTCTAGATTTCTACCACAACGGCAGGTTAGAGTTTCCCTGTTCTCTTTTCAGATGCTGCATCAACATTATCTCTCACATATATGACTTTCTAGCTGGTTGTGGTACTTTTTGGGGCATTATTTAAATTTTGAAAGCTGCTGGGTAGGATTTTACCCAGGCCAACAGTATAAGAATGAGCTCTGCCAGTGATCTTGAACACACTCCGTTAATCACTAGCTATTGTAGAGGCTCCTGCTATTAATCCTAACTGAGATCTGGTACCAGGGTAGCACTTCTTGATTCCTGTCAGTTTACCAGGTCAGATCCTTGGCAGATGTTGGTGGATTTTTAAAATCTACACAATCTTTATCTCTTGGCTGCTGTTGTCATGAGATTTTCCATTTGCTGCCCAAATAATCATTTCGTGTTCTCCTCAGCTTTCTCACTTAGGCATCCATTGCAACACCATCTAAGGATTGCTAATTTTATGAAAGAAGCATGAGTTCTGAATAGTGCTTGGACAGACTCAGATACTCTCTATTACCTGAAATTGAGTGTTGGACTTCTGGTCATGCAATTCTCTTAGATTCTGTAGGACACCTTAGATGCAAGTCCTATAATTCCAACTTCAGTGCTACCCTGAGTCTTCTAACAGGAAATTTGGGCTTTCTTTTACCAATCCTTGACATATCTGCCAATGGATGTCCATACAAACACTCACCTTGTAGCTATTCCTACTTTACTTGTGCTCTCAACCCCCATCCCAAATTGGTTTTCAACTGACAGAGTAGGACTTTAACAAATATTTTTCCACCAGAAAAATAGTAGTTAGTTGGCATTTTCCAAAGGCAGAGCCTCTGCTAGAGGGTGTTAGCCAAGTCTCCCTCATGTTTCTTTCACTCTGGGTGTTCCCTGATGTGGCCTGTTCTGTGACATCTCTCCCTGACCATTATTTTCACAGAATTCTGCTCCTGCAGTAGGTTGGTCCGACCGCAGGTGTTTCGCAAGTCAAATGAATTCAGATTTCCTATAAGAAAAAGGAAATGAGGTTCATAAGAGCCCATAAACTTTCTATTATGAAGCAATCTGTTAGCCAGCTGTCTGGTTGCAAACCACAGGTTATATTACCAGCATTGCTTCTTCCTGTGTCTCACTTCTTTAAACAAAAGCTGTCCCAGTGGCCCTCGTGGGTGGCAACTTGCTCGCTCTGGCTGCTGGCCATGAAGACCTACCTGAGCAATCTTCCCAAAGCCAGCCGTGGAGGATAATAATAACCCCAGTTAATTATTGCCACTCAGCTGGTAGAGCTTCTCTCAGCACTGCTCTTCATCCCATTCAGTGCAAAGGCAGATGTCTCTAGTTCACCTGCCTGAGGTGAAGCTCCTAAAGAAACAACAAGCCAGCTCTTTCCATTGTGCTGAGCTGTGCCTAGGGCTGGGTGTTGAACTTCCCTCTTTGTACCACACCACTTCTGGAAGTTACCTAAGGCAGCATCTGTGTCACAGTGGTGCTTCAAAATCGGTGATTGTAACCAAGGGAGGATGATGAGGCGTGTTGATGGTGCACTGTATTCTCACCTCACCTGCTCCTGTGCTGTTGCTGGTTTTGCTGAAAGAGCAAGACCATCTTACTGGAGCTCTTGAGAGCTGCAGGAGCACCCTCTGTTTCCCTGCAAGATGTGGGCAAGGAGTGCTGAATGGTTTTTCATCTCTTCCCACTGCAGAACGGGCCAGGAGGAGGAAACTTCGTGAAGAGCGGGCCTGGCTGCTGGCACAGGGGAAGGAACTCCCCCCTGAGCTTTCCCACTTGGATCCCAGTTCCCCTGGCAGGGAAGAGAGAAGGACCAAGGATATGTGAGTACACAATGGGGCTTTGCAGCACACAGTTGAAGCAGTAAGCATGGCAAGGAGAGGAGTGTGATCATTCACAGGAGTGCGGAGGGAGGAGTGAGGTTGGAGAACAGTGAGAGGAGTAAGCTGAGAAACATCTGGGTTTGGTCCATGTGAGAGGAGTGTTTGTGATGAGGCCTATTTGCCAGCATTGTGGCACTGCATGGGTGGAAGGGAAGATGAAGTGCAGAGCATGTCTTACCTATCCTCAGTCTGCATATTCACTGTGGTGCTTCCCATTACAGCTTTGAACTGGACGATGAGTTCACGGCCATGTACAAAGGTTAGTGCCACCCCAGCTTTCTCAAAGTGAAACACTTCTCTGTGTGTGTGAGTGTGACCATTCACCCACCTCTCTCTTGCTGCTGCCAGTTCTAGATGTGGTGAAGGCTCACAAGGACTCTTGGCCCTTCTTGGAACCTGTTGATGAATCATATGCTCCCAACTACTACCAGATCATTAAGGTATGGAAAGTGGCCCAGCCATCTTGACTGATGCCCTGTGTTGACTGGGATGCAGTTTTTTGGAAGTGTTTTGAAGTTTTATGGGCTGTATTACTCTCACAGTTATCTCCATGATTCTGGCAGTCCCTTCTAGCCTTATGAGTCAAGAAAACCAAAGATGGATGGCTGCCTCTGTGGAGAGTATCCTCTGCTGCCCATGCCCTCTCTGACCTCTAACTTTGTAAGCCCCACTATGCTTTCTGTCACTGAAGGGAAGTTTGGTTGTATTTCAGGCCCCCATGGATATCTCTAGCATGGAGAAGAAGTTGAATGGAGGTCAGTACTGCACCAAGGATGAATTTGTGGGTGATATGAAGACCATGTTCAGGAACTGTCTAAAGTACAACGGTGAAGGCAGTGGTAAGAGCAGTAAGATGCTAAATTTATCTATCTGCAGTGCTCAGCCAAAGCAAGCAGTACTCTCTTCATCCTCACCAGTACTTGATTTGTGCTTCTTCTCTTTCAGAATATTTTTGGGAGACCAGAAGAAAGGGTGATAGTTACTGAGACCTGCATTGGGATTTTGTGAGGCTTTTAGCACAGTTTGGTCATGCTGAATTGGGGCATGACATACTGAGGGCTGCCATGTTGGTAGATGGTGAAGGCAGAACATACAAAGAGAGGAGAATCTGTTTCCTTCTGAGCTCATTCCTTCATGTGCTTATGTGTGCCCCCTTTCCTCCTAGTAACTGATACAGACTTTGAAAAGCATTGGAGTCTGGTTAACTCCCAGTGTTTGCTGAGTACCACAGGAAAGTGAGGAATGAGCCATGCCTGTCCTTTGGATGGAAAATGTAGTTTTTAGGTTCCTTGGCTATTGAAGGAACAACGTGAGTGTGCAAATGGGAAATCCTAGGTTTCATTGCCATGCCAATTAAAATTCTCTGTGTTGCTTCAATAAGAAATCAGTTCCCATATGGTGGGTCATCACTGCAGACTGTCTCACCAGCAGCACCTGGTGAGAAAGGGAGAACAACACTAAGAACAAATCAGCTTGTTGCTGTTGGCTGCAAGTAAAAGCATACCTGCACTGCTACTGGGAGAGTTCTGTTCCTCAAGGAACTTCAGGATTAGTTTAGTGGAAACAACTGGAAAGTCACTTGCTTCAAGGCCTTGTTACCAACACCTCTCATGTGTCTTTTCCTTCCTATCCACTCAACAAAAAGTAAAAGCTCATCTTAGCAGAACTGTCCAGTGGAAATGGTGCAGTGGTGGGACACTGGTGTTGGCAATAGCATTCGTGTCAGGGTCAGCAAGTGCTTTGGAAACTACACGGAAAAATGTGTTTGCTGATTTTACTCTGTCTTGTGGCCCACAGCAGAGATCTGAACGAGTCCAAGAAAAGTCTCTGAATGTAATCAAATAGCATTGCTGGAAAGTTCACATTTCTTCTCTCAGCACTCTTGCTGCTTAACTGTGCAGGTCACACATCTCTGCAAGCAGAGGTGGTGCTCCTCCTAATGTAATTCTTGGCACTAGGCTGGAACACTGAGTTAATGCTGACTCTGCAGGCCCTGCTGCCAGTGGTACTTTGTCATGCCTGTGTGCCTGTCCTCTGCTGGGGTTACTGAACAGAACTGATGCCGTGTTGCTTATGGAGTTTAGGAACCAAAGCCAACTAGTTAGAAACAAAAGTCTTCCTTGGAGAAACTTGGCAGAGGGGAGATGATTTATCTGATGTTGCATAATTGCTTAATTGCTTCTCTCTACGAGGCTCTGACGTTCTTGGGGTTTTTTTTCTGCAGAATATACGAAGATGGCTTACAACTTGGAGAGATGTTTCCACCGAGCAATGATGAAGCACTTCCCTGGGGAAGATGGGGACACGGATGAGGAGTTTTGGATCAGAGAGGATGGGAGACGGGAGAAGAGGAGCCGGCGCACCGGCCGTTCCGGCACAGGCAGTGTCTGGACTCGATCACGAGACCCAGATGGGCCTGGCAAGAGACAGCAACGCCTGGAAAATGGAGGAAAGCCTCCACCATATCGAGCTACTTCCAGGGCTCCTGCTTCTTCCTCCTCTTCCTCCTCCTCCTCCTTCTCCTCGTCCTCAGTGGATGACCCAAGTGGCAACCCAGCGCAGACTGCTCGGGAAGTGGGTCCTTCCAACGGGCGAGGCTTCCCCCGCTCGCTGCAGTACGGCGGCATGCCCAGCCCTGTGCCTCATCCTGGGCAGATGGTAAGGAGCATTTCCTGCTGTCCTTTGCCCATCAGGATGGGGGAGGGAGGTAAGGGGGAATGAAACTTCCTACCATGAAATCCTTAGTGGGTGACAGGAACCTCTTCCCAGAGATAAAGGGTCAGAGCTGTGGTTTGTCCAAGTGAAAGTTTTCAGCCCTTAGATTTAAACTGGTGCAATTTAAGTCTTTGCCACATTAGGTGGAGGCAATTTCCTAACATTTCCCATGGCTGGCATGTCCCAGTGTAGGCTTGCACAAAATGATTCCCCCAGTTCTCTTTTCTCCATCCCCAATGTGCATGGAGTGCTGTAACATTTCTTCCCTTACCCCCCAGTTTATGAAGCTGAACAGGCTGGTCCTCTTTTGTCTCAATTGTTCACAGATGCCTGGTAACTTCTTGCCATCTGTGTACTACTGCCTTGAGTATTTATAAAAGCAGTAAACTAAATCAAACAAAGGCCACCCTGGACTGCAGCAGTGACCTATCTTTAGCCCAGCGTTTCTTCTCTGAATGCCACCTGTTCTGCCTCCCTTCTGGGCTGTTCCTCACCCATCCTTCACTGCCTTTTCTGTTTTAACCAGTGATGGCTTGTGGTGTGATGTATCTGCTGTTTCCCTGAGGTCTAGGCTATCCCTTGCCCTTTTAGCCGGAGATCAAACAAAATTTTTAGAGTGATTCTTGTGCTGCAGATAGTGGGAGGTGGTAGGAGAGCTGGAGGCATTGAGTGTTTTGAAGGAAACCCAGCACATTCCCTGTTGTCTTCCTGCTTCCATACTCTTGTGGTCCATTCCTCTTCTTGAAGCAAACCACTGCCCCCTCCAGTCATCGTGTTTGGGTGGCAAGTGAGTGTATTGCAGCCTTAAGTTGAGGGGTGAGTGGCTGAGGTGTGACAGAGTGGCTTTGATAAGGCTGTGTCACCTCGTAGAAGAGAGTGTACAGGTTTTCCACGGTACCTCCAAAACAGTCTGTCTGCTTAATTGTGTGCTTACTCCAGCCTCAGCTTCCCCTCACCTGCAGTATTTCTGCTGCTTTTATGCCCTTCACAAACTGTTTTATTTCTCCCCCTGTGTGCCCCTCCCCATCCCTCAGAGACCAGCGGTGCCAGGAACGTTTGGTCCTTTGCGTGGATCCGATCCCACCAAACTGTACGGCTCTCCGCGAGTGCCTGAGCCCCATCCCGGAGAGCCGGTGCAGCAGCACCAGCACTTTGCCATGCAGGTAAGACCCTCCTGCCCAGGGCTGCAGCACCCCAGACCCCGTGGGTGCCATGGCTCTCCCTGAGACCCTCCTCTCTGTCCACAGCCGGCCGTGGGACTGAGCGAGCACCGCGGGCACCGGCTGAGCACTCCGGAGAAGCAGACGTGCGCGGCACCGGCCCACGTGGCCGGGCTGGGCCCCCGGCTGGGCTCCCTGCAGCTGGGCCGTGTTGGGGGCCCCCCACCCGATTCTGTGTACCCACCAGCCCAGTTCCAGCAGGGCTTCCTCCCTCCACGGCACAACGGGCCCCCGGGGAAGCCGCCGGAGGGCTCCGAGGTCCCCCCGGGACACATGTACCGGCCCTACAAGTACCTGAACCGCGCGCATCCGGCCCTGTGGAACGGCAGCCACGCTGGCCAGGCTGCCATGGAGGAGAAGGCGCCCATGGGGCCGGGGCCCTCGCTCCAGCCCCGTGTGCTGGGTCATATGATGGACCCCCGGGCCATGAGGCCGCCGCTGCCTCCCAGCCAGTGGAGCGAGCAATCGAATTTCCTACCTCACGGCGTGCCTCCCTCAGGGTACATCCGGCCGCCCGGCAAAGCCGCCGCTCAGAGGATGCCGCAGCCGCCGGCCGCTCTCTTTGGGGCACCGCCTCAGGTTCAGAGAGGCTGCCAGGGCGGGGACTCCATGCTGGACAGCCCGGAGATGATCGCCATGCAGCAGCTGTCGTCCCGCGTGTGCCCGCCGGGCGTGCCTTACCACCCTCGCCAGCCGCCCCCGCCGCACCTCCCCGGGCCCTTTCCCCAGCTGGCTCACGCTGCGGGTGGCCAGCCCCCAAAACCCATGGGAAATGGGAGCACCCAGGATCCAACTGGCCACACCATGGACATGGACAGCAACCAAGGTAACGCCCTCGCTGCCCGCTGGTAGCACTTGACCCTCCCTGCCTGCATCTGTCGCCTGCACCGCTCAGAAAATAGTTCAAATCTTGATTAAATGTTTGCAGGGCAACAGGGTTTTTACACGTAGTTATTATTTTTAATCTAAATTGGAATATGTTTTCTACTCAGGGTGTTGCTTAGATTTTTCTAGGAGTATTTTGTTTCACTGTAGCCTGCCCCTCTGTCCCAGCTTTACTGCAAGTGTATCAGTTTGCCACAGGGTGCAAATGCAAAGCACAGGCTGTGATGCTTCTGGAGCTCACCTGGAGTTAATATAAAAATTGGATCTGCAGAGAGTTAGGTTATGTGAAGAAATGCCTTAAATATACTCCTTTGAGTGTGTGTCAGTATGGCTTCTCCTCTGAAATGCACATCTGCCTTATGAGCTCTCAACATCTTAAAATCTTCACACACCAGGGCTGCCCAAAAGCCCCTGAGCATCTGTATCAGTTCAGGTGGGATGGCAGCATGTCACGCATGCCCTCACCGGTTTCTTTCTGCTTGAATTTCATTTGTTCTATCCGGTAAACTACAGATAATAAAAAAAGAGAAAAGAACCTTAAAAATAAAACCTAATGTAGAGATCAAAAAATTCAGAGATCAAAAAAATTTTTTTTCATTAATTCTAGCTGGTAAACTGGAGATCAAAACCCTTGTATCTTTTATCAATCCCTTGTGTGCCTTGCACTAAGAGGAAACTCCTTCCTTGTGTGGCATTGCTTAAAAGTTATCATCATAATTTAGCTTGCTGGATATAGAACAGAGACAGGGGAGAACATTGAGTGATTGCAGGACAGAGCAGTCACATCTCCAAATCACAGTTGGTTAAAATATGGCTGTGATCAGCTCTGCAGCATCTCAGGGTGTGGTGGTGCTTCTGCCCAAGCTGGATGCAAACGGGGTTTGTGGAGGGTGGGCTTAAATTTGATGTTAACAAGAAATTCTTTACTGTGAGGGTGGTGAGGCACTGACACAGATTTCCCAGAGAGGCTGTGGATGCCCCATCCCTGGAAGTGTTCAAGACCAGGACAGAGGGGACTTTGAACTCTCTGACCTAGTGGAAGATGTCTCTCTCCATGGCAGGGGGGTTGGAACTACATGATCTTTAAGGTCCCTTCCAACCCAAACTATTCTATAATTCCATGACCAGAAGGGATAAGGCAGCCTGAAATCAAGCTGAAACCAACACCTGATGTCACTGTCATGTGGACCCCTACTCTGCCTCTCCTTTAGGCAGCCTCTACACACCTTTGTGTCAAACCAAACACATGTGCCACGTTGCTCCACAGGGGCTGTGACTTAGCAGTGGCTTGCAAACCTCAGTGTCCACCTCTGCCATCTTTCAGAGGGAGATGCAACCTCACGAGCAGTTTTTAAAAGAAGCAGCTATTAAAGACCACCCGAAATTGTGAAAGTTAGACACGTGTTTGACTTTCTTCCCTCTCTTCCAGTGGACACACCGGCTGGCATGGACGAGAAGGCTCAGTGCATCGGCATTCCCGACGGGGCCTACGCCAAACTCCTACCTCATCCCAAGCCCCCGCTGCCCATGGAGTGCACGAGGCGTGCCCTGCCCCTGGATGGGGAGGGGGATGGCCCCGGCGTGAAGGGTGACCTGAAGACAGGGCAGGGCAAAGGCCCGTGGTCAGCAGAGAGCAGCAGCTATGCCAGCGACCCAGGCTGCGTGAGGGACCTGGTGCCCGCCCCTGACAGAGGGGGTCCCCTGCCTCAGAACGGGGCGGCAGGCGAGGGGCCGGCAGCCGGCCCTGAGGGGAAAGGCCTGGCTGCCAGCCTGCTGGAGAAGCCCCTGTGCGGTGGGGGAAAGGCTCTGCCCGAAGCAGCCGTGCCTTGCATGGGGCAGGGCACCGGCCTCCCCGGCGTGGATGCCACCTCCATGGGGGCCACCCCCAACCAGTTTCATCCTCTCTACATGTCCGGCCTGGAATACCCGAATTCAGCCGGGCGGTACCACATCAACCCAGGCCTGCAGGGGTTCAGCCCCATGATGGGGGGGAAGCCACCTCCTCCTGCCTCCCATCCTCAGCATTTCCCCCCTCGGGCTTTCCAGCCGAGCGGCGCCCACCCCGGCGTCTTCCCGCGGTACCGGCCGCCCCAGGGAATGCCGTATCCGTACCAGCCGCAGCCCCAACCCTCCTACCACCACTACCAGCGACCGCCCTACTACGGCTGCCCTCAGGGCTACTCGGACTGGCAGAGACCTCTGCACCCCCAGGCCAGCCCCAGCGGGCACCCCGGTGCCCACCCAGCCCTGGGCAGGCCCCCTTTCCCCGAGCGGGGCCCCGCCGGCCTGCAGGGCTGTGAGGCACTGAGCGCCGCCCTGGCCTCTCCCAACCGCATGGACGTAGCAAGTGCCAAAGAGGTGTCTCCGAGCGACGGGCAGGAGCTGGGGCCTGAAGATGACAAGTCCGAGGAGTCCCAGGAAAGGCCGGAGAGTCCCAAAGAGTTTCTTGATTTGGACAACCACAACGCGGCCACTAAGAGGCAGAGCTCGGTGGCGGCCGGGGAGTTCCTCTACGGAGCGCCCCCGCCACACCTGGCTGCGGGGATGGGGTTTGGTCCATCAGCTTTCCCTCCCCATGGGGTGATGTTACAGACTGGCTCTCCTTACGGATCCCGGCATCCTGCCAGCCACTTCCAGCCCAGGACGTACGGATCGCCCATGAATGCTCACCTGTCTCATCACGCAGCCTCCAGCCAGGCCAATGGCCTCTCTCAGGAGGGCCCCCTGTACCGCTGCCGGGAGGAGAACGTGGGTCACTTTCAGGCCTTGCTGATGGAGCAGAGAGGCAGTGGAGGTGGCATGGGGGGGCCACCCCAGGACTTGTATAGACCCTCGGGGTAAGATGGTGTTTTCTGCAAGAAGGCAGTGTGGGAGGGGGGTGATGCCTGGGTGACCATCAGTGTTGGATACCCTTGAAGGGATATGGCTTCAAGTCACAGGAGATGGCAAGTCAAGTTGAAAGGCTAAGAGGTGGCTCTGGGACTCTTGGAGTAAGAGTGCTAAGATGGAGAGAGAGTCTCATTGCATCTCCTAAAAACAAGGAGCACTCGCTGCCATGGAGAGCCTGTTAGCCTGCCCCATCCTGCCCCACACCAGTGCTGAGTTTCCCCTGACAGTGTTTTGTTAATGTGTTGAGCATCTCTTAATCACTTACTCTTGCCATTTTCTTTGCAAATGTTTTGTTTAATCTTGCTTGTAGTGGGGCAGAGTCACTGACTAAAGTGGAAGTTTGCCTTTTGTTATGAACATCCTTAATGTTGCCCCCTTTTTCCTTCCTCTTGCTTTGCCCCTTCTCTCTGTGTCACACTTCCGTCACAGAAAGTTACTTCTCACTGAGACTGCAGATCACATTTTATTCCCAAGTGGAAAATACTGCTACTCCAACAGTTCCCTGTTCAGTTTTTATGAATGTGCCTCAACTATTACTGTTTTGTCATCATCACAGCACCAAGCCCTTCCTTCTTGTAGTATTCAGAGAATTTGGCTTAAAGCTAAGCCATTGGGGGAATGGCATGGGTTGAGGGCTGTGTTTTGGGGGGAAGCCAGACAGAATATACAAAACAAATGCTTGTATGCTAATGTTGTATGTATGCCTTCAGTGAAGTAGTTTTAACCAAGAGTGGGGATTTGCTCCTGACATTCATGTGCTAAAACTCTCTCCATTCAACCTGACTCCAGAATGCAAATGCATCAGGCTCAAGTTCCTTTCCCGAAGATGCCTACAGCCACCATGGCCCGGGAAGATCTGGCATCACAAAAACCCTCAGCGTTGCCTCTGGATCAAGTAAGGGCTGCTAGAGGGAGCAGAGCTGAGATGCAAGTCTTTCCAATGGTTAAAGGATTGAGGTGTTTGACGAGGGTGGGAAGAGCTGGAGGAAGCTGTTAACTTGGGCAGATCCATAAGTTGTTAGCTTTGAACTGGTTGCATGCAATCCTGAGATGATTCCTTTCTAAAGCTGCCTCTAACTCCTGTTATTCCTCTTTCCAGAGCTAGTCCAAGAAAGGCCAGCCTTCCCGAAGACAAAAGCCACACATGATTTGGACAAGGTTGAGGAGGGGCAGGCCTTGCTCCCACCCTCCCCTCGCCCGAGCAGCGTGGAGCTCCCTGGGTCTGTGGAACACGGTGCTGGATTTTGTGTCAGAAAGCTGCAGCTGGGGCCCAGCCAGCCCAGCAGCTGGCTCACCTCCATCACAGGGCACCCCAAACTAGTGGCTTTCCATGACCAGAGACTGCGTCTCATTCAGGGTTTGAGGGATTTTTTGGGTGGGGAGGGCGGGGGTGGGGGTGGAAAACTTTCATTGACTGCTAAACTCAGGTATATTTTTCAGGGTGGAAGAGGACGATGATGGAATTTTACTTGTAGTATTAACGTGTGTGTGTTTTGGAGCTGGATCCAGTTTACAGAATTTAACCTGTTGCCTTTCTAAATAAATTTCTGTTGTTGGTGAATGTATTGTACATAATGGGGGAGGGGGTGGGCCCAGCTTGTAGTGGGCTTAGCACTGGAGGAATCGTTAACTGTTTACAATCATATCACACTGAAATCTTTCAGGATAAGGGTGAGGGTTTGGGGGGACTGGGGAGAGGTGAGGAAATGTGTGATGGATGACTTGCTGTCCTCCTTTTTGTCCTCTGCAACCAAGACGTGGCCCGACGGTTGGTTGACTTAATAGCAGGAATTGCTCAGGAGCATAACATGTCCTCCTCTTTCTCTTGCCTTCTTCCTCCTTCCCCTCTCACCCCCACCCTCCACCTCTCTGGATCCAGGGCCTGAGTGCACTTCCAGCTCCTGTCATCGTGGGGGAACAAGGAAACCAGGACCAGGAATTGAAACCAGGGCAGGACACCCATGGCATTGTCCCTTCTGCTATAGTATAATGCCCTTCTCCCTGCCTTTCTGATAGAAATGTGTGCTCTAGAAAACAGAAAAATGGCAAAACTGGTCATCTTAAAACTTATTTTGGGGAAACCAGTGCAGCTGCCAGGTGGAGCAGCAGCTATCCAGTAGAACAAATTTTGTGCAGATTTGTGCTGCCCAAGAAGAGGAGCCAAATCCCCACCTCTTCCTCTGACCCTGGGCTATATTCACTTCTTAGCAGCAGTGAAGCAGAAAGTGCCACAGGCTTCCTGAGCACTCTTGCTGAGGAGGAAGAGCAAGAGGCTGCCTTGGGGGGGTGGTAGGATTACTGCAGTGTGGGCCATTTGTTGGATTTGGCATTTGCAAGTTGCAGGTGAATTGGGAAGCACTCAAGCATTCATTCAGAGTTAGATGTTGAGGTCAATTGGCTCAGAAGCTGAGGGATGAGAGGGCTGCATGCCTGAGTTGAGTTGGTTTAACTTAGTTGTCAAGCAGCAGGTCCTACAGGAGTACAGTGGCAGTGGGAAAAAAACCCTGTGTGCCAGTGCTTGGACAGCCACTGCTGTTGAAGTGAGTTCTGGAGGAATTTCAGCTGCATTTATTCACATCTTAAAGCTAACAAGCAGTTGATTATTCTTGGAGAAGCTGGAGTAAAATAGGGGAGTTGTTAAGTTATGAGGCTGGGGAGCAAGAGCTGCTGGGAGTGCAGCTCTTGTGAGCAGTGCTGGTTGCACTGGGGAGAGAACTGTGGTTAAAAAGAGGATCTGCCAAGGAGTTGGACAGAGGATGGCAGCAGGAGAGGGACAGAGCAGCATGCCCTTTAGTCTGTGCTGCCAGCTAGAGGAGGGATATTGTCTCCAGTTTCTGGGGAATTTTTCTGTCAGCTTTCTTGTCTTGGATGGTGCCATCACCCATCTCTTTAGCTGGATTGCACCAGGATCCATGACTCTACTGCCTTTGTCCTGCTGTGTAGATCTACCACAAGCTGGCAGAGCTGTTCAGGTAAAAGGCAGGTAGCATCTGACTGAGCCATTGCTCCTTCTGTCCTAAGCTTTTGGAAGAACAAAAAGCTTTTGGTGTGGTTTTTTTTTTTTTTTTTTGTTTGTTTGTTTTTTTTAATGTATTCATCTGTCAGGGAGCAATTGTTAGTGGTGGATTGATCTGAACTGTCAGGGATGATCCTGAAGGTTAACCTTTGACTGAGAAATGGGTAACAGCTTTCCCCAGCCAAGGAAATTGTTATGTCTCTTCCAAATCTGTCCCAAATCTGGCTCATCAGCTGGTGGTGGTTTTCAGAGGTGCCCCAGCTGCTCCACAAGGTAGGCTTAGATCCTTCACTGAACAGAGCCACAGAAGCAGTAGTAGATATTAATGAAAAATTGTGCAAGTATAACTCCTCTTTAAGACAACAAACCTGGGACAAACACAGTTGCTTCTCCTTGTAAAAAGCAGTCTTTAGTTCACTGTAGATATAAAAATAATTGGAAATAACAGATTTAAAAACAGAGGAACTGGAAAATATAACTTGTAGCAAAGCATTGAGAACTGTGGAAATCTGAATGTAGATTCTGGAGAGAAACCCTGCCATACTTCAGCCTGTCTTCTGTATCACAGACAGCTGAATATTTGAAGTGCCTTTCATTCAGCCCATTGTGAGCATTGCAGAACAGGAGGTTTTTAGAAGCTATAAAAACTCTCCAAGCAAGCTGAAGCACACTTCAGCTGGAACTGGCACTGAAAAACATGGTTCTAGTGGTCGTGGCCTCTGGATGAGTACCAAGCCTCAATCAAAACAGGAGACAACTAAGGAGGGCAGGAATTGCTTGTGGTCTGCCTGGAGAGGGTACTGGAGTGTTAGACAGTGATAGATACCCTCACCTGACAGGGGGCAAAGCTGGGAGAAGGATTTGGCTTGCAGGTGGCAGACAAAACCAAGTGGTGAAGCTGACTCCTCCTGGGAGGGTTTCTAGGTAAATGGCTTTTGATGTAGTCAGTAATTTTTAGGAAAGTGGTTAATAAGCTGCTGTTGTGAGGACAGATGGTTTCTGTTAGAAAAGTACTCATAAAGAATACAGGGACCTGTGGCTGGGCTTTCCTGAGGACAGGACACACTGAAGTGGAGAGATGCTGGTGGAGTCTTAGATCAGAGTTTCCACACTTTCAAATGCTTTGTTCATAAGTGAGGGATGGGTTTTTTCTTTCCCTCTTACAATATCTAGGGATCTCCTCAAAATCAGAGCTTAATCTGGCTAGGTACAACCTGAGCAAATCACTGAAAACTGACTCCCCTCAGAGGGCACAGCCCTGGGAGAGGATTGCTGGGCTGGAATACCCGTGTAAGGAGGAGCAGCTAATATGAATTTTATGATTTCCAAACCATGCTGCTTTGTAGATACTGTTGAAGACAGGTATGAGAGATTTAGAAGAGTAGCATCACAGCTTTGTATGTACAGAGTGATGTTTTGTGCCATGGATTGGCTTGCAGTGCAGGACAAGTGTAGCTGCATTTTAAAATGACATGGCTTTGGAGTGCCATTCTTTGTGCCACTACCCTAAATTTTTAACACAATACAGAGAAACTCTAGTGCATCCCCCAGCATTCCTGTAGTACAGTATTTTCCCAGGTGGCCCTTTTTCAGAAAGCAGCATCCTGAACTAGTGACTTTGCAAAACTTCCTGTAGCTATTTACTTTTCCCATATGGAGGATGTGTTTTTGCTATAATGAGGGATTTCATGTTAAATGAGATTATATAATACATAGAACAATTATGAAGTTGACCATGCTCAAGCATGATGAAATTTTCTGATATTCTCAGAAGAGCTTTGTATGCTACTCTGCCTTTTTAGCCTCTTGCTCTCCCCACCACTTTCTCCTTTCTAAGTGGTGTGTGATGCTCTCAAGCTCCTGGGATGTCAAGCTGCCTTTGCAAAGACCATTGTATAAAAATCCCCCTGAGACTCTGAATCTTTGGGCATCTTAGGTGATACAGGCCCTGGCAATTCAACTGGAAAGGGCAGCCACTGAGGCTTCACTGTGACTTTGAGCTGTGTTCAGAAGAAGTTTGCAGTCTATAAATTCCATGGTGTGACCCACCAAACCACTCAGTAGCAATCCAAGGCAATGAGGAGGACAAAAGAGGAAAGTGGATTTGAAGCTTCAAGGCCCAACTGGTTTGATTTGTGACTTTGAAGTAGAAAGAGACACTTTTCTTGGAAGCTTCTGGTTCTTTCTTCTCTGCCAAATGCCTTTTCCCATGCAGACTTTCCCAGGCAAATCGGCTGTGTATATTTTTGTAAGTGTGGTTTCTCAGGGTCTTGGAGAGCTATCAGCTTTGTGATGTCTTATCTGAAAGCAAGTCACAGAGGCTGTCTTTCATTCTGCTGACTGAGGCAGCTCCCCTGCAGGTTCTCACCCCAACGCTTCTCCTTTTAAAATGAAAGTATAATTAGAAAACAACCTTTCTTTATTTTCTCCACTGAGCCCTGGCAGGTTTTTGTTCATCTCTCTGTCTAACTGGGGTGGTTTCTTTGTTCTTGATGGCTTCATTCTGCTTTCCTTTTCTGAAAAGACTGTGTTGCTGTATGCTCTGTGGAATTTCAGAGAAGGTGCTGAAATGAGTGACAGGGAAGTGTCATCCCAAAGGGTGACCTGGAGAAGACCAGCAGTGCAATCTGTGATGGTGTAGTTGGTCCTGGTCCCCCTTGCTGCAGAGCAGTCATGCAACTGGGTCTGCACTTAATCAGAGCAACCCCTTAAAAAGTTTTTGTTGTGGTGCATCAGTGGAGCAATGGAGGAGTTTGCTGCTCTTGTGTAATTCCTGTTTTGCTTTAAGGTGGGTGCTGGTGGTTGTAGAGCAGTTGTCTGAGTGCCAGGTCCTTCCTGCAAGGCCAGGATTGAGATAGGCTGTGCAAGGAGGGCTGCAGCCCCTCTGAGCTTTAAGAGCCTGTGCTTATTGTCAGGGAGGAAACATCTCAAAGGTTGCCCTCACAGCCTCTCCCCATCTGTACCTGGTTAACACACATGGGGAGAGCACTCTGCAAAGGAGAACTCTTTTAACCAGCACTTCGTGAGCTGTGTGGTCTGCTTTCCACTCTGCCCACCTCCCACTCTGAAAGAGAGCTGGGGAGGGACCCATTTCCAGTTGTCTCCCAACAGGAGCTCCTGGAGACAACCAGGGCAAGGCTCAGTCCACCCCTAGGCAGGGAAATTCAGGACAGGGTTTAATGAATTTGAAACTAGATAGTAACATCCAAGTGTACCTTTGAAGAGAGCTGTGTTGTGCCCTTCCCTTTTTGGTCACTGTCTCCCCTTGGCTCACATGCAGGATTTGAGCATTTTGTAGGGCTAACACTGCTGGTCTTGCATTGACTGAGGGCTTTTTTCCTTCATTTGCAGCCATGGCCTAGATTTCTTTTGGCAAAGGTCTTCCTCTTTTTGAAACGTGGATATCAAAGTGAACAGTGCATCCAGGAGAGAGCAAGAGCTACGTGCACCGGGGAAAGAGGGGACAAAGGATTAATTAAGACTTGAGGCTTAATTGGGAATTTCACCAACTCTTGCAAGTCCCTCTGTCCTTTACCCCTTTTATTTGGAAACACTTGGCTCACTTAGCAGAAGGGCAGTAAGTGGAGTATCTTCTAAACAAAAGCAGAGCTGACTCTGTGTGAGCACAATTCCCTTGTGAAGAAAGTTAAGCCAGAGAGCCATTGGGGACTCCTTTGGGTATCAAATGAGCAAGAGGCCCACAGGCACCTGGTGCACTCAAACCCTGCAGCAATCTCCCTTTCTGAAGCCAGCCAGGCAGCTACAGGAGCTCAGGCCTCAACTCTTAGTCTGCAAAGTCCTCTGATCCCCTTTTGTATCACATGCCAACACTTCCCCTCTCCTTGCTTCCCAGCTTTCAGGTCTCTTTCCCTCCACTGGCTCAGCTGCAGCTGGGGGCTGTCAAGTGCAGAGATGAAAGCTCTCACTGCACTGCCCAGCCCAGCACAAGGGCAGAGGGTTGGCCTTGCCAGCTGCTTCCTCTGCACACACACAGACAGCAGGTGGGGAGGGCACTTTTACTCCCCTCATGAAATTGGGGTGTCCTCAGTGGCTCATGGGTGTTCTCTGGTGTTCCCCTGGGGTTTGCCATGCAGGCACAGCAATGTCTGTCCATCTGCCAGCAGAAGCATTTCCTCCTGGTCCCAGTGCAGGGCTCCCACATGTGATTCTGGCCTGTCTACCTCCAGGAGGGCTTAGGTTAAAAATGCCTGTACATATTCTGTGTACAGCTGTGAAAACTCTTGTCTCTCCTCCCTGATGGATCAATGAACGCTGCTGCCTGATCTTTTTCTGAGCAATAATAACGTGCAGCAGTGCAACTTTGACCTTCCTGTACTGTTTTAGGGCTAAGGTGGCTATGGAACACCCTGGGGTGGTATTCACAGTCTCAGTGGGAAGCAAGGTGCTCTCTGTGGCCCTGTATTTTATCATGCCACATTTCTGATTTCCCAGAGGCTGGTGGGTTGATTTAGGGAGCTGGTTGCTGCTTCTGTGTTTGGGAAGGCAGAGAGGGAAGGGAGCAGTTGGGTAAAGTTGAGCCTCATCCATCCATCCATCCACATGGAAGAGGGGTGGGTGGACCATTGATTTAATGCCTCTGGGGGAGGAGAGTGACCCACTGCTGCCTCACTTGGCATTGCTGGGGAGGGAGAGGGGGAGCCTGTGCCACTACATCCATTCATTTTTCTGAAGTTGGGTGACATTGGGGTTGTTTTTTGTACTATTGTAAGTTTGTAAAGAATGTAATCTGTCTGTCGGGGGCACAAGGAGAAAAACGGGGGCCTTTCTCTGTTTGGGTGAGGCTGTTCTTATGTTGCTGTGCTTTTTGTTGTTGGCCAGGGAGGGGTCTGGTGGCCATGGGGACAAAAGCCTGGCCCTTGTCAACGGCTTGCAGCTGTCCCGGGGTGACAGGAGGGTGAGCTGAGGCTGCAGCAGAGACCTCCCATACCAAGCTGTGAAAATGCCTCTGCTTGTGTCCCTCAGTGGGGAAATCTGACCCTGCAGTGGGGCTCTGCACTGGCATGTTTTGCTGAGTGCTGGGATGTAGCACTGGAGGGCTGAGCTTGCTTGTGCTCAGCTCAGTTGGAAACTGGGCTGAACAGCTGCCTGTGCTGTTTAGGAAACGTTGGGCTGGATGGACTCAGTTTATCAGCTCAAGAAGGAGTTCATGCTGGAGCTGCTCACGCCAGCACTTCTGTCCCCAGCAGGGCCTCAGGGGCTGCATCTCTCCATCACCTGCTGCCCAGGAGCCCCCACCTCCCTCCCCAGCCTGTAGAGCACAGTGTCAGGGATCCTCTTCTCTCTCCTGCTGCTGCAAAGTTGTGTGAACTTTCCTGGTCAATACTGGAAAGGGGAATGCTATTTATTTTTATATTGTGTATATTTTGTCTTGGTCTGCTGATTACCTTTGTTCCCCAAGAGCGACAGTTACCTCAATAGTTAGTTTAATACTGTGTGTTGGGTAATTTTTTTAAAGAACTTTTTTAAAATCTTGATCCTTGGAGGTCTGTAGATTTTATTTCCATATGAATTGGTTATTTTGTATAAAGTACATTCTTAAAATAGCAATCACCCTCGCTGTATGTGTGTTTTCTTGTCTCCTGGATGGCCTCCCTCTTCCTTTGCAAGGGGAAGCAGATGGGGGTGGGAGGATAACACAGAGGGGGTTTTTTTTCAGAGAGACAAAGCCCTGGACTGCAGTCAGACACTGCTGTACCACCTGTAATCCATTTACAGGAGAGCACCTGGAAAGCTCATCGGGATCATTTCCCCTTCAGAAGCCTATGAACAGCCCAGCTGTGGAAATGAGATGGTGTCACTGCTTTCCCCCCAAAGTCCCTGCTGGGCTGGGGGCTTTCCTGCAGCCCAGCTGTGCTGGGAAATCTGCCTCTCTCCCCAAAAAACACCAGGTACTTTGTGTGCCCACACCCACGTGAAAAAAAGTGCTTTAAAAGTGGTGATTGCCCTGAATGGAGCCCTGGAGTGATGCTGCTAAGGAGGAGCTGCTGTAGCCTCTGTGACTCCCCTTTGTGCTGGTTCAATGATGGCCCTCAGGGGCTGTGAGAAGAATGGAAAGCCTCTCGAGCCCATGTGTGGTGGTCCAAATGAATATTGGGCCCAAAAGGACGCTTGCTGTTTGTTGTTTATTCAATCTCCCATGTGAGATGGGGCAGGGGTTGCAGCCCTCCCAACAGGGAGGTGTTTAAAGATGACTTAGCTCTTTCTCACTGGGGTTTCAGCATCCTCACAGCCAGGAGGAACTGGCCATACTGTTTCATGCTGGAAGGTGCCTGCTGTAGGTGCGTGGGGGCAGCTTGCACTTGGCACATTGCACAGCTGCTCCCTGAATAAATAACTTGCTTGATTCGGCAGCTTTGCATCAGGACAAAGTTAAGGTGATTTTCCTTAAAAGCTGGTGCCAGCAAACAGAGCCATGTGGGGATGATGAACAGCAGAAGGCTGGGGGAACAAAGGCTCCCAGGTGCATGCTGCAAGCTCGTTCCTTCTCTTCCTCAGCTCTATCCAGTGAAATCTCCCTCTGTTTCCTCCAGGGCTGGTAACAGACGCTGGGATCTCCTGCCAAAACAGCCCTGCAGCATAGCCTGCCTGCTCCATGGGCTCCATCTGCCCCTCCTGTGGGATCCTCTCTGGGGCTGGGGCTGCTCCCAAGCTGAGCACGCTCTCCTGGCTCTCAGCACCAGAGCTGCCTCTGCAAAGAGGTGCCCAGGAAGCATTTGTCCATGGTGCAGGAGTCCATCCATACTGCCTGGCCAAGCCAGGGGCCAGCATCTTTTCTGGCCACAGAAGATCACAGGAGCAACTTCCCATCCTGGGCTTTTGGAGGAGCCTGAGATGTGATCTGCTGCACCCTGACATCTTGAGTACCCCAAACCCACCAGGTGCCAGAGCTGCCCCTGCTGTCCAGGGCAGGCAGATGAAGTCAAACATCCTTAGCAGGGTTTTTCCTGGCCCTGCAGAGGTTTCTGAGGGCCTTGGCTCCTTGTTCCTGGGGAGGATGAAGGGCTGCTCTCTGTCACGTATCCCCCCTTTCCCTCTCCCCTCCACAGAGGCCAGAGTTTAGGGTGACAAGAGCAAGCTGTCCAATTTAGGAAGGGGAGGAATTTGGTCACCCTGTCAGTCCCAGGAAGTGTTTGGGTCAGAGGGGATTGGCACGGGGAGGTTTTTAATCCTGGGGCTAAGCCAGCACAGAGTGGAGTCAGCACTAATTGGAACCAGTCCTGGGGAAGGGGCAGCTGGAGAGTTGCTCCTTTTAGAGCTGCCTTGCAGCCCAGGCAAAGACAAAGCTTATCTGTGCTGTAGGAAATGCCATGTCCTGATCTTGACAAGATGCTATCACGAGTGTAACAGGCTCTATCAAACAAAGCCACGTGTCCCCTTAGTTTTTTCTATCTTTCTTTCTACTGCTATCCACAATTCTTGATTCTTCTCCTCTCTCCTTACTTCCATGGGCTGCCAAAGCTACTCCCACCCCCTTGTACAAAGGGAGATTTCCTGAACTCTTAGGCTGAGGCTTTAAACACACTCTCTAACATCCTTCTCCCTGAAAACAGGGATGCTTCCCAAACGCCCCCCCCAAAAAAAAGCCATTTCAAAGAAACTTACTTGTTCATGTCTGGCTTGAATTGGGGGTGGATTTAATGAATCAGTTTCAATAGGAACCAGTTTAGTGCCCAGTTTGGGTATAGAAATAAATGGCAGCCACTCACCCCCATGATGGGGCAGACCCTGGGGAAAGCTCTGATTTCAGGCAGGCTTTGGAGCTCTGATTTCAGACAGCTGGAGGATGATGCAGCTGTAATGGAGCTAAATGCAGCATTTTTGGAAATGCCTAATGGTACAGGAAGAACCAGAGTGTCTTTGGCACAATCAGTGGGATTTTTTGGGTTTGTTGGGTTTTTTTTTTGGTGGGAGGGTGTTGGTTGGTTTTGTGTATTTCTCTAAAAAATAAAGCGTCTTGCAGGTAAATCCCATCTTGAATTTTCCTGTTAGTCACCACAGTTTAGCATGGCAGAGACTACCTCACACAGAAAGGCAGGACTAGGACATTTGGAATAGCTCATGAAGACTCAGTTTTAGGCTAAAACAAATTATTTCTAACCACAGAAATGTTCACTTTTAGGCATTAGGAAAAATGAATGCACTTGTAAGTTCAAAATCTTGGGTTTTTTTGCCCACATTGAGATGTAAAATGCAACTAGTTTAAGCAGATGTCTTGAAGGGTGGGACCCTGCTGTATCTCCTCCAGCCCACAAAGCTGCAGTTTTTGCTTGGTGGAGAAGTCAGAGGCACAGGAGGGCAAAGCAAAGCCATTCTGCCTGGTGAGAATGTACCTGAAAACCCCTTGTTCTCAGCCATAAGCTTGGTGTGAGGTGCAGTGTTGGTGCCTGGATATTTATACACTCACAAAACGAGCATTAGGGTCTCCCAAGTGCTAAAATAAAAATAAACTTGTTCTGGACCATAACAAGAGCCCCCAAATGGGGATTCTCAAGGGCTTTTTTTTTTTTGACCAGCAGCAGAGACAGAGAGGTTTTGCTGGAGGAGGTGGGAAGGGGCAGTGGCCGGGGTTTGCCATGGGCTGGAGCAGCATTTCAGGGCTGCCCCCTCCTCTCCTGTCAGCTCCCGGAAGCCTCATGTTCCCTCCTGGCCACTTTTTAAAATTCCTTTCCCAAAGAGGCTGCCAGGCTGGAGGGATCATAAAAAGTTCACCCCCTTGTCACGAAATGCTGCCGGTTCTTCCGGGGCCGGTGGGCAGAAGTTGTTAGCAATTTCCTCGGGCCGTGACCTTTGTTTTGACCGTGGCAGAGGAGGATTGCAATCCATCAACCCCTCGCCTGGCCTGGGGAGAGGGCTGAGCAGAGAAGGGGGGAGATTTTCTGAGGGGCAGGGGGCACAAAAACACGGCTTTGCCTCTCAGGTTTGGTGAGGAGGCAGGAGGGGAATCCTGGAAACTCAAACTTCCCCGTGTGGGATTCTGTGGGGAGAGACAGTGCTAAAGGCAATCTTGCCTCCAACATACTGCAGCTGTGTTAGTTACCAAAGAGTGGGAACAGCCTTGTCCTCCCAGCTCTGGGTGTGATAAAAAGAGGGAGTTATTTAGGAGAGAGCTGGAGTCTGCTGGCTGTGCTGTGAGGAGAAAGGGACAAGAAGTTGTGAGAGGGACAGAAAAGGCAAGGCGTTGTACACGGGACAGACAGGGTTAAGTGGCCGTGCTGGGGACAGGAAGGAACAAGCTGGAACTGCAGAAGGAAAAGAGAAGAAGGAGAGAAAGAGCCAAAGCTGTGTGGAGCTGCCCATGGGAGGCTACAGAGAAAAGGTAAGAAAGACTTTTAGATAACCAGGTGCTGATGCTTGAAGCCTTTTGAAGTTCTACCGAAGCACTCTGAGTGTCGTGACTGTCTCCACAACTCAGTGAGGGAAACTTCACTGTGTGGGCCACAAGAGAGAGTTGAGAGTTTGCTTTCATCTTCTTTCCCAAGAGGGGCACTGGATTACAATTTGCTGTATCAGTAGAGAGGGGAAGGATGTTCTGCAGGGCTTGTGCCCAGAGCCAGCCCTGCAGACCAGCCGGCTGCATTAGCACCGTAATTCCAGCAGGAGCTTGTGCAAAATGGGAGACAACAGCAGATTTAGCACCTCCCAAGTGCCAGCCCCTATTGGTCCGTGGCTTTTTCCAGGCTGTATGGTGTTTTGGAAGATCCCATAGGGCTGTGTTTTGTTAGGAAAATCAGCGGGAAACTAGAACTCCCCCTTGGGAAATGGCTGGCTCCCACAGACACCTGCCTCTCTGCTCAAGTTCCCAGGGGGGCGATTCATCCCTGGAGCATCCCTGGTGCTCCCCTGCACCCTGGTGTCCCCTTTGAAGACATACCTGCATATGAAACGAATCTCCCCTGAGGAAATGCAGCCTGTGCATGCCGGTCTGCTCTGCTTCCCTTGGCTGCCTGCCCCTGCTCCCCTCCCTCTGATCTCCGCTTCCCTAGGGAAATGCATCCTGCCCCACTTCCCGGCTGTTAAATACAGATTCCCTAGGGAAGTTCCTCTGGCGGTTATCCCCCTGATGGGGTCTTTGGAGAGCACTTAGGTTTGGAGGTCAGCAGGGAGGGTTGCGATGTTTCACCTGTCCCCTTTGTAACACCCCGACGTTCCTTTCCAGCCCGGTCACTTGCATGACAAACCAGGGTAGTTTTTTCCCAAGGAAGCAGCTGTGGGTTCACTTCCAGGCACAGCAGAGCATGATGTGGAGAAATGTGCTGCTTATTTCCTTGTTTGATGAGGATCTGTTGAGCTCAGGGAGAAGGGAAAGACTTTTTACACCTCCAACTGAGAACCTTAGGCTGTGTGAGGTAGCTCCTTGGACTGGGAGTCCCCCAGAAAGTCTGGAGAAGGCAAAGCAGAGCTCTCTGCAGGAATGACCCTCTGCTCCCATGTCAATTGCTGCTATGCTTGATGGCCTGTGTGCCTGAATGCCCACACCACTTCCCTCTGCACCTGTGTTTTGTCTGCCTGGCTCACACCAAACCCAAACCTCTCTTTGTCTGCGTGCACTTGAGCCAGCAGTGCTGGGGTTTTGTCTTTGACATCCTCCCACACCTTGACCAGTTGTGCAGAGACTTTGTACACTGGGTGTTGACCCCAGGCCTGTTGGCATTCAGCATCTGCCACCACCAGAGAATTAAACACAGCCCTCCTTGTCATCTTCTGCCCCATGCCCATCTCAGGGGGCACGTCATGCTGTCTGGGCTCAGAGCATCCATTCTCACTGAAATTAAGGCCCCAAAAGCCACTCTCCTTTCATTTCCCCAGGCCCTGTTTTAGCTGCTCTCCCTGCAGCCCAGGCCCCCCTCCATGCTGTGGCTGCAGCGCCACGTGGCTCAGAGAGGTCTGAGGGGCTAAAGCTGGACACCAAAGCACTTGCCCTGGGCATGGGAATGGTGAAGAGTCAGGGTTGGAGCCATGAGTGCCTTTTCAGCAGGGCTGATGCTGCCTGGGTGCTTTGAAGGAGAGGGGCTGTGGAGCATGGGAAACAGCACCAGGTTTTGGGTGTGCATCCCCCTCTCCCAGGCACACACAGCTGTGGGGCTGCCCCACAGCCCAGTGCCCACGGACCAGATGTTCTGGGAGATCAAAGTGGCTGCATCATCCTCCATCCAGGGGTGTGCACACACCCCCTGCACCTCCCAAGAGACTCGTAATGCTCTCTGTCTTCTCTCCAAGATATTTTCCTTCCCTTCCTTTGTTTGCTTTCCAAACTCCCATTTCTGCTTTGGCACTCCCTGCAGTCTGGGCTGTGCCAGCAGGGAAAGGCACCCTTTGCTCCCACTCACCTCATCCAGAGTCAGGGGATGCCTCATGGGTTTTCCACCCTGCTTCCCTGCCTCTGGCATTTGGGGCTTCTTGGGTGGGAGGCACAGGGACCTGTCACCCCTGAACCTCCCACCCCTGATGGCTGGGAGGAGCTGAGGGGTGTCACAGCTTCCCACAGTGACCAGGAAACCCCCAGGAAACCCTCTGCCTTTGCTCCCTGCAAATTCCTGCAGCTCTCTTATCCCCTCTTAGTCCTGGGGGTGTTTCTCAGCCTCTGCTGAAGTCCTGAGAACCCCTGTGGGTGTGCTGGGTGTGATACAACACCTCCAGCACAGAGGTTACTACTATTCACCAGCATGGAAAGCCTTTCTGGTACCTCAGAGGTCTCCACGGTGAGGTGCATGCAGAAGAGAACACTGTTGGGGTGCAGGAGGAGTCTACAGTTAGCACTATTAAAAAAACCAAAAAAATATTTATTTCATATTTATATAATCCTTTTTTAATTTCTAGTTTTGTTATGTTTTATAATCTAATTAGTACAGTAGTACCTGCATATAATTTATAAATCAACGTATTTATTTGGGCCATAGCCCCTAGTATATGTTTTTTACCAATATGGGTGCACAACCAAAAGGGCTGGCCTAAATTACCAGCCAAAAGGTTGAAATCAAAGCAAAGGGTGATGCCTGCATGCCAGAAACCCACTCAGCAGCATGGACACCTCTTTATGGAGATAAAGCAGCCAAGCTTTGCTGAGCTCCAAGGCTTTGCCCCTCTCCTCTTCTTCCTCCTAGCACAACACAGCCAGGGACCTTCCAGTCACTACATGTAGCTGGTGCTCCATGGAAAAGGGAAACACAGGATGAAAAAGGAATGGTTAGCACAGAGCAATAAAACCATTCAGATGCAGGGAGATATGGTAGCAATATATTAAATGGGGAACAGGAGAAAAAAAAGCCAGATGGTTGATCCAATTTACTTTACAACTCCAGATGACTTCACAAGAGGTCACTTGGTGAAGCTGAAAGGCAAATGCTCCAGCTTGGATGAAAGCAAACAGCTCGTGCCTGCCAGTGTAAGGTGGAGGAGACTGAGGAATGTCCTGCTGCAGAACGGCACTGAAAGAGCTGGAAAAGTAACATTTTTAAAGGTTTTTAATAGGTTATCACCTTTAGCCTGCACTGCAGCTGTAGCCACTGTTATGCTGGGGTTAACACTTCAAATGCCAGGGTTTTTAGAGCATGAGTGATGAACTGCTCATGCTCTTCATCAAGAATGGTTCCCCCACACACAGAACAGCAGCACTTCCTGCCACACAGAGGTGGGATGTGGTGCTGAAATTCTCGTGTGCCCATTCCTGAAGTCCAGCCACTCAGCAGTCCCATCCCACAGAGCCCACCAGTGGTGGCAAGGGCCCCTGGCAGGTCACCCAGGCAGCAGGAGCCTCCCAATTCCTGGTGCCCCAGCCCTGGCTGGTGATGCTAACTAACACTTCAAAGTGTTTGGAGCTGAGAGCAGAGTCATGGAGCAACTGTCTGTGCTTGAACTGCTTCATTTCTTGTGCATGTGGGGGGAAAAAAAATTGTAAGTTAAGTTTTTAGACATTAATAATTTTCTTGTGCACTGCTTTGGGATTAACTTCTGGCATATTGCTGCTGGTAGTGGGGTTCCTCTCTCCTTCTGCAGCCCTCTGAGAAGCACCAGCCTTTCTCCAGATGTTCCAAAAAGGTTTTGTCTGTGATCACCTGAGTAGAAGTGGCCTTTGCTGGGAGAAAGGATTTGCTGCAGGCCATGGTCCCAAGGGAGTGAGGCAGAGACTGTGCACGTGTGGATGGAAGAAGTTTTGCAGAAGGTAACTGCCCCTCTCAATACCAGGAATCCTTCAGTGTCCCTCTCTCCTTTCCTTGTGCTCAGTTCTCCAGCTAAGACAGTTGTTCCCTTCCCCTGTCCACTTCCAGCCACGTGCCAAGGTGTTGCCTCTGTGTTTGGTACCTTGCAGCCCCAGAGAGCTGAACAGCCCCAAGGTTTGCTCTGGGGTTGGGTTTGTGCAGTCACTTGGGGTCCAGGCAGTGCTTATGTGGGCCACAGGCTGACTGGGAAAAGGAGCTGATCCCCTGCAAACCCAGGGAAAAACTTCCCAAAAAGGAAAAATGACCTCTAGAAATGCTGAGGGGGACCACCCTTGAGCATTTCTTTGCAGTCTCTCCCAACAGATCAGCCCTGAACTACCTAAAAGAACGTGGTAGCCTTGATTTCCATAGCTTTTGATTTCCAGCATGTAACAAGGGCTGGGAAATGACACTTTTGGCACGTTGTCAGAATGATTTTAACCCCAGGATGCTCCTGTACAGATGTTTTTCTTGCTTTTCTCTAAAGCAAAGCCAAAGGAACAGTATGGGATGCTCTGAATGAGATGCCTAGGAAGACAGATTTGGGATTTCCCAGCCAGCTCTACTTTGGCTGAGAGCAGCAGGAACTTCCCAGCCCTGGAAGGGCCTTCTTGTCAGGGCTTGTTCCCTGCAAACATGTTGGAGAGGCAGGATGGGGCCCCCACCTGCCTCCCTGAGCTGCCTGTATCCAACAGCACACCCAGCCAAACCACACTCAGCTCTGTCTGGGCTCTTGCTTAGGGCTAAACACCTTTTGCCAAGTTGCTTTATTGCACCATCAAGCCTTTGCTCCCCAGAGTAACAGCTCAGGGTTCACTTAACTAAAGAAAATTCTTTGCTTCGAATTTTCCCCTGGGGGTGGTTCACTTTTATTTCCAAATTTTTCTGTTCCTCCTTTGCTGCACTTTGTTAGGAAATGAATAAAGGGGTAATTTTCTTTTAACCTCCCCATCTCTTTCAGGCACAGGCTGTGTGTCTGTGAGGTGGCCCCAGCCTGGCTGTGCTGTTGGGCTGTATAAGGTGGGAGTTTACACTTTTCTATTTTCCAGGAGATGCATATTCTGCTTGCTGACATCAGCAGCTCAAGACAGGGGCATTCAACAAGCAAGGAACCCTCCCCTCTGCCAGCTTCTGGGTGTTTTCTTCCAGGCTTTCTGTCCTCTTGACACTTGCATGCCCTTCCAGGGATCATCCATACAGCCTGATCTCCTTGATTAATGTTAATACCCCTAGGTGTGAAAACTGCCTTCTAAAACAGGGCTGTGATTCAGATGTGCAGGAACATTTCGAGTCCTCTGGTGACCACTTAGTGTCAAACCCACTCTTAAATTTTCCACTGCCAGCTCTGCAGAACAAGTGCAATATTATCCATTTCCCTGGCTCCTTTGATATAAATATATGGTATTTATATTTATGGTATAAATACCATAACCACCACCTATGTGGAAAACAAGAGCTGGCACCTAAATGCAACAGAAAAGGGCACTAAAACCAAAAAAAACCCAACCTTGCTAAATAATCTTATTTCCTAAGAGCAAATTTAAAGCATTTCTTCCAGACACAGATTAAATAAGCTTGGGATCAGGATTTTCTTAGCAGCCAACCTCCATTTGAGAGGAATGAGGCAGTAAAAAGCTTATGTAGCATTTAGAGTCTACTTTACATGAGGGCACACACATGAGGGCCTCAGGTTAAAAACACTGCATAAAGGAGTGTTGCTGCAGCTTGGCAAGTGCTCTTCATGGCACAATGTAAAATTCCTACCACCCCTGGTTCACTGCAATACTCAGAGAAGATGATTTCAAAACATATTTAAGTAGTAATTCACCAGCTTCTATTTTCCACAGAAGAAATCTCAGCCCTGAGCATTAGGAAGAGTCAGGGTACAGTTTAGATTTCCTGCACAGAAGCAACAAACTTGTGCTGGGAAATGGATTGTGTTTGTTTTATCTAAGCAGCACAGTTGTGTTACTGTAGTTCTCTGCTGTGACAGAAGATAGAGGGAGCAAAACTACTGACCCATTTTTCAGGCAGAATGATGCTCCAGAATTCAAAAGCCTTGCCTACAGTCCAACATTATTCCTGCAAACAGCTTGACACTACTCCTTGAATTGCAGCTTCACAGAACAGTTCATACACACAGCTCAAGGTAGGAAGTCCTTACACAAACAATCCCACTTTTCAGAGGCTGCTGCCAATGCTCCAGAGAGAAGTGACAAGGAACTCCATACACACACGCATTTTTATTTTAATAAATAGAGTTTTACAAGCTCAGGCTTTTTTTTTTTTTCTCTCTCTTAAATCACATATACAGAACAGGAAATGCCTGACCAAGTAACATGAATTGAACTACTAACCCTGGGAAGGAGTACATGCCCTCTATAACACTGAAGACCATAACTGAGAGGAGATTTGCCATCAGCAGCATAGTAATTTACTTCACAGATCAGACAACTTGAAAGAGATGTGGCCAAAGCAAAGAGAGTGACCCTAAATGGACCACTTGTCTTTATAGAGTCACAACAGTGTAAGGAAAGCCAAGAGCCCAAGTGCCTCCATTTTCTAGTGCCACTTCTGGATGAATATGTATGTCTTCACATCCCTTGAGCAATGCATTCTAACCACAAGTAGAAAGGCTAAGCACAGCAGGTATGCAAAATTATTCCATTGAAGAACAGATACTGGATGACACAGTAATGTTAAATTTCAAGATTTTAAATCAGCAGATGCTTTTTGCATCCCCTTCAGTATGGCAGTGGAACAGATCCCACCTTCTCTCATAGAGGTTTAGTCCAAAAACTTCCTGTTGGCATTAGCACCAAAGAGAGCCACTCTGATTTCTGGCATCATCTGCAGAGAAAGAGCACATCAGTTATGTGAAATGGGCAATAAGATTGCTGTATGTTCTCCCTGCAGGCACTGTGGGATAGTTAGGCTGGCTTCAACATTAACAAGTCAGCTCATCTGAGCTTTCTGAAGTCTTTCTCTGATCACACATTGCCTGCTACTCTATAAACTGAAAGCACTGCCTGTACTGCAGCACAAGAAAGAGATGCCAGAGCTGAGGGGTTTTTTTGCACTTGGGTGTAATAGGTCTCAGCCAAAGTTTGTACTCAAGCTAGCTCCAGTAATTCAAGTTAGCCTCAGCATTTCAGCATCTTGACTGCAGTGCAGTCATAACCAAGGCTTGCAGTATCATAATTTATAGACCTTTATCCTTAAGCTTAATTCAGAAGGAATCATTCTGGGGAAAGCCATGGTTTTTTCCTGCACAAATAGTAGATAATATGGCTTCTTTCCATTCAAAAGTAACTTCCTACTTGTCGTTCCCAATGAAATCTGAGGCCATGCACTATTGTGACACTTTGGAAACACAAGGATTTTGCTACAAGGACAAACTAGTTAATTGTATTTTGTTTACCTAGCTTGTTGGAGAAACTCACCTGCTGGGCTACAAGGTCCAGTCGACTTTCCAGGGTATTGGAAACTTTAATTTTACCATCACTGTTGTAGATTTCAACACCTCCAGCACTAAAGATGGACAACAAAAAGAGAAATAATTCAGTGAAATCCAAGGGTCAGAGTCAGAATGTGGCAAACTTATCCCAAATCAGCATTTCTAGGTAAGTCAGACACATGGCTAAGATTTCTCTTTTTTAAAAAACAACCTTTTTGATCATGTCTTAATAGGAATCAGCACAAAGAGATGCAGTGAAGCAGCACTGCAAAGCATCTTTGGAGTTATCAGAGACCACAGCTACGTGCAAGGATCCTCATCAGCATGTTTGAAAGGTAAATGAAGCTATGCAATTTGTCCCTTCAAAACAGCTGCAGACTCTGTGTTATTGAGACAGCTGTCACATTTTGGAAGGTGAGGAAAAGAGCTGAAGTACTGTTTGTTGGCCCATACATAAAGATGACAGGATAGACAGCTTTGTCTATGGTACCTCTGTGACACCACGTGGAAATGGAGCCTTGCAGACAGAACAGACATAAACCCCATCAAGTGATTATCCTGCAGCACCTTCAGACTCACTTTGAGACCTTTCAATCTCACCTTGAGACAGAAAGCATGGCTACATCCATATTCTCTCTCCTTAAAGGAGCAGTGGTTCAGTTCCTATGCACAATGATTCCCTGCTCCAGCACTGTGAATCAGGCTGGAGACTGCACTAAACTTTTCCTCACATTTCTGATGGAGACAGTGCTTGTCTGGAGAAAACTGCAGAGTCTGTGTGTGTCTGATAAACTCAAACAAGTTCAGCTCCACAAGAACAGCAGCAGCCACTTTGAGGACATTCCATACCCAATTTTCTGACACTAATGTCAGCTGTGGCTTGAAAAGTTGCATTAAGTTAGTGCCCTGTACAAAACAATCCCATTTTCCTTACATATCTTCTGGCAGGAAGCTGTCTTGGTCAATATGAACATCCACATCCCTTTTTATGGCATTTTTGTAGATGGGAATGCTCTTCTGTACAGCAGTCTAGGACACAAGATAAACCTCCAGTTAGCACTGACAAATGCTGCTGCAGCACTCAGGTCTGACAACTCAATCACTTGGACTAATAAAATGAAGGGATTGAGGCCTCTTTTTTTCTTTTTTTAATTAAGCAAATGCATTTCAGTTTGGCTCTTCAGCCAAACACAGTTATTATTCTTAACACTGTAGCCATCTCTAAAGTTTCCAAGGTAATATCCAAGCAGGGAAATGATCCCCAACGTTGGAAGCACGTTGTAGGCTGCAACAGAAGTGCAGTAAGCAAAGTTTGTTTTCCTATCACACAGAGAGGGGGATCTGAGCAGAAAATATCTGCTCAAGCCAGGTCTTGGGCTCTGTGAGCAGGGCACTGTCAAAATATTCCAGGTGTCTCACCTTAACCATGGGGAGATCCTGCTTCCTGCACCGAACTACTAATTTGGGCTCCAGCAGCTGGTAGAATCCCTGCAAGGAATAACCATTTCAGTCTCAGGAAATTATTGTCTTCATCAGAATTATTTAACCCCAAGAAAGGAAAGCAGCTGATCAATTTGAAACCCAAGCCCCATTTATCAGCCTCATTTATTCAGATCTTTGCTCACAGGTCCACCTCACGCAGACATTCTGAGAGGACAGCACCAATAACTGGGGAAGAGCCCAAATATGGATGATGTTTTTGGAACTCAAGTGCAACTCAACATGTGGAATCCCAGGATTGTGTTGGCCAGTTAATGTTCATGCACACATAAGGAGCACTGCTAAGTAGACAGAGCATGCAACCAAGCTCTTGAAGACATGCAGCAGTTTCAGATGCCTGTTCTAATAAATCCTGCCTTGCAGTTCCTGTGGTTAATTCCTGAGGCTAGAACAGAATAAAATAACTTTAGTTCCTGTTTGAAGGGACCTACAATGATCATCTGGTCCAGCTGTGAGCACGGATCTCTCACTGGATCTAACATAAGGAGCCAAGACAAGTGTGGCCAATTTGCAAGAACAAGGAAGGTTTGTTTGATGTACAGCAACACCAGAGCTGAGTGTGACAAAGGAACAACACCCAGCTGGAGGCACAAGCAGGTAGGAGACACTGCTGAGAAAACTCTGCCATCCAAGTGTGACAGGAGAGCTGGTGGGTGGCTCCTGGAGCTCACAGGACCAGTCTGTGCCAGGAGGAGGCACCAGAGCTCACAGGACTGACCTGGCCAAGGCTTACTGGACTTCCAGCCATTCATTTCTGGGGATTGAGGATGTTCTTCTAGGCAAGCAAAGCTCTGGTTTCTCCTTTCTGTGCCTGCTTCTGTCACAGACACGTTCCACACTGCAGGAAATTTGTCAAAGCTCATAAAATCTCAACTGCTGAGAAGGTTTCCAAGTGGATATCAACTGACTTGTGGGTTTGGAGAAACAGCCTCTGACAAAGGTGCATTTGATCCAACTGATCCCTACAGGAGCTCAGTGTGTGCACCCTAAAATGTGTGTGCACATCTGCAGTTATTCTTTCAACAGACCTGCTGCTGCTATACCAGGTTCTACACCTCAAAACAAGCCACAACCTTTTCTGTCCAGAATCCAACACTCAAGGATATTGAAGTGATGTTTGAAACTCCAAAACCACCCAGCAGCATTTGATCCAGACTCCAATACAACTGGAGCTTTCAGAGGGCTATTTCTTGTGGGGAAACAGATAGAGACAGTGCTGAGGGCAATATTGCCTCCAACATATTGCAGCTGTGTTAATTACCAAAGAGTGGGAACAGCCTGGCCCTCACAGCTCTGGGTGTGACAAAGAGGGAGTTATTTAGGAGAGAGCTGGAGTCTGCTGGTTGTGCTGTGAGGAGGAAGGGATAGAAAGGGTAAGATGTTGTACAAGGGACAGACAGGGTTAGGTGGCCGTGCTGGGGACAGGAAGAAGCCAGCTGGAACTGCAGAAGGAAAAGAGAAGGAGAGAAAGAGCCAAAGCTGTGTGGAGCTGCCCATGGGAGGCTACACAGAAAAGGTAAGAAAGACTTTTAGATAACCAGGTGCTGATGCTTGAGGCCTTCTGAGGTTTTATTGAAGCACTCTGAGTGTTGTGGGTGTCTTTACAATGAGAATTTCTGACAAAAGAAGCTTAGGGGGCTAGGGCAGCAATGATCCATTTTTTACAATTTAAATATTTACCTGTAGAACTAGTCCATCCAGCAGTGTCTGGTACCTGGCAGTATCCTTCACCACCTTGGCAAGTCTCTGCTTGGCCTCATTCAGCAAATCCTACATTCAGAAGAAATCAGATCAGCAGAGCCCATCTGTTTGGCATTTGGTTTCATGCCTACCAACTTTCTGTACTTCTATTATAGCTCTCACACCCTGCCAACACGTAAATGTACACTCCAGCTGGTGTTCATCCAAGCTAGACCTCCATCTCTGTGCATGGCACACTATCCCTGCCCAACACTTCCCTTCTCCCTGCCCTGGGCTGACCTCATTAGAACCTGACAATAATTCCTTTGGTGTGAAAAAGGGAGAGCTCAGGAGTAAAAGGATGATACTCAGAATGTTAACTTAGATAAACTAAATATGTAGGGATTAATTGCTTCATGTAAAATCATACGGTTGTTGAAATAAGTGGGTTTTTTTAGCTTTATGGTTGAGCAAAGACATCTAGTCTATTTTTCCATCAAATAATATCCAGGTTAGGTGTTCTTTAATTGTAAGTAAATGCAAGTCAAAATTTAAAAGAGAGAGCTGTTTTTTTTTTTTATTTGAAGTAACTGTCTTGATTATCTTTACTCAGCAAATCAGTATTGGATGGGACTGAATTTTTAAGACATTTTTACAGGGTCAACTCAAAGTTCCTAAAACTGAACCAGGAGAAATGCTTCAGATAAAGAAACTCTGTGATTTGGTATAAACCTTTCTTTCCTGTCCTACCTCATGGTGTTTAGAAAAAGAGTGCACAGTAACACAATCAGAATGAGGATATAAAACTGTCATGGTCAAACCTAGTTATTCTGCCCTCCCTAGAGTAACACTGCATCTCTGCAACTGCTCATCTCTCTTCATGAAAGAAGCCAAAGATCTGATAAGGGAAGAAAGAGTGAGCAGCATGTGACTTTAAATGTCTTAAAATGAGGAAGAGGGTTTAGAATTACTCAGAAACATGAGGTTGAGTCAGCAGATAAATGAGGAAGAGATTGCCCAGCAGAGACTACCACAACAGAGTTAGCCCTTGAGCAATCCACCTTCCTCCTCTCTGGGAATACAATCTAAAGTTTGAAACTCGTTTCAAAGAGCCAATAAACTGGTGATTTTCTTCTGCTAACTCCTCTTTCTCGTGGTAGCGTCAACCTGAACATTTATCCCATCTTTTATTTTTTGACTTCCACGAGCCTCTCAAGCTTTTCCAGCAGCTCAACAGCCCCATCTAGCAGAAGATGGAACACCCAAGCTTATCTCTGAGATAGTGGGGTGGGAGAGGACAGCAAACCTGGTCACTGCTCAGTGAGCAGAACGGGGACACACTGCCTGTGATGAGAGATAAACACAGGAAACCCAAACAAGCCCGAATGTAGCCTGCTCTGATCAATGATTACTCACCCTCTGTGTCAACACACACACTCTGGGCACCTACCAGAGCAAGAAGCAAAGCTTTTAATGTACTGTGTACTAGAAGGACACAAAAAATCCCAGTTATTGGTGTTTTAAGCCTACTTGTTTATGCCATGCTGGGTTTTTCTCATAAACGTTGCTTCAGGCAAAGAGAATTTCAAAGTTCTACCAACTGTGCAAGAGAGTTGCTGCTCTTGAAAGAAACAAGATACTGTGCAAATGACAGATACAACACTGCCTGCAATATTCCTGGCAGCCCAGTGTGTTTCCCTAAAACAGCAGGTAATGGAAACTGTGAAAACAAGGAGATTAGCAAAGCTGGACTAAATCCCCAAGGCCTTTTCAGAGCAGCTTGGAAAGCCATTTGTTTTATGTTGAAGCAAATGTCACTCAATCAAAAATTGTATTTTCTTTAGAGAAAGGTTCCATTTCCTGACATGTGGTAGAAACAGAGACTGGGTGCTTATTTCAGAGATACTCACTGCAATAAGGTCATCTCTTGCCTTGAGGACCTTCAGCCTTGCTTGATTCATCAGGTTGGACATCTGACTGCAAGTTGCATGATAAAATTGAATCAATCCATCAGCCTTTGACAGAGGAACTGTAACATTTAACTGCATGCCTTGCATTTCAAGGTAACAATTCTACAACACTTAAAAACAGTGTCTGTTCACCTGTTGGGATCTGTTTCTGGACTTGCACAAAAGATTAAACTGCAGAACCCCTTTCTTGGTGAAGACCCAGCCAAACTAAACCCAACGTGATCATTTGTCACAGGGTAACAGAGCAGGGTAGAGTTCTAGACATTAACTACATAAAGAAATGTGAAAGATTCTTTCATCACATTAAGTTATACCATTGTAGCTCAGCTTTGATAATTTCTTCCCAGAAAAAAAAACCCAGAAACTCACAATTAGAACTAAATACGTTGTCTAAAATTTGTCTGCTTGCAAGGGAAGAAGAATTTTGTATAAAATTAACAAAATGTGAGTTCAGGCTCTGAAGTCAGCTGTCTAACCCAAGCAACTCACATTTTCTTTTGCTGCTCAATTTGCTTCTCCTTCTTTTCATAATACTCCATGATTTTCAGCCTCTGTGTCTGAACAAGGCGACCCTTCTCAATGTTGAATTCTTCTTCTGCCTACAGTAAAAATTAAATAACTGAAGTGGAAATTGATGCCTTGGGCTGAAAAAAACAGAACCAAAATGTAACAGAGCACATTCACAGACAGGATAGGATGATACAATTCATGGCTCCATATAAAAACCCTGCACCCCTGGAAGTGATTCTTACACAAGGAGGGTGACAGCACAGCTGTTACATTTTTTTTTGTAAAGCTTCACCAGACAGAATGTAAAAACACATGGATAATTCTCCTATTTATACCTGAGAATCCAATCTCAGCTTCTGAATTCTGTTTGCAGATCTTCAGGAATACTTGCTTTAGTAGTGATTAAATATTTGTGTAAATCTAAATGTTTAAGGGAGATTAAATATTATCAGCAACACCTATGCTGAATCCAATACCAACAAAGCATTTCACTGGTGGTACAATGCAGATTGTTGGGGCTGAAAGGCACCATTAATCCTTCTTCAGCAAACATCTATACTCTATCACCTGGTTAATATTAAACCCAGTCTCTTGTGGCTTAACCTAAGTGAAGCATTCTGCAAGTAATTCAACTCATGCCTTAAATACTAATTCAGTGGGGGGAGGTGTTCTACTTAATCCAATTGAGTCACGTTACTACTCTGCTCTCCTGATTGCTTAAAAAAGGGGGTGAACTTTGATACAAATATATTTATATTCAGGAACCACCAAAACATTGACCACAAGCAGCTCTGAGTCATTTCCATCAGTCAAAAGCTAAGAAATGCTAACTTTATTTGGCACAACGTTTTTTGCAATGTAATAACTGAACAGAAACCAGCTGTAGCTTACAAAGGTGTTCCAGTTCTCTCTGAGTGCAACTTTCAAAGCTGGATGTGGGATGCAGTTTTCCTTTTGCACTTACTGACAGTGAACTTCCATTTTTACCTTTGCATCTATTTCTTCAGCCTTTTCATTGGCCTCCTGCTCGATGAAAGCCATCATGTGCTTGATCTGTGATGAGAGAAGAAAGGATTTTCTGTTAGAAAGGACACTGACCAGAGGAAGTAGGTGTGTATTTTTTCCTCATTAGTAGATCCATTCACTAATTCATATAATATTGTTTTGCAAGGAAGTTTAATTGAGCATACACACTAAAGAGTCAAGTTAATCTTGACATCTATTGCAAGAAAACTATTTTCCTCAACAATTCTATATAATGCTAGCTGCCATTAGAAGAATGCACATCAGGTATGCAACTATAAAAAAAACTCCAAAACAAACCAACTCAACCCAAAAGTAAATCTGTATAACTGTGAGGCTGGGTGTTTTTGTTCTTCATTAGTGAGAGCAACTTTTCCACCCCTGGGGTTATTAAAAAAACCTCCCAGACTTCAAAAATCCTCACACAGCAAAGTGAGCCTGTTTGTTATGACAAACAGACATGAAACATAAAGATTAACATAGATTAACATATCTGAATGAACTTTGGCCTTCCACAGGTGAGGAGTGAAGCAAAGTGCTGCTGACCACTCTGGTCAGATCTGCACAGCCAGAAGTTCCTGTGAACACCAGAGACACTTCTGAAAAACTGTAGTAAATTCTGTAAAGACTTACAAGGTGAGTTTGGAGGGGCTGGGGCAGGAGACAGCAGCAGAAACACTCTGTGACCCAGACCACATCAAGAACGTCACATGCTGCTTCAGAGCCCCACATGAACCACTAAATTCTACTTGAAAAACATTTCTGAAGCCACCTCAAAGCACTGCAAAGCCCAGGAGCAGCAGCTTGGAGACCAGGAAAGCCACCAGAGCAAGTTCTGTTCATCCACCATGTGCCTTCTGTGAGCAGAGCCCAGCTCAGGTTCCCATCTGGGGCAGACTGGGAGGATTCATTCCCAACCAAACTGCAGCTGGGATGAGGTACAGACACTGCCATGGCCAGATGGAGCAGACCATAAAAACCTCCTGACTTTCTGCTTGCACTTAATCATGAGACACATCTTGCAGAAAGTCCAGTCTGAATAAACTCACACGAAAGGCTCTATTTATAGAATCTCATGATAAAATTGTTTTAAAGAGATTAGAAAGGTGCCAAGGTGCACAACAGCACTCCATAGAGATGAAAAAACAGAAGTGAAGGGACAAGTGGAAGATTTTAAACACATGGAAGAAGTGAAGAGTAACATCTACATCCTCAAAATCAAATCAGCAGGGTTTTTTTTAATTCCTGCCTGTAAAGACTCTCAAGTGCTTGTCTACCTACAGCAACAGCTTCTTACCCTGCATTTCAGAAAGGACAAGAGAGGCATTTAAAATAAGGATGTTATTTTGCTGAGCAGCCTATTGTAGAAGAAGACTGAGAACTGAGCAGCAGCAGCCCTTATGTTACTGAGTCCCTTCCTCCAGTGCAGTCTGGTCTCTGAATTTTGGAAGAGCCCTTTTAACAGTTCTGGGCATTCAGGAAACACCCTCTGCATAAAGAAAAGGAATGAGATGGAAGCAAACTAATATGGAATCCACTTCTGTTAGACAGGTAAGATTGAACAGTGTTCCTTCCTTCCAAAGCTGCTGAAATCTCCTTTTGCTTTTTATAGAAATTGAGAGATTCAAAGTGAAACTTCACATCTATAAATACAATTAGTTTTAATAACACTGACAAAAATGTATTTTGAAATGAGAGAGTTATTTTAAAGCAGTATTTCCTATAAAAAGGAAGAAGGGGTTTTCCCATCAGCAGCAGTGTGATTATCCTTTCCAAGGGAAGTTCTAGATGTTAGATGGGCTTTAGAAGTGACCAGATGGAACAATATGTTAAACACCTTTGACAGAATAAAAAGGCAAGTCTGTCAGTGGGAAAAAAGTCTCAATGAGAGATGATTTTCAAAGTGACAACCATGGGAAGTGTGGTGGCAAGGAGTTAAGAGGGCCAGCTGGCAAGTTCCTGCCAGATTGATCCACATGCAGGACTGTCAACCCTCAGCACTCTCCTTTCCAGTTAACAGGATCATTCTGGGCCCAGGAGTGTAAAGCACTGACAGGAAAGCTGCAGATGGGCAATGTTATTAGTATTACATGTTTAATACATCACCAGAGCCTGAACTAACCTTTGGAGTTCAGGTCTCTTCTGGCTGAGCAAGACCACCCTAATGTCAGCTTTATTTTTATTATCCTCATGGAAGAGGGAAGAAAAAAACCACCAAGCTTTGCAGATAAAAGGAATACAATGTCATATTACAGTTCTCCTTCTAGAGAAAGGCAACCTACCAATTTTACTTTCATTGTGATGCTTCCTTGCCAAGAGACTATGTTTACTGAATGAGAAAAGTGAGACACGAGTACTTGTGATGCAGAGGACAAAGGGAACTTGCCTGATCTGCTCATCACCTGCAGGAAGCTCCCCAGACCAGTGTTGACTGGATCCCCACAGCCTTTAGCACCACACACCATCTCCAAGCCAGCTGAAAGCAGCTTTTTCAGCTCAGGGCAGTGTTTACTGTCAACAGGGTGTCCTGCCTCTGGAGAAGTGTCCACAGCCAAACTTCAGGGCTGGAAGTTTCCATTGCAAGCCAAGCCCAAGCTGCCCCACTGTGCTGAGGATGTAGACCTGAAAAGGGCATTCAGGAAGGCTGAGCAGCCCACCCAAATGCTGAGGTACAGCTGACTGCAGGTAACACAGCTACAAGCAAAAAAAGATGGGAAATCCTTAGGGAGCCATAGAATCACTGAGATTGGATCACCCAGTCCAACCATCACTGTAGCACGACCACTGTAACCTTTAAACCACTAAAGCACTTCAGATCCAGACACCTCCTAAACACCTCCAGGGATGGTGACTCCATCACGTCCCTGGGCAGCCTATTCCAATGCCTGACCACCCTAACAGTTAATTTTTTTTTTCTAATATCTGCTGTGAATCTCCCCTGGCCCAGCCTGAGGCCACTTGCTCTGGTTCTCCCACTGCAGGCACAGAAGAAGAGACTGGCCTTCACCTCTAAACATCTGCCACAGCAGCATGTAAAAACACAGTACTCATCTTAGGCCGTGCATTCACCCGCCTCGGGGTTTAATGAAACCCCGCAGGCAGCACACCGCCTGCTCGTGAACCCTCTCCTTATAATCTGCCGCAACCTGTCACCAAAACGCTTCAAGGAAGTTCCCCGCTGGGGCCCATCCACCCCGGCAGGGGGAAAATCGCTTTGTCCGGGGACTCCTCTTTCCAAGGCAGGATCTTTCCCCTCCACCGATCTTCCCTTTCCCAGGGGAGCTGCCCCGGCAGAGCGGCGGCCGCGGGCCCCGGAGAGATCGGCCCCGCTCCCCACGGCCCCTGGGGGGCTCCGGGGCCCGCGGCCCTACCTGCTTCTGCACGTCGGCATCGCTGAGCGCCATGGCGGCGGTGACAGTGGCGGTGACAGTGACACTGGCGGTGGCAGCCGCAGGCCGGAGGAGACGCGCCCGGTGCCGTCGGTGGCCGCGAGCCGAATCAGATCCGGTTCGTGTCACCGCCGGGGCGGGGTCGCCGCACGCCCCGCCCACCGCGCGGCCGGACCTATAGGGACGCGCATGGTGCGTGACGTCACGCCGCCATATATGGCGGGGCGGGTGTCGTGTCATTGTCACTGTCACTGTGGAAACTCATTGCAGCGAGTTAAACCTGCAGCAGACAAATAAAACAAGGCGATTCGCTTGTAAGGCCCTAAAGTATCTTTGTGTTGGCAGTGCCCTGGGCTCCCCATGGCGGGAGAAGCAGAAGGATGCAGGAAGTATCTGGATAAGGGGAGGGGAAGGGTGCCCTTGCAGGAGTTCTCTTAGTGGTGCCATTCTTTTCTTTATGGCAAAATTTAGGCAAACTTCATTATCTATAATGGTATTCGTTTGTTCTAATCGGCAAGAGGCTTCCATTTTCATTCTGTAGGAACATTTCATGGAAAAAAGAGAACCATCCCAAATCAGCGTCAAATGCGGTATTTGTCACATCCATGCTTCTTCCTGATTTATTTCCATTTCCTTAATTTTTTCTGTGTTTCTTTTTTTTTCCGTGTGAAAAACCTTACTCTGAAACTATGTGTGTAACTTTGATGTCTTTTCATATCGTTGTTATAATGCTGGAAATCAGCTTGTACTTTGGGTCTGGAGAACGCTTTACCATCACTTCAGGCACCATCTAAATAATATTAAACCCAAGTTTTAATAAAAAAGAAATAATATGTAATAATAAGTGATAAAGATGTCTATTATCATAAAATAAATATTACTAAATCAAGCAGCAGATACAGTTGGAATTATATCCAGACTCTGCTTCTTTCCCGTGCGCCCCATGCCTTGCGGAGGGGGTTCGGTTTGGGTCTCTGACCCACCTAACCCACACCTGTAGCCGCGTGACCTGGA
>JANPWX010000151.1:1104655-1163634 GCA_024734555.1 Trochalopteron elliotii | reverse complement strand
ACGCTGGTTTTGACCAACTTTCTAAATTTCATTTCCTGCATTGATCTGGAATTATATTTTGAAGAACAATCTCTGTTACATATTCAGACTTGTTCTTTGGTCCACAGTTTCTGGATGTCTCTGGACCATCTGTCAGGCTGATTTTTTCAGGAGAGATCAGTTCAGGTTGCCCTGAAGGGCTCCCATTCACTGTGTAGGCACTGCGAGAGAAGCATTTTGATTTCAGGGCTGTGGATCTCTACTGAACAAACCAGAACTGAAAAATGCTGGGGAGCTTTTGCTTTTTTCATACCTGATGATGTGAACATGTGATGTGCTGATTGCCTGTGGGGGTCTGGTCTGAAGAGCAGATCTATTGTTAAAGGATCCTAAAGCCTTCAGAGCAGGTGTTGTTTTTTTCCAGCTCCTCTTGCTCTCTGAAAATCTCAGTTATGGAAGAGGCTCAAGGATAACTGTGTTGTGCTAAAGCTGTGGTTCTTCTCTGCTGTGATTCCTTAGGGATCTGAAGCAGGATGTGTTGGGATGGAAGAGGCAGCACAGATGAAGTGTTGACTCCAAGTTTATTGTTTCCTTTGTATATAATTCACTACTTTGGTTCAAGCTGTAGCAAAGACACAACCAATCCTTTTTGGTAAAGGCTTTCAGGCCATGTATTTTCAAATACATGGAGCAGGGCTGCCATAGTGTGGTCTTCATGAGAGACCCCTTTTCTGTTTTCAGTACTGAATGAGTTTCAGAAACTAGAGTTTCTAAAGAGAATAGTCAGCCAATTTTACACCAGTCGTTTTCCTTTTGCAGCTTTTAGATTGGTGGTGAATTTTTCTTTGCCAAGCTACCTCCTTCCACAGCAACCATGCCACAGCACAGTTCTAGTTCTGTTTATCCTCAGTAACCAGTGTACTACTGCTGTTAATCTGAATTCCTCCTCAGGGAGGAGGGATTAGAAGTTAGTCCTGACATCTTGAACAGCTAGACAGGCAAGTGCTTTTCTTTTGCTTTCTCAGTTTATTATTATTATCATTATTATTATTATTATTATTTTTAATCTTGAGGCTTTGTTTACAGATTGTTCTTTGGTTTTGGAACCTGATTCTTTCTTTTAGTCCCGAGGCATTTCCAGTGCAATTCATTACTCTCTTGAAGTGGTCCAATTTCTCTTCCCTGTATTTAGCATTTTGCTCATTCTAACTGCTTTAAACTTCAAACTTGATATTTTTTTTTCTTCTAAATGTAACTGCAGTCTTACATTACTAAATTATCTGGCTCTTTCAGTAGCTGTTCTGTAGCACAAACTTTATTGTGTGCCCTTCATTTAGACATCCATTCTGGTGGCCAAGAATGGGTTACTGCTTGTTTGGGAATGACTCTTTGAAGTCCTAGAGAAGTTAACTTGAAGAGTTTGTCAGAAACCCCTGGATAGTATTATTTGATCTGTTAAGTTGACAGTGTGTTGGAAGTAGTCATCCAGAGTTTGCCAAAAAGAAAAGAGCGAAAACATGTTGATTAATCTCAAACATCCTTTTTATCTGTTGCATGTCTTTTCCCCACTTCCATACTGTTGTTTGAGATTTTACTTTTTCCCATGTTGTTTTTAATTTCTCTCTACCTTAGCTTTTCCTGCAGGTCTTATTTGGATATTTGAAAAAAGCAACAAACCAATTAGAGTGAAACAGGGAGGAGCTCTTTGGCCAGATGTTGCTGTTAGGTGTGGATTTCTGGTTTATACTTAATAACGTGTGGGTGAGAAATCCAGGACAAACAACCATCTGTTCTCCCAATCCCTACAATGAATGTGGAATTCACTCTCTTGACCATATGTTTTCCATTGCTGTCAGAACAGTAAAATGAATTTGAGGCAATTGTGGTCACTTTTTCTGCATTAGAATTTTGGAACATCACAGTAGTAATTCTGAGAAAGCAGAGAAAATATTCAGGGGAGGCTTTGGGAAAGAGAAACTCCTCAGAACCACATGTTGTGGTTGAGGAAGTGTTCACAATCAGTCAGAACATGAAGGCGTGTGGTTTTGTGTGTGGTTGAGATGGGAGGTGTTGGGAGGAGGGCCCGTGGTGAGGAGCTGCTGGCTTGGCTTCCATGGGGGTGTGAGTGTTCCAGGCAGGAGTGAGAAATGCCCCTGCTGGCAGCAGGCAGGGAGGGCCCTGCACTGTCGGGTTTGCTCCACATGGCTCTTATTAAAATAAAAATGCATAGGATATCAAGGCAAAAACCTGCAGATTGCTTCAGGATTGTTACATAATTGTTACATGTGACTTCATGACCTGTTGCAGCCTTATAAACCAACAAACAAAAGCCTTTACTCTCCCCTGCCAGGCTCCCCAGAGCTGCCGTGCCCCGCAGTCACCCCGATGGCGTCCGCCGCTGCCGTGCCTGTAGGATTTCACTATGAAACCAAATACGTAGTGCTCAGCTACCTGGGCCTCTCAGCACAGGAGAAGCCACAGGAGCATCCTCCTCCTCCTCCTCCTCCTCCTCCAGCTCAAGGTAATCCTTGCATTTTCATCTCATTTACATTTGCATTTAGTTGTCGGGGTGTTTCTGAGTGTCAGCCTGATGTTCGGTGTGAAGAATCTCTTGGTTTGTTCAGTGAAAAATGGATAAATTTCAGTTGAAAGGTGAGAGAGATGCTGATGGAAACAAAGCTGTTTGCATGTAGATTGCTGTTTTAATTTGAGCTGGCTGGTGTTTAGGGATCAAATACGTGGTTTTAATTGCTGTCTTGAGGGTAGGGGGATGGATATGTGTCACCTTTGTTGAGCCACCAGGAGAATTTCAGCCCATGCTTGCTGGTTTTTTGGGACACAATATAATTCCAGATCAATGCACAAAATGAAATTTAGAAAGTTGATCAAAACAAGCAAGATATCCAAAGCAGCACAGTGCAACAGGGAGGCCTAATTCACCAAAATTACAGCCTGCTTGCTTTTTTGGGAAGTAAGCAGGGCTGGCTGGTGTTTAGGGATCAAATACATGGTTTTAATTGCTGTCTTGAGGGTAGGGGGATGGATATATATCACCTTTGTTGAGCCATCAGGAGGATTTCAGCCCATGCTTGCTGTTTTTTTGGGACACAAGTGGAAGCAAGCAGGGCTGAGGTGGTGTTTACTGGCACAAACTGAGTGGTGTCTTGAGCAATCTCCTGTGCTAAATAGTTTTGCCCTATTACACTGAGGCTGCTGTTGTTGTCAGTCAGTGCTGGTGCAGAGATGTGGCCTGTGCTACTTCTGGTTTTTTATTTATATATTTATGGGAAGTCAAGGGCTGCACGGAGTCAGATGTTTCTTCCGGGACAGGTTTATAGATAAAAGAGGTTAAATAAATAAATAGAAGGCAGAATAAAAGAAGTTTGGTAGATTGTGTTTCACACAAACTTAGGGGATAAAAATGTTCTTTATTTTGTGGGGGCAAGCACTTAAGCAATGTTGTTTTTCAGGATTGCTTGGGTGACTTGTCACTTCTTAATGACATTTTAGCCACTATTAGTTCTGTGATTCAGAATTTATTCTGATGAAAGGAGGATAAACCCCCCCCCCCAAACGACAGAGAAGTCTTCAGGATATTTTTTTCTCTTTGAACAATCATTTAAGGATGCATATGCTGTCATTTACTGAACTTACCTGTCATGAAGTGAGAAATTCCTGAAGAGAAAAAGAGTACATCAAAGTTATGACAGAATTGCTTTTCAGTTTGGCACTAAATCATATAGTTACATATAACTGGTTAAATTACATATAATTCATTCATGTTAGTATATATAATGCATATAATTAATCTTACAATGTTTAAGGTAGGTTTGCTACTCCCACTTTGACTGCATCTGTGGTCCATGAAAGGAGAGGCACCTGTTTCATAAAACCCTTTGTTGAAAAATCTGCTTATTTTAGTAATAACATCTCATTCTGAACATCCCACCCATTTATAACTGGGCTGTAACTGGAAATGTATTGAGTACAGATAAAGGTTCAATTTGTAAGAGTCTGCTTTGTTCTATAAATAGAAGGTTCAGAAAGGAAAATGTTAGTCTTAAAGCTTTTTAAAAATAATTTGGCTGTAGTTACCCTTGAAGTGTTTGCAAATTGAGGTGAAACCTTTCAAATGATTCTCATTACTGAAACCTCTGAGCTTCCAGTCTGAATTACAGCAGTATATTTAAGCTTTCTAAAGAGGAAGCTACAAATGCTTAGGTGAAAATTTTGTAGTCACTTAAGAGGAGTTTACTTCTCAGATATTGTTTAGATGTGTTAGCTTGTGTGGCAGCAGTCTGTAGTTGGATTTGCTATTAAAATGCTGTAAAGCATTCATACTTTGCAACCTCTGAAAAGGAAATCTTGCTGCATTTTCCCCACCTCATTCCCCAAACCAGGCAGTGACCACAATGTCTCCTCTCCTGGTCATGTTTCACTTTAATTAGGTCTCTCTTACAGTGTTTTTGCTGTTTTCTGATAAAAGCCTCTGGATTAAATAATTTTGCCTTACTTTTAATTTGCCAGATTGTTTCTCACTCAGTTTTGTAGTGGACTTCAGGCTGTATTGAACTAAGCAAATGCTTTATCCTTCTGCTTCAGGATTTCTCTCATTCTTTCCCTAACTCATTTTTCCTGGTGCTGGTTTCCTGCTTTCCATGCTTCTGAGAGGTTTCTTTTGTCTGCTACTGCATTTGAAAAATCCTTTCTCCTACTTTTTCTCACCTTGCTTGTAATTAAGCAGCATTTGAGCTGCACTCCCAGGCTGTGAGTGGTTATTTCAGAGTGCTGTCTGCATCTCCAGTGAATATTAAGCAGTTTATATACCCAGTGTTGTTGTTTGGCAGGTGGCTGGTGCCTGCTTTGCTGTAATCTCAACCCCCTAGGAGGGGAGCACAGAAATAATGGATATTTCCTGCCCTGCCTGATGCACTGCTGGGAGCTCTCTGGGTGTTACAGTCCCAAGGGAGCTGAGAAACCTGGTGAGAACAAGAGAGATGGCAAAGCCAGGAACTGGAAATGAGCTGTTGTTGTCAGGAATCCCATCCTGAGGAGGACAATTCTGGGTTTGGTGACAGACACAGGAGGGGTAACAGCAGCACAGCATTGCTGCCTGCTTGTCTCAGTGTGTTTTCCAAGTACAACACTTTGAGTGATCCCAGATTCCTTCCATTGTGGATTTCTGTGATGCTTCACAATGCTGGCCAGGAGTCTTTCTACTCTATGACTGGTTTGTGGATTGAGAGGATTCCAGTAAAAAATACCTGTCTTTGATCTTATTTTGCTTTAATTTGGCTGTTGTGCTGACAGACCTTCCATGGGAAGCAATGCAGCAGCAATTTTGCCCCATTGCCTGTTTCCTTTCCAGTTGCAGAACACTCCTGTATTTTGTGTTTCATTCACATGAAGCCTTGACTCTGGTTTGCAAGTACTTTCCCTCCATGTATTTTTCTTAGCTCCAAATAAGACTGTACTCCTGCTAAGTTTTCTGGATCATATTCAGTGTGATGGGAGGACAAGCTGCAGCTTGCCCTGGAGGTGTTAAACCTCCTGGTGTGCCCGAGTGGGAGAGGGAGGGACTCCTCTAGAGGGCAGTTCAGTGCAGGATCCCAATTCCAGCCTTGTGTCACCCTCTGGAGGATCTTCTGCCTTTCCATTGCCTGTGTACACAACGTGGGAGATGAGGAAAAGAGGCAACACTGGGTGTTGTTCAGCATTTCTGTATTTCCCTTGAGTCTCTTTCTGCTGCAACCTCCCAGATTTCAGTGAAGTGTCAACACTCCAGTTAAACCATAAAACATATCTGCTGGGTCAAAAACACCCAACCAAAAAAGTGATCCTTCCCAACAGGAGTGGTACTATTTTATCTCTGCCAGAACTGGTAGGAGAGATTGAATGCTTTTGTTTGTTCCCCTTCCTTCCCTCCTACCATCATCTGCCTCTGTTTTCCTGCATTTTGTACTAGTTTTTTGTCTTTGTGTTTCAAAAACTAAGGTAAGAATAAAACTTTAAGATAGGTTGGTAGGTTTCCAGTTAAAACTTCTCTTTTTTTTTTTTTTTTTTTGCAGGCCTGATGTGCTTTGCAAGACTGATGGTTTTTGGAGGGTTTTTATTCAGTGAATAGAAAATTCAGAGAAATTACATAGAAAATTACATTGCTGTGTTTCCTTTTGGGTCTCTTGGTTGGTCTTGGTTGTGTTGTAAGAAGGATGGCTTCAATTGCAAGCACTGAAATCACTTCTGGCTTCAAGCAAATAAGGTTGATCTAAATCAACACCTGATGAGCACTTGGAAATTTTTATTTGGCTATCTTCTTTCCAGCACAGGGACTAAAGAGAGAGCCATCCACAGTATTCTCTTGAAAAAAAAGACAGTTTTACTGGACAAGCCAATCTTTTAACATTATAGCTCTGTAGTGTTCTGTAATGGATTTCAGTGTCTCCAGAGGTAAATCCAGCAAATTTAACTGGCCAGTGCTTTGAGAGATTTTTTTTCCTATCAGTTTTGCCAGAACAGTGATTCTGCATAACAGTCACTGCAGTTTATTTAAAGCAAAATCCATTAGCAGTAAATTCTGTTACTTTTTGGTAGGTTTTCAGGTAGAGGAACTAATGAGATCAATTGATGAAACACACAGAGTAACATTATCTGTGTAAGTCAGTGTGGTTTGAGGCCACAGAGGAGTACATGTGTTAAAAATGTGTGGAAGCTCTCAGTTGTCTGTTCATTAGATTGTGGAGAGATGCTTTGTATTTTTTCAGAACTCTTATCATACCTGTAAGTGCTGCTTCAGACACAGAAAATTATTATTAAGTATAGGAAAACATTTCTACACTTTTCCCCCTGAAGTCATTCTCATTACAGAAGTTTCCACTCTGCTACAGTTGTTAGTATTACTGACTTTTCAAGTGAGTCAAAATACTTTGGTTTTGTGATTCAATGTATTTGTATTCTAAATGTTTCTTTGTATTTTAGCAAGGAGTGAATTGTAATGTATTTCTCTTTTTTGATCTACTTCCCCATTGCTTGACACCATCCCATGAGCTTGTGGCTATGACAAACTCTCTGAGGAAAAAGTTGTTTTTCTGTGTTTTCCTTGACAGAGTGAAAAATTTTAAATAACCCCTTAGTTTACAGAGCATCTGAAAGATTGATATTTCAGTGCCATTACTGCATGGTGACATAGATTAGGCATGAGGTGAGCAAGGCTTTGACAGTTTGACAGTTTCCCTGAGCTGCAGGCTCTCCACATCCATCCATACTTCAATCCAATTATCATGCACAATGTCCTTTTGACCATTTATTATCTTTTTGGAATTTACCATATGAAGTGCTGTATGTAGTTAGTGATTGGACCATTTTTCTGGTACCTGCTGTTGGCTTGTGTAGGAAACTGAGTTTTTTAGGTTGTTTCATCTTCAATGATGAACTTACTTGTTAGAGACCTTCATCTTAGGGAAAAAAAATCCTGTTTGGGCTGTAAAGATTCACATTGTAGGTCAGAGCAGTCCAGTTTATGGTAATAAGGGAGTTGTTCCCTCAGCTGAGGCAAGAAAAGGGAGATTTTTGGGGTGTGAATTCCCACTTGATTGAGCCTCCCCTCTGCTCACACACAAAAAAAAAATAAATAAAAATAGAGTGCTAGTTGGCCATACCTTGTCTCTGTTTAATATTTTAGACCTTTTCAGTTTCTTTTAAGCTGAGCCTTCTTATGGTTTATAAAGAGCTTCTTTAAAACATTTCTGAAATTAAGAGCTACATCTATGTGTGGCAGTCCATGGTCTGGAGTTTGCTGCTGTAATGGATGTACTTTTCATTAAAGGAAACAGAAGAATACATTTATAAAGAGATTTTGTGTATCCTTGTTGCATCTCAGTGCTTACAGTAATTTTAGAGTCTTACTTAATGTTTTAAAATGTCTGGGGTGTTAAAGAAATATCACAGTCATGCTGAAAGCAAATTTTTAAGCCAACTGTATGGAATAATACAGTTAATATAGAGACATAGGAAAACTTGAAAATGAAGATATTGCTAAATTAAAATTACAGGCATGAAAGAAAACATATCAGGAGCAATGTGTGACATCAGTGGTTTTCTTTTCCAATCATCCTTCATTCCATTGAACTAAAAAGGCATAATAACATCTTCTCAGTCTCTCCTTGTGGTTGCTGTTGTCCCCTGTTAGCTGAAGTTTTGGCCCAAGCACTGCAGAATGAGTTGTGCAGACTCTGTAGCTCTGATGGATGACTTCCCACCCCTCCTCCTCCTGGGATCAAACCTGGCAAACGGGTTCGTCTTGTGTTGTTACTGAGTTTCTGCAGTTTTACTGAAGTAATACATTTATTTAGTAGTCTGATGATGCTCCCTGATGCAGTGCTTGATAGACTTTCAGAACATAATGGTGCCAAAGTGAACCTTTATTCCATAATCAGAAAATAGAATGCACTAACTTGGTTGTGTAAGAACACATATCAGGGGTTTGCTGTGCCTCTGGGTTGGGAAGAGACCTTGCAGAGTTTACCAAAAGCCCAGAAGAGAAAAACCCATTTGTTGAGCACAGGAAAGCATTCAGTCAATGCTCATGGCTCTTACAAACACCATTTCTGGTGTGACCATTTGCACCTTTGATAATGAAAATACATTCTCATCTGAAATAAGCTGCTTTCACTGTTTTCTTCTACCTGTTTATGGCTTGGAAAAAGAGAAGAGACACCCCTCCCTTAGGACCTTTGCTGTTGATGTTCTCCAGTGCTGTGTGCAGTGTTTGTTGGTAGCAGTCAATATCCAGGAGATGCAGAAAGCTGAAATCAGTTCTTTATTAGGGGAATAAACAGTGCAAAGTCACTGCTCTGGGAGGGGCAGGGTTTTGATGTTTTGGCATGACTGAACAGTCAGGTGCTGTGGGAATCAGCAGCTGCTGCAAAGCCGTGGGTGTTACGAGATGGAAACCATTGACTGCAGCCCTGATTATCTAAACAGCTCTTTTGTCCACTGGCAGCAGTGGAATTTCTCTTCTTTCCATTTTCTGGGTGACTTCTTATGGAATATGACAGCTTGTCCTGGCTGATCAGCATCACATCAGCCCTGTGAAAAAGGGGGGGCTGCTCTGTCCCTTCACACACAGGTTCACACAGAGCTTGGCACTTGCAAACACTTGTAGCTCTTGACTCCAGAGCAACTGACAGGGATTGACAGGGCATGAACCAAAGGGAGGAACTGTTTGCTCCTCTCTGGAATTTGTTACTCAGAGTGGCAAAGAGGCACCACTTGGGAAGGGATTTAAGAAGCTAAGTGAAGTTATTCTGAGCATGTGAGGTTAAGTCAAATGGAATTAAACTGGCTATCATTTGTTCTTTTAAGAGTGGTCACAGAAATATATGAAAACGTTTTATACTGACTTAAGCATGCTTTGGTTTAGAGGGATTCTTGTGCTGAGTTTTTAAGCATTAACACACGTTCAGTGGTTGATGCTGTGGATTTTTAATGGATTTTTCAATTGTGGGAGACCTTGAAGGTTTATTGTCTAGTGGCTTTTTAAATACAGAAAATGCACAGTGTACTTCACTAGTGTGTAGTTAACCACACATCTGTGTGTGTTAAGTGCTTTTCTGGTTTTCAGACACCCTTTTATGAAATTTACTGGTTATATGTGTCCATTGTGGAAGAAAAGGGAAGGCAAGACTAGACTTAAAATAAGTTCCAGCAGAGAAACAAACCAGAGAAAACAGGCCACAAAGCTGTCATTCACAAGACCACCAAATTATGATTTAGTGCCTTCAAAACAGGAATGAAAAAAGATGTGCCAGAAAGCTCCACTGACTGTTACAAGACTTAGCTGAAGATCTGGATGTGAAATGAGTGATGAGGAGAAAATTGAGTCAGATGATACCAACATTACAGATACAAATCCTTTCCCCTTTTGTTTTCTTCAGCTGAGTGAAGGATGTCTTCATTCACTCAGAATGAAGAGCAGAACATTGAGTAGAGCATTGAATGTCTAGGTAGAACTGTTGCCCTTGGTGTAGGTGCAGAAAGGGTGAGAAATTCAAATTCAAAACTCCTCAACACCTGGGTTTATTTGGAAACAGTTCTGTGTCTCTTGGCACAGCATAATGATCGAGATGATTGAGGGTCTGTGTAATCCTGACAGATGTGGCTGAAACAACCTTTTGTTCCCAATATCTAGAGTCAGCACACAGAGAATGTATTTGTGATCCCAAACCATGGCGTGTGAACTTCTGGGGATGTGCAGCCATTTCAAATTCCTAAATTTCTTGGTTAGGAGAATTGACAACTGACTCACAACTGTGAAGTTCTTTGCCTCTAGTCTTACTTGTGAACCCAGTGTTAAATTGTGGCCTGTGGACTCCTCATGACCAGGGAAATGATGCACAGTTCACAGGTTTCAGGATCCTTGATTGATTTCGTTGCATAATTGCTCTGAGGATGTTGTAGATTTTGCAGGCATCAATATAAATTTTGTTGCTAAAAGTCCAGCTTATGCCAGTCTGCTTTGTTTTGGTGTAGTTTGATAATAAGTGCATTAGGTATAATGGCTGATTATGTGCCTTGGTTTGATTTTGGTCTTCAATTGAAGGTGTTGCTTTTAAAGTTCCTGTGTATTTTGCTTGTAGCCTTACAGTTCTTTATTTTATTTTATTTAAAGCACCAGTTTAACCTTGAACAGGCCAGGCAGTTTATCTGTTTCTGGGTTTGTGTAATAAAACTTGTAATAAGTCCTGTGGAGGGATCATAGTTGTTGCTGTCTGAAATCAAACTTTCACCTCAAATTCCTTTATACTTAACATTTCAATACCATGTTCCATTATCTACCTTGTTTGAAATATAAATTAAAACATTTGAATGGTTTCTTTGGTTTCTTTCAGGGACTCAACAACAGCTTATGGCACAACATGCTCTGGAGAAAGAGGCTTTGGAGAAGATTAAAATAGAAATCGAGGAGGAGCTAAAACATCTCGATGAAGAAATCTTGGAAGGTGCTCTTCAGGTTTTCCAGTTTCAATCCATAATCTCTATGCACTGTAATGGTGGTTAATTTGTAACAGGTACTCCAGTTAAAGAGATTTTTGACTCCATTGAATCTCTTTATCCTCCTCCCCCCACAAGATTTGTACACATTGTCACATGGAGTAAAATAGTTAAACGTTACCATTTGGAGTGGTGGAGCCTGGCCAAAGCAAACAACTGGATGACATTTAATAGGCTACTATAAATAATGAAAAGTAAACAGCCCTTAAGCTGCAGCACTTGATGGCAGAAATCCTCAGGAGTTAATATTTCGAGGAGTGTGGACTTGAATTGTCAGATTTCTCCCTTCCACCAGGTTTATTTTTTGTGATGTGCTTTGACCTGCAGATGTGGCTTTTATAGGACTCCCAGCAAGGAATGATTTCAAACCCATCTTTGCTTTGCATGTGTGTTGCAAATCAGAAATCTGAAATAGAAAGACTCTAGAGCTGTTTAAGTTCATTCATGTGGAGCTTTCCTAGAAGTTTTAGACTGAGAAGAAAAGGTTGTATGAACACAATAATATTTTAAAAGAGCAGTACTGCTGCAGAGATGTCCATGTGTGGGCAGATTTACTATGAAAAGAGGCTCTTCTGCTGCTCCATCAGGGTTGGCATCAGCTTAACATGGGAAATTAGCTGCACTTTCAGCAAACTTGCTGGTTAGGATGCAATTGTGAAACGAGCTGGTGGGGAAATGTAGCTCAAAGTCATCTCTGCCTTTAAGTAGCACTTTCAGAATGTATTTGGACATTTTTACTATGATTTGTTCATTGCATGCTTTGACTACAGAGCTGTGATTTTTTTTTTTTTTTTTTGTTCCTCATGTAAACTGTGTAAACTGCTAGGGTAAGGAAATCTGAGACTGTTGATGTTCTTCTGTGAATCTGTTTTATTCTGTGTACCTTCTTCTCTCAGCATTTACCACTACAGGGTTTGACTGCCACACTTCCCCAGTGTTCAGCCCTGCCAACCCAGAGAGCTCCATAGAAGACTGCCTGGCTCATCTGGGGGAGAAAGTGTCCCAGGAGCTGAAGGAGCATCTGCACAAAGCACTGCAGAGCTTGCTTAGCAAGTGAGTTTCCATTTGCTTTTTTAAAGGTGTTTCCTTTTGCACTGTGTCTGCTGCTCAAATGCTGAAGGTGGGGCTGCATCTTGTATTGCATTTCTTTCTTTTTCAATCTTCCTTGATCTGGCTGGGGCGTTTTGTGTGGTTTTTGTTTGGTTTGTTTTGGGTTTTGTTTTTTTTTGTTTGTTTGTTTGTTTTTTGGGTTTTTTGTGAAGTAATGTGCAAATACTCCTTTGTGGTATTTGCCCTTTGCAGCAATGTAAGCTCTAAATTTTTTCTAAGCTTTTGTTACTGAATTTCTGAGGCTGCTTCCAGCAGTTTGAGTTGCTGGTGGAACTGGCAGCTGCCATTTCAGTTTCATGGGGCTGTAGCCACATTAATGTCTTCAGCCTTATAGCAAAGAGTGGAGCTGAAGGTTTGTTTGTGGTCTGGCCCGTGATGAGAGTTTCCCTGAGAGGATGGTAGGTACAAACCTTCAGCTACACATCTGGAGCAGATGTGGGCCCCTGGGCTAACCTTGGTGCTTTAACAGCTGTCCTGCCAGTTTGAGCTTATTGTGTAAATAGCACATTGCACTTGGCATGCTGCTGTCTTAATTAATGTCTTTGCAAATTGGTGCAATCGTTGTAGTTGCTTGTTTTTCTGTTACAAATTAGCAGCCTGAAATTTAATGGATTCACATGAACTACTTGAGGCTTTTCTGAGTGACCTCCAAAATGTGTTGGTAGAGAGCTGGAGTTGGAAGGTGCTGCTTTAGGAAGAGTTGCATAAATGCCTCTGTGCATTTAACTGGTTCTAGCTTGTTGATATTCTGATGTTCTAGCCTTGCTGTGTTTTCTGTAGGAAAATATTTGCTTTCTAAGTAATGTTTATGTGTGTACATACATAAAGTCAGAAATGCCCGTGAAACCATGTTGCCTTTTTTCTAAGGCAGACTAGAATTACTGTTTAATCTCTTGATAATATCCTTGCTGCAGCTGTTCCTGCTCTTCTCATCCCACTGATTGATTTAGATTTGATTTCAAAGAATTAATGTGCCAAGGAAGTCAAGAGAGTGCCCTTAAAATGACAAAACCAAATTAAGTTTTCCCCACTGTGCTTTTAACTCTGTTCTTTTCTCCCTGTTGCTAGTGTAGTGCTGTTTGATGCAATACTTACTAATTTGGCTTATATTTTCCTGCCCTCTGACATGCATAGAAACAAATGTTAGGGTTCCTGGAGTTCCATAAGCAGTTTTCTGTCCAATGCCAGTTATCACTATTTCCATTAATCTGAAGTCTGAAGTTGCCTTTTGTAATGATCAGCTGCTTTTGAAGCAGTGCATCTTCTGCTGTCATTTGGCAGAAAGCCTTTGCTGTTATTGACTCCTGGATGCCAAATGGTCTTGGAGGAAAGAGTATGGAAGAGAGGAGTTCCATCATCCCAATTCAGAGAAGTAGAGATGTGATAAATCCAGGATAGAGGTTTCTACTGAAGTATGATGGGGTTTTGTGATCAAAAGTGTGCTGTTCCTTGCAAATAAAGGTTTCAACTCTTAACATAATGCTAATGCAGTCAAACAGGCTGTGTTAGTCCATAGCCTGTATTGTTTACAAAATTGCATTGGCCTCTAGCTCAGGTATGAATTTCTTAGTGGAATTTTCTGTCTTTAAAATTATAAAAAAAAAATATGCAAGAGCTTAGAAATTTTCTAGCATATCAGACAACCTACTTATCTAATGTCTTTTAAGTTGTAGAGTATCAAATTATGAGGAAATTCACTTACCCACTTGTACCCAAGTGTGTAAGTGGGAGAGAAGCGATGCCTTCCTGACCCTGCCTGGTGCTGATGTTTTATGTCCTGAAACTCTTTAGCTGTTGCAAATGACTTGCTGTTAATACATGTGAAAATATTTTGCCCTCTGGAAAGTGAGAACTTGCTTTTATTCACGTTCTTTTGTTTCCTTTTATAACTTTCAGTGTTGGTTTAACTTCTGCAGGCCGGTGACGTATCAGGAGTTTCGGGAGCGCACGCAGGAGGCAGCTGCTCATGCCATGGGATGGAACAAGGTACCACAGCACTGACTTGCCTTTGGATCTGTCTCCTGTCTCTTTGATGTCTGTGTTGTTTGTATTTTGTCTATATTGGGTACAGTTGTGCTTCACGGAGAGCCAAAAATACAAAGAACTTGGTTTTAGTATGAAATTATTTGCAGTCCCAGAGTTGTAGATGTGCACGCAGTAGGTAGTTTTAGAGATAATTTAGCTAGAAGTTACTGGATGGAAGGGTTAGGTCCTTTAGTTTGGTAAAATGACAAGTTAGATATGTTGCTTGATGATTTTTTTTTAATTCCCAAGAGAGGTTAATTCCTGCAGCAGTTTTGGAATGAAATCTGAGATGGTTTTTTCATAATACTTCTCTACTCTTCCCCTCCTGCAATGTCAGGTTCAAAATATATGTAAAAAAGAGTGCTGAACATAGTGAAAATAAAAATTGACAGTATCTTCATGATACTTAAATTGTTCAAAAAATGTAGGGATGGTGTTCCTACCTGGTTTCAAGAGTAGTTATCTCAAATGATAGGAATCTTCTTTTTTAAACAAAATGCAAGTCTGTGAATGAAATATCTTAAAATAATTTTAATGTAGAATGAGTAGATTACTCTTCCCAGATTCATCTTTCATTAATCATTCAAATTCATCACTTTAATCATTCTCTAATGGGTTCAGTGTGCATCAAAAAAAAAGAATGAAAGAACTACTTGCAAATTTAATCACAATTTGAGTGTTAAAATGTAGACTTAACTTTAAAATAGAACAAGAAATCTTTTTCCCCCTCTACGTTTTTTTTTCAGGGAGATTTTTCCCTGACTAGATTTCCCTGCTTACTTCAGAAACTGCTCATCTAACCAAGGGTGTGGGCACTTGTAAAGCAGTTTAATAAACACTGCATGACAAGTTACTGCCCGTGGCTCCAGCAATTATCATTGCTTTATGTGAGTGCTCTTTCAATTTGTCATCTTGTGATTCACAGCAGTTTGGTTAAAACAACCATGAAATATGATTATCCAAGAAGGTGGCTTAAGCTAGCACATTTCATTCTTCATCTGATGAAAGCTAAAACCAAGCATAAAACCCAGCATAAAACCCAGCATAAAGGGAGGAGGTGCATGGGGCTTCTCAGGTCAATATGCTTTGAGTCCCCACCTCCTGAAGATGCAGCCCTGGGTGGATGAATGTGCTGGTTTTGGGGGTTTATTTATTTCTTTTTGGAGCCTTCATTGCTGCTGCTTTCCTGCAGCCCCTGGGGAATTTGGATTTCAGTCCCCATCAGCTTGTGGTGGAGAGAATCATCCAGAACATCTTTGCCATCAGCTCTGCTTGCCTGCAACATTTGTTGCTACAAAACGTGTAGTCCAAAAGCAAACCAGAGTGGAAATTTTGTACCCCAGCACAGCATCTGTTTGTGTTGTTTTTTGTGGCAGCTTGGAGCTCCAGGAATGCCCAGCAGTTCCTTCAATAATCCTTGTTTTGAGGAGATGGAATACATTTGTGTTGGTTTCATTTCCTTTTAATTTCCTTTATCATCTTAATCAGAATTGTGTTTTATAACAGCAGAAATCTAGATACCTTTCCTGCCATCTCAGCTCAGCTTAATTTTTACTCTAAAGAAGCTGTTAGAAAAACATGTTGACGTTGAATTCTATAAAGGAAAAGGGTGCTCATCTTTTATCTGAAATAAGGCTCTCATTAAAAAAACCCAACAAATTCCAAACTGCCTCAGACAGGACAAATTGAATTTCTATAATAAAATGAACATAATAAAAAAAAATTTAATACTCCATTGCTGAGCTTTTTATGCTTTTTGCTTAAAACTGAATATTATATATATATATATCCAAAATGCATAATCTCACTGTTGTGCAACATGTGAAAGGATAACAGATATTGTTATTGAGAGCCAGTTGAACTGGTGAGTGGGGCAGCAGTCATCTTAGTGTCCCATTCTTGCTGATTAATGGGGACAAAGGACAGTGCCACAAAAATAAAAGAAATAATCACGTGAAGAATTAGATTAGTTTTAAGTTGAAGTAGTCAAAAGGTACACAGAACTGCAATAATTTTGGGTATAACTTCCTCAAAAAAATACAGCTTCCCCAAAGCCTCTGAACTTTCTTTGGGGGTTTTTTTGTGTACATTTAAATCTGTAATATTGTACAATGGGATATTGCAGTAGTGTAGTGGACATGAATGTTTCATTTACACAATCAGCCATCCTCTGATAGTAAAGTGGGTTTTATAATGATTCCCTAGAAGTTTCCTCCTGCCAACTATTTCTGTGTGCATTTTTCTTCAGTCAAAATATAATTATTCCTTCCAAGGCATCCTGGTGGAGGGAGTTGCAGTTGCTTTGAATTGCAAAGGCTTTATTTTTACTTGGTTCTAGTTAAATCTCACCACCATTCACACAGCTGCTCTTCTGTACAGAAAGGTGTTGTGAGCTTTCATGGAAGTCCTGTGAGGTAATTTCTTTCAGGAATTAATTAACAGTCCTGTGCAAACCTGCTCCTGTTCCTACTGGTCTCAGAGCAGGAGTGTCAGAATTTCAGCAGGAAGGGAAAACTGGGTGGTGTTTGTTGTTCTGTGTGGGACTGGGTGATAAGAGTTTGAGTTTGGTCCCTCACTCTGAGGCCTGAAGAGGCTGGTTGAATTTGGGGGGGAATGGGTGGGTTGGGCATCAGGTTGGCAAAGGAAGAAGGCAACAACCATGTTCACTCTGCCAACATTTGAGCTCTCTTCATTTCCCAAGCAGCCTCTCCTTGCCTTTGTTTCTCTTGCCTTCAGCTCACAGTAAATGTCAAATATTTTGAGATCTCAGTGCTCATGCTGCTGTAGAGGTATGTGGGTGTGCCCAAAGCCTCTGAGAGATGCCTAGCCTTGACAGCTTGGGTGGTTTTGATCCAAAAATTTGAAGCTTCCTCTTGACACCTCATCTTGACCTGCACTGTGATCTTGCACCTCTTCTGCCTCCGAGTTGAGATTAATTGCAAGAAGCTCAAAAACCCAAACAGTTTTAAACTTCTGGTATCATGACATCCCTAGCGAGGTGTTAGCAGTTACCAGTGTTAGCAGTTCATCACAGGACAACAGTGCTATAACCTGTCTGCCACAGTCTTGGACTCCTTTGTTAATCAGCTGGAACATCTTAAATTTATCAGATTATGAGCATTTTTAGGCCCTATCTGGTTTTAGTAGTCAATCTCAGTGTGATGCCACCATGAATTTAGTACAAATCTCAATTTCAGCTTACTTTGCCTATTCATCTTCCTCCAGCTTTGCACCCTGAGGTGTGATTTCTGCTAATAGTAGTGCAGGATATTTGCAGAAGAGAAAAGCAGGCTGATGAGGGAAGAGACTGAAAAAGGAAGGAGGCTTTGTGAGTTGAGGATGAGCAGTGGTAGAGCCTTCATCTCCCTTGTGCAGCTGGAAACAGCATTCCAGTCTGCACAGTGGATAGATGTGCAGTGCAGTTGCCTCAATTAAAATGCTGTAAAACAAATATTTTTCTCTTGTGTCATAATAATGCTTTTTCAGATGCTAATGGCTTCAGTTCATACCAGTTTCCTGACCTTGGCAAGGTGCTGCATATAAACATTGCCCAGAGGGTCACTTGCATGCTCTAGGAGAATAAATTTAGAGTTTAAAAGTTCAACTGCATGTTGTTTGTTTAAACAAAAACATGATTTCAGAAGGAAGTGTCTAGAACCAAATACTGTGAAGGAGGTGGATTCAGTCTTGCATCTTCCAGAGCAATTTAGGTTAAGGCTTAGCATTCAGTTAAAAGGTTTCTAAAGAGGAATGGGAGTGGGAAATGAGGGAGGAAGATCTCTCTCTGTTAAATTTGGCATCAGAGGGAGAGTTTGACATGGAAAGGGCTTTGTGCTTGTCATTTTAAACACGTTTGTAATGTTATGCTGTTGGGTGGAGGTGTTTGTTTCTGTCCTGCCTCAAAGCCAAGTGTGAACTTCTAAAGAGACTGTCTAGTGCAGTGCTCCTATTCAAAAATGAGTTTGCTGTTTGAATTTGGATGCATATCCCTTCAGGATATTTATGATGTTGTGTCTTTCCACTTCTGGGGTAGCAAGTTCTGGACCTGCTTCTCTACCTGAACCCTGTATTGGGAAAAAAATGAGGCTTGAGAAAACACTGCAGTGGTGTTTTGTCAAATTCTCAAGTTAGACTGTGGGCTTTTGCTTGCCAGATTAAGTTGGGGTTTTTTTGTTGTTGTTTTTGTTTTGTTTTGTTTTGGTTTGGTTTCATTTGGTTTGGTTTTGGTTTTTTGTTGGTTTGTGGGGTTTTTTGGGGGGTTTTTGTTGTTTTTTTGGGTTTTTTTAATGCATTTTATTGTGTGTTTGCCTTGTGTCTTCTGAGAAATGAGAAGCACATTGGTATGTTTGGACTTGAAGATTCAGATTTTTCCTCTGGACACATAAATTCTGTTCTAGCTGCACAGTAGCATTGATAATGCTTTCTGTATTTATACACAACTCTTGTCTTTTGAAGGTCTTGGTGCCCCTGGTTCTGTTACAACAATTTCTGATGGAGCTGACCAGACGGGGCCAGGAACCACTGAGTGCCCTTGTGAACTTCGGGGTGACATATCTGGAAGATTATTCTGCAGATTATATCATTCAACAAGGAGGATGGGTAAGGAGACCTCATCTCTAAGTGTGATCCTAGTAGGAATGAAAGCTAAGAGGGGTTGCTGGATGTAAGCCAAATGCAAGAAGGAATGACTCAGAAAAAGACAATAAAAAAAATAATCAGGAGGTGAGGAGCAGAGAGGGATCTTGGGCAGTCATCTACTTCTATTCTCTGCCCCAAGGCAGAACTGACTTTCACCCTTTCATTTCTGATGTTGGTTTTAAAGCCCTGTGTGATTGGACTCCACCATTTCCCCAGGCAGTCTGTTGCAGCTCTTTGCATGTCTGATTTGCTGGATTGCTGTTGAAATGGAAGAGGTCCTTAGGTGTCAGATAACAATTAATTTTCATACAGAGTGTGTTAAGGTGTTAATTTGTTGCAGCATGGTGAGCTTTGTGCTTCCCTGTTAATATCCATGGAGCACTGCATTTGGAAGCAGACACCCATAACAAGAGCTGATATGCCTGAGAGGCTCCTCTTTTTAATGCTATCTTCACCCTCTGGTGATTGCTGGAAAAGGTATATGGGTTTTTTCCTCCTCTTAAATTTCAGGGAGTTTCTTAGCAGATCAGTAATTGGGGAGCACTTCATACAGAAATGTCAATAGGTGCTAATTTATTTTTATAATAAGTGATAATAAGGTACTAATTTATTTTTATAAAAAGTGTTAATCACATAACTTTCTTAGAACTTTTTTATTTGATTGTAAAAAGAAAAACTCTAATACATATTAGAGTTTATAGCTGTATAGGAACTTGCATAGAATAAGCAAGCAGGATTTCTTTGTGCTGCATTTTTCCTTGTAGAAATCTTTAATTCATGGTAACCCAGTGTTCCTGAGTCATGGTGTGCTGAGAAAGTTTCATTTAGAAACACGTCAGGAAGGCAGCTCACAGCTGATGAGGTGGGTCTTGAAGGCTGAGCCTAAGATTAGTGGGTTTGGGAAGAATGCCAGATTTGAATGGAATTAATCTGGGATTTGTAAAATGGCTCCAGCAAGTGATTTATTCTAAAAAAGAAAAAGCTGTTCAGGAAAACCCAGTGATAAAAAAGTACTAGTAGGAAAAATCTCATTCAGAAGCTTCTCGTAATTCAAGAGTTCACCTGAGGGGGTTTTGTGAAGAGTATCTTGTTCCACAATTTCTGCACATCTGCACCTCCTTTACCTGTTCCCTTCCTGGCTGTTGTGGAGGGCAGTTCTCAAGGCCTGTGGGAGGGATTGTTTGTCTTTAATGGACAGAAGCACTAACAGCCTGCAGCCCAATGACCTCAGGGCACTTGATAAATGCACTCATATCTCAAAGTATTTTCATCCCAGGGCAGGCCCTTACTTGCAGCTTTTAGTCAGATCAATGTTAATACTTTTTTTTGCTTTTCTTCTGTTTTTTTGACCTCCAAAAGGGCTTGTGCTGTGTTCTCCAGCCCCTTTTTTTGAGGCCTGCTGTAAACACACTTCACAGAGGGCAAAGATGCTGAAAACAAGCACGGGCTGCAAGGGGAGGGGTCTGTGCTTTGTGTTTGGGTGGCTGTGCATGGATGTACAGCTCTGGCTGGTGCTGTCCAGCAGGCTCCCAGCCTGTCTGTGCACATCCAGCCAGGCAGAAAATCACACTGACACAGGCAGTGCAGCAAACAAGCCAGAGCTATTTTTGAAACAGCACAAGAGGCCAGGAAAGAGACAAGGTGATGAAAATCCTTTCCAGATGAATTAATGTAGCTGCACTAACCTTTGTGACTTGCTCTGGGGATGGGCTTGGGGACCCACTGGGCACGTGGCTGTTTGTGGATGAAGGGGATATATATGGTTACACTGTATTTTTTCCTCCCTGTAAGGAAAAGCTTCATTTTTCACCCTGTGGCTGTTCCTGGGTTTGCTGTGAGGCTGTGGGGTGGCAGTGCTGGGAGCAGGGAGTGGGGCCAGGATGGGAGAGGCTGTGTTCTGACAAGAGCCAGGAAGAGCCTGGCAGGCTGGAGGCCACACAGAAGTGTTGGAGTGTTTGCATTTTTTAAGATAAGCATCTGCCACAGGGGCTCTGTGTGCTGGATCAAGTTGTCAGTAATAATCTCCTCAAGCCATAAGGGCAGTGTGTAAACCTGGGAGTTTCCAGTGACTCATGTTGCTGTGACAGTAAGAGGTGGTTTTTGTATTATTTTGGAGCTGTATGAAGTTAGGTCTTCCCTGCAGCTGTGAAGAGCTTGCTTAGAAGTGAGATGCCAGAACAGCCTGTCTGGTTTTCTGTGGATCTGGAGCAGAGGAGAGCTTCACAGCAGTCAGCTTTTCAGGGGCAAACCTGGAAAGCTCTGGAGTGTCTCTGTCTCATCCCTTGGCACTGTGTAATTTGGGATCTTCCTCAATTTCTGGATTGAAGTCAACCTTTGCCAGGAGGGGAGTAGCCAGCCAAAGGTGAGGGGTCAGCTGAGCCCTTCCTGTGCCTCAGTGCAGATCTGTGGAGTCAGAAGTGCACAGAGCTGTGTCATCCATTTGCTGCATCATCCTGTGCAGCCACAATGCGGCTGGGAGAGCTCCCAGGGTTCTGCACATGGCCAAGACTTGAGGTTCTCTTGGGAGCTCAGGAGGCTTGGAGGTCCAGGAAAGCATCTGACTGGATGGTAAACAGCTAACTAGAAGCAAAATTTCCAGCTCAAGGGAATAAAGGTTTGCAAATTGGGTAGCTGTGCAGCAGATTTCAAGAAGTCGGCATGGCTTTGTTTATGGGAAATGAGAAATTTGATATACTGGAGGATGACAAGTCGCTGTTTGATTTTCCATGCCAGTCCCACAGAGATATGGTGCTGAAATGGTGTGTTGAAACAATGTGTTCCCTTCTCCTTCTCCCTTCAGGCACTAAAATTGCCAGCTTTTGATGGCAGTGTGGGGCTGGGATGTCCTGGTGGGTTGGTTGGTTGGGTTGGTGAGGGAATGGCTGACATAGTTTTATGTTCCTTCTTTCACTAATTGCTCTGACAGGTTTGGCTGCAACTCTTGCATTTACCTGTTTGACTCTTAAGTTTTAGTATGATCTCTCTTTTGGAGCAAAAAGCTTGCTGGGCATTCCAGGTTCTCTAAACAGACACCTGTAGGGATTGACATTTCTTCCCCCTGACTAGTGGGTCCACTGGTCCTACTAAAACCTTCTTCCTTTATCTTCTTGAGCCATTGCAAAACAATACCCAGCTGGATTTACAGGTAGCTTTGTTCTTTTCTTTCCCAAAAGCAACGTTAGGGCTCAGCAAACAGTGTGTACGTGCTCTCCCCTCCCCTTCCCTCATCTCCCCACCCCTTCCCTCTTCTCCCCTCCCCTTCCCTCATCTCCCCTCCCTTCTCTCCTCCTACCTCCCCTGCCTTTTTGCTCTCTCTGACTTCTCCAGGGCTGAATGCTGCTGCATCACAAGCAATTCTTGGTCTCCTGGAAAAGTGCACAGTAAGGCCAGTCAGTTGGTAAGGATTTTTTTTCCCCTCTTCCTTTCCCACCCCTTCCCAAATAATTTGTTTCTTCTCAAGTTCTGCAGATCCTGTTTTCCATAGTTAGATGTCATCTTTGTAGAAGTATCTGGGGATGTCTATAAGGAGGGAGTGTAAGTTTTGTTGGAAACTAGCTGCCTTTTTTTCCTCTCAGGTTCCCATTTCTGTTACCAGCCCCTCTGCTTTTCCCTTCTTTGAACCTTTTTATCAGAATGCAGTCAATAACCTTTCTTCTCAGCACAAGCCTGGGAGATATATTTGTGACCCGTGGCAGAAATTGTCTCTGCCTTCCCAGGGGTCTTGTCTCATTCAGTTCAGACCTGCATTTGCCTTTAACTAGTCAACTGCCCATATTGAAGGGAGTAAAAGTAAATTTGCTTGAAATCTACCTAGTGTTTACAGTTTCCTATCTCAGCCTTAGAGGAGCTGTTTTCTCTGTGTCTCCAGTGTTTTGTCTTGGGCTTTGCAGCTGGTTTAGTTGTTTTCTTTGCTGCTGGTGGTTGAATAATACACAGATTAGAGAGCGTTCACAGTCTGGAGGAGACAGAGAGTAAAGAGGCAGTTGTCATCCTAGGGAAGTGAGGTAGTCACTTTGTGCTTTCAGAGATGGAAATCTCCTGCAGCAGCAGTCCAGGTGTCTGCCCTGGGAATGACAATGCAGAAATACAGAGACGTGCTCTGCTGGAGGAGAGAGAAGTAACTTTAATGTGGCAGAGATGCAAGAAAGGACAGTCTAATTAGAGGAGTCCTAGAAAGGAGTTTTCTTTTCAAAATAATCATGCTTTATTCTTGTATCATTGAATACTGCAGCAAAGTAACTTCTTTGCTACAGTGATATATCTTTATAATTTTTAGGCACTGTGGGTGAAGAGGGACATTAAATAGTAAAGGAGTAACTAGATCTCCTTTCTCTTTCCCCTTCCAACAGCTTCAAATCTGAAGAAGTGGTCTATAAATAACTGAATTTACCTCATTCTAAACCCATAAGACTGAAACCTGACGGGTGTTGCTTTGGTGCTGACTTTTCTGCAGGTTGTAGATGTTCTGTTGGAAGGCAGGGGTGGAAGGGGATCATTTCTGCAGGCTGCTCTAGCCAAAGCATTCCTTGAAGGGAATGAGAGCAGTGGCTGCAATATCAGAGTGCTTTGATGTGCTTCACTCGACCTTCTTTTAGTTTTATTTCCTTAATGAAAAGTGCAGTCCTATTTGTAAGAACTCTGCTCTCTTCTTCTTGGCTCCACCTGCCTTGACAGTTTCAGAGGGATGAGCAGAGAGGCACAGTAAATCCCTGAGGGCTTTTTGGGACTTCTTTATATTTCAGACTGTTTTGTTCTGGATCTGAGTGTTGTCAGCAGCTCCTTTATAAACTATTTGTCTGAAGGCTTAGCTGGGTGATGCTGTCAGGTGTGACTTCCACAGGGGTCTGAGAAGGTTTGGTGTAACAGGAGCAGATGGAGCTGCAGCCTGGGCACACCCAGGTGGGAGTGAAGCCATTCCTGGGCACAGGCACCCCTGCTCCAGCACACAGCTGCTCCTCTGCCACAGCTCCAGATCAAGCAATGAGCACATTCCCAGCTCTAGGGAGAGTTTGTTGTTGTGGGAAATGTGCTTATTTCCCCCTGGGAGATGTGTTAGGATCCCTGGACACAGGCCAGTTCATCACTCCTTGCCTCTTGTTTTTCAGACACTGGTTTTAAGTACATTTGATGGGTTCCTAGTGCTCATTCTGTGACTCTGTTGGTGTGGGGAAGGTGGCCATGGAATCACAGAATATCCTGAGTTATGGGGGACCCACAAGGATCCCTGAGTCCAAGCCCTGAACCACACCATGTGCCTGAGAGCATTGTCCAAACACCTCCTGAACTTCATTTCTCTCTGGGGTAGGTTGTCTTACAAGATAGTCAGTGCCCTCACCTAAAAAACTTTCTAGCTGACTTGAGTGTTTGAAATTTTTATCATTGCTCTCCTAGGACACTGTGTTCTGACAGCATTTCCTCTTGAACCTCAGGATACTCTTTTTCTCAGGGATTTTATGTGGCTCTGTTTAGTTTCCTGGTGAGGGGTTGAAGCTCAGGGAACATGGGGATTTTTTCCCCTGGTGGCACTCTCTGACCTGTACAGAATTTTTGCCTGTGTCAGACAAAAATCAGGATCTGGGGTGTACAGGTGGTTTGCTGGGCTGTGTATTTTTCAGGTGGGCTTTTTTGTGCCTTCAGAAATGAGTTTTGTGTGAGTTGCCTATCCACATCATTCCTTGTTTATACTTTTAAGAACTGAACCAGAGAGACCAGTTGAGCTTTTGAGAGCACTTCAGACCAAACCCTGAAAGACTCAATTAGACACAGCTGTTTTACATTGTCCTGATCTCTGGAGTTTACAGGGCAGGGCATTCAAAGTCTGCTGTAAGATGCAGCAAATGCTCTGTTGGACACCTTAATGGGAATCTCTTTGTTCTAATCTAATCTTGTCTCCATTAGAGATGCAATGTGTGTTACTACTACTGTTTTTTGTAGAGAAAAGAGTTGCTTTTATCTTTGAGACATTCAGAATTTTCATTTGAATAGCTCTTGGCACCAGAAGCAGCCTTGCATAAATCAGGCTGAAATTATTACTTTGTTAAATAAGGATTTTTGGATTTTTTTTTTCCTTATGTGTAGTTAAAGGTTTTGCTGTTTAACAAATATATACTATAGGTAATGAGCCTGTTTGTCTGTATACACTTAAAAATAGACATATTGGAAAACTGTGAAAGATAATACAGACAACATAAGGGTCAGTTTCTATGTTTTGAGGGAGGATTTGTTATGTTTGCTGTCTTTAAATCGTAATTGAAAGTTAACAGATGTTTTTAAATAACAGTTCTGTACTATATTATTGTAGGAGCTTTCAGACTTTTGTTTCATTATTTTGTTGCCATCTTGCTATTGTCCAGTGCAGCTCACCCTGTAGCCTCTCCTGTCGTGATTCTCTAAGGTGGATGAGGAAAAGCACTCCCAAGTTTGCAAGTTTCCAAGTGCAACTATGAAAAAGAGCAACTCTGATGTTTCTGGTTTGAAGCAGTGTACTGCCTATTTACAATGAACAAAGCAGATAAAGAAATGCTTACATACATTCCTTTCTTACTATTAAATCTAAAGTGTAGGGCTTATATAAGGCCTGCTCAGGTTATTAAAAATCCTTCCACATGTTCCATCCTGTCCTGAAATAATCTGCCTGGTGGAGCTTTGCTTCTGGGTCACATCTGTAGACGAATCAAGAGAATTGTCCTGAATGTCATTCAGTTTTTATCACAGCTGCTTTAAAAAGAAAAAAAAACCAAAACCACCAAAGTGCAAACCTCAACTGAACCAGCACAAAATCTGAGCTTTATCCTCTTGACTTTATGTATTAAACCTTAATTCAGCTCAAGAAATATTAATCGTGTATCCTCAATAATGCCTATTACTGTCTGCATTTTCAATTAAAGCTTCATAAGCTTTTCACAAAAAAGTGCTGGAATTACTTTGTGCCAATGTGTGTGTGTCAGCTCTGCCCCAGCCTTTCCAGCCTTGTCCCTCCAAGCCTGGGGAGTTGTGTCCCTGAGGCACTGACACGGAAGGTAAATTGTCTGTGAAGACAGAAAGGAATCAGCCAGGCTGCACAAGGCTCTGGTTTATTGGGAGCCAGCAGCTGATAACTCTTTTGAGGTCAGAGCAGTTTGCATGAGAAAAGGAACAATAAAACTCTTGAGGCCCTTTGGCCCTCCTGCTGCAGGCAGGCTGCCTGTGTGCTGTTGGTCCATGTATTATTAATTAATGAGCTATTGGAAACCATGAGGATGGCCTGTGTTCCTTGTGTAACCATCCCTTCATTTCCTCACCCTCTCCAAAGCAGTTTATCCTGCGTGTTACCCTCTGCATGTGCCCAGATCTTACCTGTGTTTTGTGAGAAGCAAATCTCCAGTGAAAGGACGTTCAGGATGGTTTTAATTTCAGGGCAGCCTCTGTCCCTGCTGTCCCCACTGACTACAGGTGGCTCCATCCTCCCCTCTGTGGGCTGCTGAGTCATGCCTCAAATCCTCTTGGCTTTCACCAGTGCACAGTGTGTGACTTCAGGGGAGTTCAGGCTGTCTCAAGGTAGCCCTTGGTGGTGTTTTTTTTTGCTACAATCACCAGAGCTCACAGATCCCCAGCAGCATAGTGTGTTTTTGGAATATTTTTGTATATCTCATGCTGAGTGAGTCACAGCAAGCCTGTGTGCACTTCCATTGGAATGTTAAGAGCAGTGCTGTTATCCATGGTGTGTGTCCCTGTTCTTTCTTCTAATGTCACACCACAGACGTGGTTTAGTGTGTTGTGATGTGGTGTGGACAGGAAATAAATTCACCCTGATTTGTGGAAGTGAAGAGCTGAACAGAGAGGAGGACAGTACAGAGGTTTTACCCCTAATTATTTTGTTGTTTAACTGCCATTTTTCTGGCTTTTAAGAGGGTACTGGAGGCTTGCAGAGCAGAGCTTGCTTTGGGTTTGGCATGTGATTGGTGTCTGAACTTTTTCACAAATATAATGCTTTACTCATTTTTATTGCATTCTGAATTAAGTGTTTGTGGTGATCCTCAAATGGTTGGTGAAAAGCTTAATTGTTTTTAATCCTTTTCCTGAGGAACTCCTTGCATTGTTTCACTTTAGTTCCTGAACATTTTACCAAGCTGGATGATGTTTCCCACATCCAAGCAATTTAAAGGCATTTATGAAGAAAATGAAGAAAAGTTCCTTTTCAAGTGTTCTGTAATATTCCTTTGCCCGTGTCCAAATATCTTCCAAAATTCCATGGGCAGAGGGTTAAAAACATCTCTGCAAAATAAAAAATGTGTTTGTTTTTAACTGGGATGAGTTCCTGACACAGGTCACTGTGTGGATCCAGACAAAGTTGTGAAACAACCAAAGAAGTATTTTGGAATGGGAAACTATAGGTAGGAATCAGGCCCAAAATTAAAAGTTTTTGGGAAGAGTTTAAAAAAGGGACAACTGTTCAGAGTGCTTTAGGAGAACTGTTGTGTGTGGAAGGGAACAGGGAGAAAGAGAACGAATGGAATTTTTTGTTATGATGGACTGTAGAGGAAAGTTTGGAATTTGCACAGAAGGAGCTCCCAGCACTGCACTATTTGATCGAATGTTCAAATTGTTCTTGTTCCAAACAAGAAAGTTACTGAATCTTTGTTAATTATTTCACAGGCTTGTCTTATATGGCGTAGGAAACTTTGGAGTTCTTCTCTGCCCCCATCTCTTTGTCCTCATTTCAGCTGGAACAGAGTTAGTTTTTTCCTATCTGGTTCAGAGCTGTGGTTGGGATTTAGAATGAGAGTATCATTGATAACACCCTGATATTTTAGTTGTTGCTAAGCAGTGCTTACCCTAAATCAAGGACTTTTCAGTGTCCCATGCTCTGCCAGTGAGGAGAGGGCAGCTGACCCAAACTGGCCAAAGGGATATTCCAGACCAAGGAACCCAGTACCTGAACTGGGGCTGATCACAGGGAATCAGTATTTTACCCTTACAGCTGCTCCAGCTGAAACCCATTGTCAAATTTTAGGATTTTTCCTAGCTAAAAAACATAAGCAAGCAAACCCTGTCACCATCTCTGGATGTCTGTGCTTAGCTGTTTGTTTCAACTTCAGTTGTGTAACTAAATTTATGATGGCAGTCTAAGAAAGTGAACTTGTTTAAGAATAAATAAAAATTGTAGTAAAAGATTAGAATTACTGTAGAATCCAGCTTGTTGGTGCAAAGTAGAAATACAGGCTTGACATAGCACTGGAAATGGGATAAAATTAATGGAAGAGGAACACTTGGATGAAAACAGACAAGCAGCAGAGAGCACTTGCACAGAAAGGAGTGGGGAGTGGTATTCAGCTGGGATTATGTACTTGCATTTGCTTTCTGGGTTTTTTTGTTCTGTTGCAGTTTGGTTTCAGACTTCAGTATCTTGTCAGGTTAATACTGACCATGTGGTGTGTTTTGGTGATGTCATGGTGATAAAGTTACATCAGGGAAAGAAGGAACTCCCAGCAGAGCTCCTGTAAGGGGATCCCTTCTCTGGCCACGCCAGCTGGGTTCTGTAATCTCCACTGAAATGTAGGTCAGGCAGCTGCTGCTCCTGCACAGGCCCTCTCATCTTTTCTCCTGCACACCAATATTATAATAAGTTCGCCAAGACTCCATTTTCTTCATGCAGGAAAAGCCAATTCTTTATTCACATCACTTATTTTATACAGTTTTCACAGACCTTGTGTGCAATACCTGTTGGCTGGTAGTTTTCTCACCACTTCATTTTTTGGTCAGAAGGTGATTTGTGTGTGTGTGTGCCAAGATTCAGGTTGTTGACATTTCTCCTTTATGGGTTCTCATGGAACAGATCTTATTGTTTACACAGGTACACTTACTTTTCAACCCAAGAATAGGTTGTTGTGTTAACCAACCTTTCATATCAAGATTGTTTTCACATGGGAACCTGCAAATTGCTTAACTACACTTAGGCCAGCTATTAATTTAATAGAGCAAGCCTGATTTTATGAGGCCTTTCTTTTATAATTCTTCTCCCTGTCACAACACCTCCTCCTTTTATATTAATTTAAAAAAAGCTCATGTGTTCTGATGTTAAAACAATTTGCATCTTATTAAGGCTATTAAATACGGGACAAGATACATAAAAAAACCAATTACAATCAACAAAACTTATGAAATCCAATCATGTCACTGGCAGCATGAGAAAAATAAAAATAATGTCCAATATCTCTAGGGGAAGTTGAGATAAATGATCATTGTTTTAAAGTCCAAATAATTGAGACTCAGGAGAAGGTGCATTAGCTGGAAATGTTGGTCTTTGACATCACTAAATGTCTTTTTGGAAGCCTGGAACAGGGAATAGCTGAAGAAGGTGAGCAGGATCACTGTACCATGATGACAACAAAAGGCTTTTTCTGACAAGTTTCCTCTGTAAGCCTCCAGACACAGCCCTGCTCTGGCACTCCTAATTTTGCTCCTGTTCTGATGACAAAGGCTGGATGGTGGTGAAATCATTTCTCTTCTCACTGGGCCTCCTTTTCTCAGAGGCAATTGATCTCTGATCAAGTGAATAGACTGAATGACAAATTAATGACTACTTTTAACCTGTTGATGATAAAAACACAAGCATATCTTCTCTTAAATAAAAACTCAGAGTTTTTAATTTATACTGAATACAACTGAACTATATAAAACTGGAATAAAACGCTGTCTAAACTTACTAATACTGAAACTTAGGAATTTAGAAAATTAACTTAATAGAACTTAACCTTGCTCAACTTAACAGAAGGTAACAGAGCATTGTATTGTTGGACCTTAATTAAACATAACTTGCAAATGAGTACCTTTGAAAGTAATAGATAGGACAAGATGTAGCTTATTCTACTGTTAACACAAAAAGAAAATGAAAAAGTGAACAATCCATAAGAGAAATAACAGCGTGCTGGTGGACTGGAGGGATAAAAGTCTCAACAAGCATATTAAACTTATTATGAGAAAAACCCACAGCAGCTGCAAATTTCACGGAAACAGAAATGTAGCAACACTTTTTAGAGTGCAGGGTTACTGAAAAAAAAATACTGTGTAATTTGGCAGACTGCTGAACAGCTGAGCAGCTTCTCGCGATTGTATTTTGTGTCATTTCGTCTGGCAAGTTTGTTAACCTTCTTGTTAAAGAAATCAGACTGAAATCTTTGCTGGGTAATAAAGCACTGCAGTTACGGCTTTCAATTTCTCCAGCAACCGTAAAACTGTAAAGATTACAACTCAGTCAGAACACAAATTTAACTTTGAATGCCTTGAAAACGTGTTGTTATAGGTTTTTCTAACACAACGCGTAAAGCTTTATTAAACAGAGGCGGTCAGACCCCACTCCGCGCGGGGAAAAAGGAGAGGGAGGGGAAAGAGGAAGAAAACTGCGGGCGCTGCTGCGGGGGAAAGGGAAAAACAAACCTTTTTGTGTTTGTGTCACATCCCTGGAGAGGAGATCTCATCCGCGGGGCGGCGGGAGCCGAGCGGAGCCGGCACAGCCCCGAACACCCGCGGGAGAAACGCGGAGGGGAAAAGCGCCACAAAAAACCCTCTAAAGGCCGCATGGAGCAAAAGGCGGGGAAACACCGCAAACAAATATATTAAAGATTTAAAAGGCAGAAAGCGCTTGTGGCTCCCGGGCCGGCAGGGGGCTGTTGGAAAGCCCGCGCACAGACCGTGAGGGAGCGCCATTGGAGCCCTCAGCTCCGGGGAGGAGCTGCGAGCAGGAAATGAGCTCCGGTTCCTGCTCTCCGCGGAACTCGCGCGTTCTGTGCGGAGCTGCCAACCGAGCGGGGCTCGGGAGTTTCTGGAGGATTAAATTCAACCCTGCGGAGCCTCCGCGGCTTCCCGTGCAGCGGGAGCCGGAACCCCGCTCCCCTAGGGATAGGTTTTCCCGCCGGAACCATTTTCCCGAGGCGCGCACACACAGCTCCCGTCTCCGCGCTTTTTGTTCGGGTCCCCGCGCGGCGTCCGCGCATGGCGTGGGCTAAAAGCAGTTTCCCAGTGGATCTAACATTATTTAACAGTGTTTTCAACATGAAAAACGGAATTAAAAGGTAACTTGGCCATCGTCCGTGGGTAGAGGGAACAGAAACGGACACAGACACAGGAGACAGTGACCGCGAGGTCTCTGGAGCCCGCGGGGGGGCGGTTGCTGTCCCCTCACAGCCGATTGTAATTATTTTAATTACTTTAATTACAATCGCCCTACGGCCCCAGCTCGTCCCACCTTTGGATTTGTACATTTTGTACAGCAACTCTCAGATTGTTTTCTCCGCCACAGAAATAAAGTCCGCGATTTCCTCTGAGCCTGTTTTATCCCGTTTGTGCGGTACAAGTGCCCACACGCGTATTAGCGCTTTTTCCTCTGCTGAAAGCCGTGAGCTGAGATTTCCCGTACTTTACCCCTCTTTAAATTCTCACTCTGCGCCTTACTCCGCGGAGTATGTGCGTAGTTACGCGGCTCTGACGCTCCGCGGCGCGTATCTTCCGCGGCGCGTAACTTCCGCGGCGCGAATTTTCCAGTGCGTAGTTCTTGAACTCAAAATTCGTGATTTTACTCCGCGGCCTATGTGCGTAATTACGCGGGTGTTACGCTCCGCGGCGCGTAACTTCCGCGGCGCGTATTTTCCGCAGTTTTTGAGCTCAGAAATTTGGATTTACCCCGCAGCTCTGTGTGCGTAGTTACGCGGGTGTGACGCTCCGCGGCGCGTATTTTTCGCTGCGTAGTTTTTGAACTCAAAAAATTTTGAAGGGTTTTTTTGGTTTTGTTTTATAGGTGGTTTAAAAAAAAAAAAAAATCAAAAAACTTTGATTTACAATGCGGAGTATGTGCGTAGTTACGCGGGTGTGACGCTCCGCGGCGCGTAACTTCCGCGGCGCGTATTTTCCACAGTTTTTGAGCTCAAAAATTTGGATTTACCCCGCAGCCCTGTGTGCGTAATTACGCGGGTGTGACGCTCCGCGGCGCGTAACTTCCGCGGCGCGTATGTTGCACAGTGTCTATTTCAGGGCTGTTTTGGTCCGGCTTGATTCTCTATCGCTCTCTCGGCGCTGTTTCCGCGGTTCTCCGGCCCGTTCTCCCCTCACACGATCCATTTCCCGGCCCTCGGTGTCATTCCCGCGGTTCCCGGCCCGTTCTCCCCTCACACGGTCCATTTCCCGGCTCTCGGGCGCTCCCCGCGGTCTCGGCCGCGCTCTCCCGCGGTTCGGGATCGTGTCTCCCCATCTCCGGTTCTGGCCGTGCGCTCAGCGCGGGGCTTGTTTCCCCACGGCTCAGCGGCCTTAAGGCATTTGTCCGTCCCTGCTCAGCCCGCGGGCGGCGCCTTCCCGGCAGCTCTGCTTGTTTCTGTGTTTATTTTTGTGTTTATTTTTGTGTTTGTTTCTGTGCGCTCCCCGCTCGGTTCCCGCTCCCCGCCCCGTTCTTGTCTTTGTGTATTTTGGGCCGTCCCGGCGCCGGCTGTAGGCGGAGCCTTTGTGGATTCACCGCTTGAATCTCGTTTCGCTGCGCTGCGGGCTGTTCGTTCGCGGCTTTGTGTATCCCGTGTCTCGGTTCCGGTTCGGTCGGTCCCGCCTCCTTTTCCCCGGCACTTTGTGGATTCCGGGTCCCGGTCCCGGTTTGGCCCCACCTCCTTTTCCCCGGCACTTTGTGGATTCCGGGTCCCGGTCCCGGTTCGGCCCCGCCTCCTTTTCCCCGGCACTTTGTGGATTCCGGGTCCCGGTTCGGCCCCGCCTCCTCCCGCGATCGCCTCGGGTCATCAGATGTTGTAACAAGTTAGCCGAGACTCCTTTGTCTTCATGCGGGAAAAGCCAATTCTTTATTAATATAATTTATTTTATCATTTTCTGTATTTTTATTTTATCAAACTTAAATACTTTTTACAAAATTTGTATTTTATACAGTGTAACACCTATTGGCTGGTAGTTTTCTTACTACTTCATTTATTGCTCATTTATTATTTATTTATTTATTTATTTATTGGTGATTTGTGTGTACGTGCTAAGATTCAGGTTGTTGACATTTTTCCTTTCTGGGTTCTCATGGAACAGATCTTGTTGTTCACACAATGCACTTACTTTTCAACCCAAGAATAGGTTGCTGTGTTAACCAACATTGTTTTCACATGGGAACTTGCAAATTGCTTAACTACACTTAGAAGAGATGACAGGCTACTGTTATAATTCTTCTATAACTTCCTTTACAATTCTTCCCCCTGTCACAACACACCAAGTTTCCAGATGTCCCTTACAGGGGAAAGCATCACTGATGTTTTGTGCCCTCCCTTCTGTCCACAGGGAACAGTCTTCACTTTGGAATCAGAAGAGGAGGAGTATCCCGGGCTCCTTGCTGAGGACAGCAATGACATCTACATCCTGACCAGTGACAACTCTGGGCAGGTGAGCCCCCCGGAGTCCCCCACGGTCACCACGTCCTGGCAGTCCGAGAGCCTGCCCGTGTCCCTGTCGGCCAGCCAGAGCTGGCACACGGAGAGCCTGCCCGTGTCCCTGGGACCCGAGTCCTGGCAGCAAGTGGCCATGGATCCTGAAGAGGTCAAAAGCCTGGACAGCAACGGAGGGGCTGAAGAGAGGAGCGAGAACAACTCTTCCAACTCCGACATCGTTCACGTGGAGAAGGAGGAGATTCCAGAGGGCATTGAGGAAGCGGTGGTGCCAGCTGGTGCTGCAGAGACCATGCAGGCAGCCTTTCCAGAAACCTCTGCTTCTTTACAGGAAATAAAACCTCCTGAAATTGCTGCTGCTGAAAAAGCACATCCCTCCGCACTTCTGCGTACAAAGCAGGAGGAAAAGGGAAAAGCAGCTGAAGAGCTTGTTGAACCTGCAATCCCCGTGTTAAGTAAACCTGTCCCAAAGTTGGCCCCATCAGAAGAAAAGGCTGCACCAGAACCGGAGAAAATACTGCTTCCAGGGGAAAAAAAAGCAGGGAAAGAGGGCCACTTGGAAGAAATAGAAGAGAAATCCTCAGCTGCAGAGGAGAAGCCCATCCTGTTAGAAGGGAAATCCATCCTGCTGTACGGCGGGGCCGCCGCCGTGGCGATATTGGCCGTGGCCGTCGGGGTAGCGCTGGCGCTTAGGAAAAAGTAACAGAGCTCTCCTGGGGAGGAGGGAGGGGGGAGAGGAGAGAGCACATCCAATTTTTGTAGTTGTGTTACCTAAAGGTTGAGCTGCCTGCTGTTTCGTTGGACGTTGGAGTAACTCGGTGGTGATGAGGTGAGGTTGGTCAATGAGCCTCCAGCTACGGACAATCATGTTTTTAGTAGAATCGGGGCGGGGACTGGTTTTTCGTGATTAAAGCACGGGGGTATTTTTAAAATAATAAAACAAAACAAAAAAAATCTGCAGATTTAAGAACTTAAAAGTGCAGGTGCTGAAGAAAGGGGTGCTCGTACTCTAGGAACTGGAACAGAGAATGCCCAGGGGAAGGGGAGAGCCAGCTGCTGCCAACCCCTGGAGATTTTGGCTTCTCAGACTGAGCGCTATTGCAGCTGTGCTGTCTCGTCACTTCCCTGCGTCCCCCAGCCCCTCCTAACAAACATTAGCCAACCTGAGTCCTGTAGCGAGAGGCTGGTGTCCCTTTTGTCTCAGCTTCCTCTCAGGTACAGCACTGCTCCTCATAACCTTCCAGGTTCCTCCTAGGCCCCAGTGGGACAGTGCTTATTCTTACCTCTTGGCTCACACTGGTTTTGGCCCCTAACGTTTACTGGAGCCCCATCCTGTGAAGATGCTGCCTCTCTATAGCTGTATTATCTCTGAGCATCCTGGTGTTCCTGGGGCAGAGGTGCTGCCCAGGAGGGTGGGAGGGACACTGCTATTTGCTGGTTTGAGAATCCATTTGCTCTGCTCCTGCCCAGCCCACTTTACTGCAAACCCTTCAGTTCCCAGAGGTACGAAATGGATGCTGGACACGGTGCCCTTGGGATCAGCCCTCTGATACCTGGGGAATATTCAGCAAAAACACAGCAAGGCCGTGTGGAAGCAAGGCCAGTGCCTCAAGTGCAATTCTGCTGTCCTGTGTCACGCTGCAGTCTGCATTGTCCTTCCCAAGTTAAGCACAGAGTATATTTAGTCCTAACTTGGTCTTGCCTGTGACAGAATCCCAGATATACAAAGCAATGGATTCTAGTAACTGAGCAAAAGAGCATTAAACATCTCTGTCTGCTTGTCCCTGGCCTGGCCCGGAGTGCTGTTCATGTGATTTCTTTTGTGACTGTGAATCTGTAAATAGCTGAACTTACAGGTTCACAAATGATGAGCAAAAAAAAGGAAATCCCCCTTCCTGCAGTCACAACACCTGAGGTGGGTGTGGAGAGAAGCCTTTCAATATTGTCCTACTCCTTAGTGGGGTGCAGCTGCAGCTGTTCCTGTCTCAGCACTTTTGTGTCTGTCCTTGCCCACACTGCAGCTCCGTGGGCAACACCTTGGGCTTCCCAGGCAGAACTGTGGCTGCACCTCTGAGGGTTGTGCTGCCACTGTGGCTTAGACCAGAAGGAGGAAGGTGACAGGGAACTGGTGAGAATGTAAAAAATGAAACGTGAGCTTACGGGAGTCTTGGCAAAGCACAAAGACAAGGAACTTTTATTTCTAAATAACCATATCAAGAGTACATCTCCTGATGAGCTTGGTTCTTAAGGGATCTCACAATGAAGAGATCTTAGCATATTCTCTATTTTAGGATATTCTTGCTGCATTTTTCCTATCCCAGAATGCTGGAAAGTTAGAATGTGTCAGATTCTGAGGAATTATTTTTGTGTAAGCTTTTGTGAAATGGATTTTCTAGAAAACTGACTGGATTTTGAACTGTGTGTGTGTGTGAGGTTGAATAGTAAGAGGAAGGGTTGTGTATATACTGCCACTGTGGACTGAACTTGGGAGCTCTGGAGTTCTGAACTGTACTGTTGATCATTGATTGCTCTTCTTCCATGTACAAAACATAGCAGGTTGGCCTTATCAGAAAAAAACCAAAACCCAAATCTTTTACCACATTGCAAAATGGAATTGACTTTTTTTTTTTTTTTCCATTTCGTGGTGCCCTGCTGGTGCTCACTGCTGTGCTGTGTCCCCAGAAGGGGTCACTGGGACCTCCTCATGCCACAGACCCTGGCTCTGCCTTCCCACCACGGCAGTTCTCTCTCCTGGCCCCTTGCAGGAGCTTCCCCCAGGTGGAGGAGAGGAGGGGAATATCCTTCTCTTTGTGCTCCATCTCTCACAGACATGCAGGAACAGTTTTTCCTGGTACAGTCTGAGGTGTAGCAAGGGCAGCTTTATTGCTTGGTCAGTCAGGGTAGGGCTGCCCTTCTGCTTTGGGTTCTTCTCTGAGCACAGTCTCTGTTCTTAGCTACATCCCCTCCTTACTGAAGACAATGAACCTACTTCTGGTGCATCCCCACCTCTCCCCACACAGCAGGTTACTCTGAAAGCAGAGATGGATTCTCTGGACACTCTGGATAACCTTTGTACCAACAGGGGGAAGGTGGAGGCAGGGCTGGTGTTACTTCATCTTCTCTGAGGATGAGGTTGTTTCAGCAGTAGTGTGGAGATGGGTAGAGGACAGACAAGAATAAATCCAGGCTGGCAAGGGAAGAAGTTCCAAACTTACTGCCACAAGGAGCCCAGTGGGGCATGAAATAAAAAGCTTCCACACCCAGCAGTGAGAAGTTGGCAGCAGTAGTAAGGAAAATAAATTACTATGTTAGACATTTTTATGGCCAGGTAGAAGCCTTGAGTAGCTGGTGTGTTGCTATATTTCATGGAGCATCAGTTGCACCTTATGTTCTTGGTTGCTTGGTCCTTTCTTCATCATGTTCTTCTCCTTCTGGGGTCAGAAGATTGGGCAAGTCAGCAGGAACTTGAAGTGACCACACGTTCAGAAAATTGACTGTATCTCTTTCCTGTGGGAACACTCCTAGTTAAAAGGTCAGCTGTGGGGTTGAGTTGTGCAGTTTGGTGATCCCAGCTCTGACCACAGGGCTCCAAAGCTCAGATGTTCCTACAGACCTGAGTGAGAGGCTGCTCTGTTAAGAGGTGTGAATTAGAAAATTGAAGTTTTCTTCCCCCCTGTCTTCAAGTATATTACAGTAATCTTAAACTGCAGGGTCCAATTACCCTGAAAGGTGTGATACAGCCTCTCTTTAGTGGATCTCATGGCTAGCAGAGGGAAGGCAGGAGCTCTGTATTTGTAAAAGGGCATATAGAATTACTTTCACTTGTGTTCTCATCCCCTTCCCAGAAGTGCCTCAATATCTGTCCTCGAGTGGCCTGTACTTAACAAAATATCTACCTTAGACCCGTTCTGTCTTCACTTTACCCTTAGCATACCCTAAAACTGAGATGCTGAAACAGCAGAGGACTGGATCTGTGCAAAAAGCAGGAAATACTTTAAGGAATTGCAGTGGGCAGCATGCTCAGTAAGGAGCTGTCAAGGGAAAGGCTTTCAAGAAAGATAAGGTGCAATTTAAATTCAGCTGTGCTTAAATCTAAGCTATGCTTAGTTGGGCATTGTGGCTGGGAGCTGGGCAAGGACTTTGTTCAGCTGCCACTGCAGGACCAGGAGGCTGAGAGCAAAGACAATTTCTCTGTTGCCCAAAAGCCCAGAGTGCAGAGGCAGAGCTGTGTCCCAGCCAGCTGCAGCTCCTGTGAGCTGGGTGGAGCCTGGTGGGCTCCTGAGTCCTGGAGCTTCAGAAGATCCAGGCTGTGGGGGAAATCAGTGCTGCAGGAATGAGCCTGGGGAGGAGGAGCCTCAGGAGACACCTGGTCACTCTAAAATACCTGAAAGGAGGGAGCAGCCAGGTGGGGTCAGGCTCTGCTCCCAGGGAACAGCAACAGGACAAGAGGACACAGCCTGAAGCTGTGCCAAGGGAGGTTTAGGCTGGACATTAGGAAGAAGTCCTTCACAGAAAGGGTGTTTGGACATTGGAATGGGCTGCCCAGGGAGATGGTGGAGTCACCATCCCTGCAGGTGATTGGACAGGCTGGATGTGACACTCAGTGCCATGGTCTGGGTGACAAGGTGGTGTTTGGTCATAGATTGGACTCAAAGGTCTTTTGCAAACCAGGGTGATCCTGTGAAACACTGGAGGGCTGAGGCACAATATCTGCTCTACCTAGTGAGGGCAGAAGCTGTGCATGACTTGAATTTGGCTTGGACTGCTTAATTTCAGCATGAGGAAGGTTGCAAGAACAAGTATTACTTCATGTACATACCTGTGCTTCAGAGTGCAAGCTCTGTATTGCCATGACAAAAAACCAAAGGGAGGCAGGGGGGATGTTTATAAAATTTAAGCCAGCACTACTTGACTTGAGTAGAGCTCTCAGGCCTAGAGGGAGCAGGGACTGCAGGGCCAGGTCTGGGCACCAGAGCTCAGTTTGTGTCTGATACAGAGAAGGGACCTGACCAGGACCAGGCTGGGGAATAACACTGGCTCAGTAGTGGTGAGTCCAGGGGAACCACAACACATCACTCAGCTCCACCTCCTGAAGTTAATTAATTTAATCACTTTATTTCTACTTGGAGCTGACTTTCAGTCTCTTGGGTAGGCTGACTTGCTTCCTCCAAGCCAGAGGTCTGTGGTCATGCTGTACAAGTGGGGGAGCTCCTGTTGGCTTCCAGTGGAAGCTGCTTTTGATCTCCCTGCAGCATCTGCAGGGCAGGCAAGGGACACTGTCAATGGGGACACAACAAACTGCAGAGGATGCATCTTACTGCTGTACCTTTAGGGGCTTTGTCCTCAGTTTTAACTTGCAGGATAAGCTTTTGTTTAAGTATCAACCTAAAAACCCTCAGACCACAAGAATGCCACTTGATTTGTTAAGTAGCAAAGACTAATGGGACTGATTCTGAAGCTGCAGGTTAGGGGATCTCTTCTGCTGGGTGGAAGCAAATAGTGAGAGACTTGCAGGGATTTTGGATTCTGTTCTCAAGAGGCCTCCCTGGGGGAAGAGACCCTGACTGGAACTCAGGTCACCCATTATCCCAGGAACTCTCATCATACTGCTCCTTCCAATATGCAGGTGCAGCCCTCTTGGGAAAAACTGTCTGAAGCTTCTTGTGCCATTTGGGTAATAAAAGGGTTTCCACCTTGACAAAGAAAGTTCTTTCCAGCTTCATTGTTCAATATTCAGTTCAAGTGAAGGGGTATGTACATTTTTTCCCTCTGCTAATGGGACACTGCTGTAAGACCATGCCCCCAGGTTGCACTTTAATAAATGGTACAGTTTTCAAAAACAATGTGTAGACTACTTCTGTGCTTCCCCTCTCCCCCCCTTGTAGTGCAGGCACCAGAAGAAAAGGTGGTTTTACTTACAGGAAACTTGCTTATACGAGGCACAAGGACAGGACCAGAGTGTCTCTACTGCTGCCAGCAGCATCAGGAGCCATGGTGAACTAGAAGAATGCCACGAGTACTTGCACAAAAAAAATTCAGGTGGAAACTGAAAGTCTGCAGAGCTGTAGCTTCAGAAATGAAGTTTTTATTTAACTTAAAAAATATTTATGTTCTTGGAAAAGTCCTGAGGCAGCTAGGTCACAGGTGACACATTTGCCAGCTTTGTATCATTATGTATCAAACAACCTGAGTCCAAATTTGTTCAACCTGAGATGTGACTTCAAGTTATGCTACTTTTTCTTAAACACATCCAGACTGTATTCCCCATAGGACTTGCCCTGTGCCTACCCTGCCCTTTCCTTTACAGTTTTTCCATCAATTTCATTTTTCAAGCACACACAGCTGTGTGGTGATTGCTGCTGAAATATCCTGGTGTCAGCCTTCCCTGGCCACAGCCCCTCTATCCCTCAGGGCTCTGTTCCCCCTTGCTGCCAGCTCCTCATCCACCCTGGCTGATGATTCTGCTGATGAACCACCCATTGCATTCCTGGGAACAACACTCAGCATGGCTCAGCTGCAGGAGCAGGGCTGGGAAGTGAATAACTACAGCAAAATGCTACAGCTGCTTAGGAAAAACACTGAGAGGGCAAGTCCTGTGCCCACTGAGCCTGCAGAGACACAAGACACAGAGATTGCTGCTGCTAAAATAAAAAATACTGTAAAAGGAGCGAGGCAAGCACTGGTCCCTACAGGTACTGGCAGAGCTGGCAGGGAGCTCACACTACTATTACTGCTGTGCTAGTCTACTAAAGCCTATCTATACCTGCCATCATTTTCACAGCTGGACCTCAGAAGTTAAAAGTAAAATCAAGTGAAATTCATCCATTATGGAAAATCAGGAGTCCACGTGCTCCACACAGGGCTGGAGAGTTCATTCACCCAGCTGGAGGGAGAGAAACAGAAGGGGCATCATTAACAGCAGCAGGGATTCTCCTCCTGCAGCAAAGCCTGCCCTGTGCCTGCCNNNNACAAACCCAACACTGCCACCTGCCACCAGGGACACGGCCCTTGGGGACAGTGGGGACAGCCCTCCCTGGTGCTGCCCAGCTCCAGCCCTGGGTGCTAGGAGCCAGCTGGGGCAGCAGCAGGGGCCAGTGTCACACGGGTGACCCATTTCTGGTGTAACTCAGCACACCCTGGAGCCAAACTGAGCGAAGGGCAGGGCAGTGTTGAGGGACACGGCACGGTGACACCGTGCCCAGGGTGACAGTGACACTGTGAGCCAGGCCCCTCTGCAGGTTGCTGCCAGCACTGACATGCCAAGGCTGCAGTGCAGGAGTGTCCCACAGGGCTGCAGCACAGCACAGCTGTGTCACCTCTGCTCCACAGGGGACAGGGTCACAGCCCTGCCTGCTCTGATCTCACGGAGTCTTGGCAGCAGCGACTGTCTCCTCTCCCCTCCCCAGCCTCAGTTACTGAGGCTGCAGCCTCCAGCCTGGCTTGCCTGGAGCTGCACATTCTCCCCACCTCTGGTCCAGTGCCAGAGAACAAGAATGGAATTGACCATTTCTCATTGTTCCTCTGCTAGTGTTAATTCTCAAGAGAAATTTCTTTCCCCTCCCAGTTGTCCCAAGCTCTGGGGAGCTGAGGAAGGCAAGAGCACAGACCTCAGGGTCAGGACACTGGGGAAATGCAGCCAACAGAGCTCAGGTCAGGCTTTCCTTCCCTGAGGGAATGAAAGGATCCTTAACCAGAATCTTACTGGTACAGCCCCCTGAGGAGACTGCAGGGAGGAGAGGAGCAGTCACAGCTCTCTCTGCCCCACAGAACACATGCACACTCTGCACTGGCTGCTGTGAGAGGGGGGCAAGCAGAAACTGTGACATGTCCCCCTCAAGCAAACTCATCTCCAGAGCTCTGCAGGGACTGACATTCCCTTCTGGCCCAACCTCCAGAGCACTGCAGGGAAACCAGCAACCCACAGGCACTCCAGAGCCAGGTCACCCCTCAGGGAATAACCCAGGACAGCTACAAAAGGCTGCCTGTGCCTCCCACAGAGCTGTTGGACTTACCATATCAGCAATGTAGTCGTGGAACTGCTGGTGCATGAAGTTCACAGTGGTGTTACAGACACGCAGTAGAAGGGAGGGCACTGTATTAATGATTTTCTTGGCCAAGAGCATTGCTAGCACCAGCTTGGCCCTCTCCTGATCCATGTCTGGGGGGATGGCCTGTACCAGCTCTCCCAGCACCCTGGACATGTGCCTCATGATCTCCTGGGGGGAAGGAAGAGATAGATCTCAGTGCAACAGCTGGGGCACAAAGGGGACTCAGCACAGCCTAATAACTGATCTGCTTGTTGTAACACTCCACAGGATGGTGCTCCCCTTCCTCCCAGCCTGTTACATAAAAAACACCCCCAAAAAACTATGGCCCTTGATCCAGGTGTAGATCTAATCCTCAGACAGCCTTCTTTTTCCTTTTTAACACAAGAGACCTCAACTTCTACTTCTCTTGCACGGCAGCAAGGCCTGTCAGATGCTGGGCCAGCTGCATCCAGGAAAAGGCCACCCCAGCAGGTCACCCACCCAGCCAGGCCTAAAGCCACTCCCAGAACTGTGCCTATGAACACACTCCCAGCACCAGAAAAGGGTCGCACGACTTTCTCTCTCTTCAGTGCTCAGTAACAAGCACAAGTTAAGCTCCTGTGACTAACCTGCTCAGTTTTTACCCCCATGATGGTCAGCAGATATCCAGGACTTGGCACAAAAGTCCAAAGCTCTTAAGTATTAAAACAAAGCCTTGGCCAGACTGCTCATTTTCCAAGATAAGCCATGGGACCATCAAAAGAAGGACAAAATGCTTTAAAGTCAGTCCTTTTCCACAACCACCATTTCACCATCTCCATAAAGGAGATGAGCCTAAGGGAGCCAGTTTACACATTAACTTCTGCCACTGATTCACCTCTAACAAATCCTCAAAGCTAAGTGCTTGGGATGGACTTTCTCAGATGCCTTCAAAGTCACAGCAGGAAGGATGCAGAATATTTAAAAGCACAGCTGCTTATCAGGCTGCTTTCACTCACCTCATTAGGCAGATTCTCATTCCTGAAGTGCTGCACGAGGTCATTTACTACCCTTCCCTGGATATCTTTATCAAACTGGTCTCCAATCTCAGCCAGCCGGGCAGCGATGAGCCGGACAACCTCTTCATCTGTTGGAGCCACCCCTGCCAACACAAAGAGCAGAATTTACTTCACAGCCTGTAGTCAGACCAGGCTCAGCACAGCTCACAGCATTTTGCTCATCTCCCTTAGCAACCTCATTCCTACCCCTGAGTGTCTTCATGACAGGACTAAGCACAATTTCTTTAAGTGCAGCCAGGTTGCTTACCAGAAACAGTGGCAAACAGGGGTTTGTATCTGTAGTTTAGGTAAAGTGCAGCCTCCCCCTGCCCAAAAACATCACTGCAGGGCATGTTAAAACATCTCCAAACCAAAATTTGAACAGGATGGTTACAGAGAGAGGAATTGAGAAGCTGTGCATAACTTTGAAGGTCTTTTTCAGGCTAATGGTTCTAGAATTTAAGTGACTTGTCAGGACTTGTCTCTTAAGCACCATCTAAAATACAGCACCTCATAGAAAAGTTGGAGTTGGAAGGGACCTTGAAAGGCCTTCTCACCCAAACCCTCTGCAGTAAGCAGGGATATCTTCAACCAGATTAGATTGCTCAACACCCCAGCCAGACTGACCTTGAACATTTCCAGGGGTGGGGCATCCATCACCTCTTTGTGCAACCTGTGCCAGTGTTTTACCACCCTCATTGTAACAACCTTCCTCAGATCTAGTCTGAATCTGTCAGTTTGGAGCTGAGAACCTTACACCTTGTCCTACCTGCTTGGCATGAGACCTGTGCAGATTTGTGTGAGAGGGCAATTTTACTGTAGCAGCTCCTCCTCACCCTGCTTCAGTTGAGGTGCATGTGCCAGCTGACACACCCTGGGCAAAGGGCAGTAGCAAAGCAGGAACAGGACCAGAAGCTACTTGAGGAACAGGTTCCACCACGCTGGTAGAGCAGAAAAGGATTCACCCAGTATCAGAACTTGAGTTGTTCCAAGATCCTAACCCAGGTATTGATGCTGCCTGAGGAGCAGTGTGAGGCCTGACTTAACTGCCTTGTATCACACTCCTTGAGGACAGCTATCACCAGTACCAGCTTTGTGCCTTTGTCTGATGTGCTGCAGGCAAAACCCAGTGAGACAGGGTTCTGGAAATCCACAGACAGAAAGTACTAAGCACCAGTTTTCTCCACTGTGTTGGAAATTTAACACCTAAGTGAGTTTCTCAGTAGAGAAAACATTCCTCCTCTGAAACAGACAGTAGCAAGAATAGGAAATGGGGAAGTGTTGGGGAAGATGAATCAGGGAAACCTTATAAATATGATTGCTTAGCAAAAGATTCTCAAAATATGAAACCTATAACTGGAATAGAAATGAAAGCTTGCTTTGAGTTGTAGAACACTGAGCCTTAGTTACTATATAACCTGAAAACAATAGTCCAGCCAGCTGAAGGAGAATCCATTTGGATTGAACAATACCCTTCTGCTGGCTGAGGGATCCAAAGGTCAATGTAGCAAAAGAGAACAGTCTAAAGAGTAGTTTTTAGAGTTTAAAACATAACACAGTGTGGTAATGTAGTAGTTCTTATAGGCTGTATGTAGATTCTATAGGATTTTGTGTCATGTACTGGTTGGTTGGTTGGTGTAAATTAGAATATTCAACACAAAAGGAGATATAATGTATTGTAACAAGGACCTTGCTTGTCTTTTCCCCTGCGCTCTGACCCTGCCACCTCTCTCTGGCTCTCTCGCTCCCTCCTCTCTTACCTCCCTTACCTCTTATCCTCTTGTTCTCTCTCTCCCTCTCTCTCTGGGACTTCCCTCCAGCCCAGGCTGGTGGCTGAAGGCCCTTCTTACCCACAACCCTTGCAATAACCCCACGTGTTCTAGAATGTCTCAGCTCTGCAGAGATCCCTCTCCCTGCCGTCCACGGATGCTCCTACAGGGAAGGAAACCCCTGTTGCCCTCACAGTTTTCTTGCTTCCAATCCTGGCAGTTGCAGGCATCAGAAGGAACGAGGCAGACGCAGCAGGTCAAGGGAAAGCTTCTCTTTTCTTTTATTATCTGACTCCATTACTTATATACATTTGTACAGAGGTCAGGAGATTGACTACACAGGTTGCCACCTCTTTGACCTGGATGGTGAACATCACCGTCCATCACGTTTCTCCACCCAGAGGAGAAAAATGTAAACAATAGATAATTTCTAAAAATATATATTGTTTTTGTGAAGCTGCATGAGAACAGCACTGCTTGACTTGAAACACTTGCAAGGAAGAAAACTGTGAGGGCAACAAAGCCCCCTGTGCAGAGAGCCCTGTGGGGTGGAGGAGAGGCTGCTCACCCATCTCACCATTCTGGAAGTGGCCGCTCCGGTTGCCGTCGGTCTGCAGCTCGTCGTCGTCGTTTGACCTGCACCACACCAGCTGGGGGCTTTGCAGGGAGTGCAGCTGGTCCCTGAAGTTACAGTCAGGGGATACCTCCAGGAAGGTGAACAGCAGGGCATGCTCCATCTGAAGGGATCCATCGAGCTGAGACAGAAGGAAATCACAGTTAAGCCCAAGCCTAGGAGATGTCCTGCTCCAAGCAGGGTTTTCCAGCCCTGAGCAGGTCTCTGTGGTCTCCTCTGGGCACCCTGAACAGCACCAGCCAGGGGCTCCACAAGGCCTCAGCAAATGCAGACTGACCCACACAGGACTGTCCCATGGTGAAGGACAGAAGGCTCTGCTCTGACAAACTGCTGTTGAACACCCAGCTCACCTTCTCCTCACATTTCCAGCTGTGGCAGTGGCAGCAACCCCAATCCGAGCTCCTCTTTTCAAACAGGTGTACTCAGCAAAAACCATCCATTTCCCTCACTCAGACACCTGTGTTTGGAAGGATTTTACCCCTGGATTTGGGAACTGGGCATTCTACTTGCCGTGCATAAAGAAGGCAGCAGCTCCCCGTGTCAATGTAATCAGAGCAGAGCAGTGACAAGGTGGGAAAGAGAGATAAGAGCACCAGCCTGTAAAAACCCCCCAAGGTTCACATTTCTTCCCCCTCTTCAAAGGAACCTCAGCCAGCTCCACAATAAACCTGTTCAGGTCCTTGTAGAGAGCCAAGCAGCTGCTCACAAGAGCAGTGACATGAGAGGGCAGATCACTGTCACCTCCAGTGGCACATTCACCCCCAGCAAATGGGCAAGTGCCACACAGCCTGCAGCCTTCATGCAAGGCAGCACAGAGTGCCCAAATTAATTAGGTTTGGCAGGTTAATTAGGTGCCTAAATTAATTAGGTTTCATGAGGCAGGCAGACTGATGAGAGCAGGAGGCCCCACTGGAACACCAGGCCTCATAACCAACTAAGGCCTCCAGAAAACCAGGAGACTCTCCAATAATTTTAGTTAAACAGGTAAGAGAGCAGGATGTGATATAAGCACAGAAATAAAGAAAGAAAGAAAATCCTTACTCTGGTATGCAGATGGTCTGCCTGTAAGAAAATACCTAGGCTTAATTTTATCTAGGGAGAAGAAAAATAGTTCAAGAAGAATGGTTTGTTATGCCAACAATATGCAAGCAGGATGAACTTGCTAACTGAAAGGGATTTTTGGGGAGTGGAACCTTTCAAAGCCTCGACATAGCCATATCTGACTGAGCAGACAAAAGGAAGAACAAAATCAACAACAGGCAGGGCTCAGAAATGGAAACAAATGGAAAATAAAGTACATGACCAGTCAGAGATGAACAGAAGGCACATCTCCCATGATGTGAGCATGCATGTTTGCAGACAGTGGTGCAGGTCACCTGGCAATCCCCTTCAACAGCCTCCTGGGCTGGTCACTGGGTTTATCACTGATACATTGCTTTAATCATGTTATGTTCAAAAGGCTTGTGGGAGGGCAGAGCAGGGGCTTAGAACTATATCCCAACATGAGCTGGGCTGGGGGAGGATGACAAACATTTCAGTTACAGTTCAATGTGTAAGATTAAAGTGTGCTAAGTAACAGCATCATATTAAATGAAATAATAATTTAACTGAGCACAAACCAATGCAGTGCCCTGATCACAGGGCTGTGCCCATTCCTTTATTAGCTCAGCACTTTGTAGCTTTATCAGTAACATGTAGTCTCTTACACAGCTACATCTCCAGCTTGCAGTAGCAAGGGGAAGTGCCACACCAAGAGCTGCAAGAAGCAGCTTGTAACCAAGCTGGTTCCATCCACTTCCTTGTATTCAGAGCAGCTCCAGGAACGCTGCAGAAATTCCGGGAAATTCAAGGAGGACATGAGCCAACACTGGGACTTAACCCCTTCAAAGTATCTCAGACAAGTGCACCAGAGCACCACTGTACACTGAGAACAGCTGACTGCAGACATCTGTGACTCTGACCTGTTCCATGATGGATTCAGGGGCACAGCAGCTCAGGTCACCCTCTGCTTCAGACTAGAAGTCCTTGTCCTGTGAAAGAGTAAGAAAGAAAAGTGTGAAGGGGGAAAAAATTGCCATACATCCACATCTCACAGCTGTATCTGGCCATGTCTCATGGTAAATGTCCCTTTTAGTGATGCATATCCCTGTTTCTGGAGAGAGCTGCCCATCAGACACCATCAGTTGTTCAAAAGGGCTGAGGAAACCACAACTGCCTCAGTGAGAAGGGCCCTGTGAATGAGGCACAAATGCCCTTCCTGCCACTGCCATGTGGCAGACAGTGGAGTGACACAACCTACAAACAGGGCTGTAAAGCCAAGAGCTGCTGCTGGGGAAGGGAAGGACAACCCTCCATGGAGGCAGAGGCTGGAATGAAGAGCAGGATGGTCAGAGAGGAACTCCTGAGCACAGGGTCTGTCCTCATGGGTCTGCATGCACAGCAGAATACCCTGAAATGAAAAACCCAGCTGACATTGCCACACATCCACAGGGCCTCGAGGTGCCTCTCCCCATCCTCCATACAAGAGATCTGCATGGATACTCGGGCTCATTTCAGCACTTCCCAACAAATATCTCTGATGGGGAAGGTTGGATCAAGTGCCAACAGAGGCTTCCAGTCACATGAGTGCAACTCTGCTAAGCCTCCAGGGGGGATAGCTAGGAAAGGAAAAGCAGGACAGAGCCCAAGGGAAGAGAGGAGGAGCACAGGGAGGGCACAGGGAGCCTCCCTCCCAAAGGAGAGATGTAGGAGCACAGTGTTCCCTCCTCACCCTGCCAGGAGCAGCTGATGGCTGGGTCAGAACTTTGCATTTGCTGCCTCAGACACAACAGTCCCACAGCTGCTGCACACAGAAGTCTCTGGTTTAACTCCTGATGAGCAGGGCCTGGCTGGAGGTGGGCACTCCCTCCCTCCCAAGCCTTCCTCACCCAGGACAATAACCTGGTTGTTGTGCAGGCACCTGCTAACCAAAAATGGGCTGGAGGCACTAAGGAACCCAAACCAAAGGCCTGCTGACCATCAAAGACCTGGGCTACTGATAAATGACTCTATTTCACAGTAACAACCTCTCACATCTGTGTTTTAAATAACAAATTGTGCTGGTAGAAAAGAGAGAAGTGAAAGCAGAAAGAAATTCAAACTCTGAAGCAAAGCACAGTTGTATTTCAAGAGACCAAGCATCTCCCAGCTTTTTAAAGGCTCTTAGAAATCCAAGACCAAAACACAGTCTCAAATACATCTGAAACACACAACAACCCTCAGGGAGCCTCTTAACCATGAGCTCTTCTTTTCATGGAGTTATGTCAGACAGCTACAACACAGGCTTATCCCTTGCTGCTTTGCATTTTCCTCTATTCCATTCAAATCCCTGCTGCTGCTACTCACCTCTACCCTAAGGAGTGTTCTGGCTGGGGAGAGTCCTCTGCTCTGTCCTGTTCTTTGGGACCTGAAGGGGATCTGAAGCAAGTCAGGGTGATCTTTCTTCTGGCCTTGACTTTGCTGGAAGAGACACAGATGTGAATTCAGGTTTGAGAACTCCAAACAGAACACTCAGATTAAGAGGAAAGTGGGGATTTAGAATTAAATCTGTGGCAGGACTTTGCCTTTGTGCAAACTCCTCAGGAGTTGTCCACACCAACAATATTTCTGTAGGTTAGGTAAAGCCTCAGTTTGCCCATATTCTGGTTTTAGAGATAACATTCCTTTTCAATGCCATTTTCCATTCTCAGCTTTAAATGAAGAGGTACAGACTGCCCCAGCCCAGGCAGGTGCAGATGCCAGTGGCTGTTCAGGGAGAAGAGACCTACAGCACATGTGGGATCTTCCCTCCCCTCAGGGATCAAATCAGCTCTGTGTAGACACAGACACTCCTCAGACCAAGTCCACAAACAGAATATTAAAACAAGTCACCCACCATAGCTGCAAATAGCAATTTTGTCAGCTCCTGTACACGAGCAGAGATCAAACAAACACACAAACAGAACAATGAAAAGTTCCACCACGCTCCAAAATAGTAATGTGGCAAAAAATGAAGACAAGGGAGCCTGAATAACTTCACAATAACTAACACAATAACTTCACAAATTGAATTTCCTAAACCTAAGACTGACCACCCATGCAGTGAATACCCCTGAAGGCAATACCTGCCCTCAGCTGAGAAAGTTCTGCTTGGGTGGTCCCAAAAACACAGCAGAGAAGAGGAAAAAGGATTTCTCTCACAGCCCAAAACAGCTTCCTGCTTCTACAATACAGGGCGAATTATTTTCTATTTTAGTTAACTAGTAATTACAGCAACCTCAAGTTTTACATAAATACTTTGAATCAATGCAAAGGGCTTCAAGAGACACAAAGTTCCTCCTCAGAAGTCAAATTCCCTAACAGAATCTCAAAAAAAAAAAAAAACCCCAAAAAACCAAACCAAAAACGTCCCCTAAAGAACAAACCCCAAACAGTCAAATGTAATCATGCTGATACCACCCAAAATTTATAATCATTAAGACTTTGGAATCTTGGTAGTTTTATATTCAGATTAAAACTGTTTCTGGTGGAGGGAAAAAAGGTTACCTTGTGCTGGGTACAAAGAATCTTTAGTTGGAGAAGGAGAAAAGATGGACAAAGGGTACAAACACCATGTGCACTCAGATTCAGAGTCAAACCTGATCATTTGCTAAGGCTGCTTTAGGGCTGCTGAAATCTTGGCACCAATTTTTACAGATTATGATATTTGAATTGAAACACCAACTAATTTTAATACATTATTCATTTTTTACTTCAATTTACTCATTAGACAAATGAGCTTTGTGAGAAATGAGCTGCTTCTGAGAAACCACTAAATGCCCTGAAGTGTTCAACACATAAAGACTACAACCAGTTTTTTAGACCTGTTCTTTCTTAGAAATAAATGAAGGGGGTACTTTAAGCACAAGTTTAAGACCCTTAAATCAGTTCTACAGAATCAGGGGAGGGCATGCTCATTCCAACTCAACATTGTATGGGATGCAGGATTGTGGAGAGGAAGAAAACATAATTACAGTTAGAGAAGCACATCCATCAGCAGCCTGTCAGTGCAGCAGGAAAGACCTCATCCCACCCACACACAGCAGTTTGCATAAGTGAATTCTGTGATTTTTCACAGGTGAACTCTTTGAGTGTTTTCTCCAAGGCAATCCTGGGTCTTTAGATGGGGCTGAGTACCCCCTGAGGGATGGCCCTTGCTGCTCTCCAACAACACAGAGCTCCTTCAGGTCTGGTGTCCCACCCCAAGCTGCATTATCCTTTAAATCTCACAGGGAACTCACCAGAGGAGCTTTTTCCACCAATGAGGGGTGGAATCATTAGAGGCAAGAGCAGGCAGGGCCAGAACCCCACAATTCCAGGCCTTAAGGAGAGATGGCACTGCAAGTTTGCAGGGTGGAAAAGAGGCAGAAGCAGGACTGCAAGACAACTGGCATTCCATGCCCCTCTCCCACACCTCAATCCAAAGGGAAAGCCTCATACACTCTATTATACTCCATTACAGGTGGTTACCTGCTGGTGGGAACTTCCCACAGCTCTCAGGGCTGCCCGAACAGCAGCAGGTCCCAAAATCCCTGCAGCAGTGCTAAGCCACCCTAAAAATCAGTTTTTACCTCCACACTTGTGCTACGTGCTCAAGACAGCTCAGAAAAGAAACCACCCCACAAAGAGTGTCTGTGCTTGTCATCCCTTCCCCTCAGACTGTTCACCTCTCCTCACAGCTCAGCCTGGAGTTACTCTTCTGGTTAGGAATAGTTAGGAAACTGTTTAACTGGTTAGGAAAACACTCTGCTCAGCAGGGAATGGGCCTTTAATTTAATTTAAATTTAAAATTAAAAGGACTGACTCCTTTAATTCCGTGTCTAGATCCCCAGACACCTCCCAGACAAACACCAGGCAGTGACAATGTCTGCTCAATGGATCTATTGTGTGAGCTGTCAAGATGTTTATGTCTCGCGTTTGAGTTAGGAGCACTTCAAATCTCCAAAGCAGAAGCCACAACAAAGCATCGGTCGCTGCAAAGTCAAAAACTTCCAACCTGAGCATTGCAGCTGAAAGGTAAGAACTTTGGGAGTGGCAGTCAGGATGACAACATTATTGGAAGAAATAAAACAATGTTTTCTTTGTCCCTTCCAGGACCTGGTGGCACTCACCTGTCCTGCAGGCAGATGTTTCACTGCTGAGCCACGGAGCTTTTTACAGACCATGGGGCATCATTTTACAGGCAGGGAAAGCAAGTATTTGGTATGTCCTGACATTTTAAATCCACATATCAAACCACAACCACTCAATTTTACTGTCTCCATGAGAACTTGCCACAGGCACAACTACTTTACATAACCAGTCACTACTGGAAAACAAAGAAAGAGAAACAGCACGGCAGAGTTAGGAAGTTCCTTATTTGAGGATATTCTGAGCTGTGCCACTGCTGTCTGCAGCACTTCAGGTCAGGAGAGTGTAAGCAAATACCACATCACAGAGCCCAAAGTCACCAAAAGCTTCACCACTCTGCAATGCTCCACTTGCAACAGGAACTAAACAGTCCAGGGAAGGTCTCTTGCTGGAGTGCAAAAACAACAGTGCTGACACGAGTAAATAAGATGTTATTATTACCCAGGAAACCTGTTCCCATCGCTCCTTACTCTGCAAAGGATTTGCCAGCCTGTAGCAATGTTTAGAATACCCCAAGATTTTGCTTTATTTGAGACTCACTCCTAAGGCAGAATTTGCTTCTAGGCTCTGGAAGGAGAAGCAGGATGGTGGGAGAACAAAAATATTGCAATGTATAAGCCAGGTGAAGGGTGGGCTCAACAAGACCCTCTGGGCACGTATGGACACACACACACAGAGCTGTGAAACTAAAGGATGGCTTGGTACCTCTGGTTAACACCAAAGCTGTCGGCTGTTAAACCCACAAAAACTGTTAAACCAAAGCTGTTGGCTTGGAGAGTGCCGGGACTTTCCCTGCGTCCAAACCAAGGGTATTTCCACCCATCTGCCTCTGGGGAAATAGGCAACACCAAGAGCTCGTCTTGGAAGTGGCAAAACTGACAAGTCATGAGGAGCACACTTGGAGACACCAGCAGCTCACTGGCCCAGAGCAGGACACACCTCCCGCCCCAGTCACCGGCGATTTATTTACTCTGCTCTCGGGAGGAATGCCCTGTTAGTCAGGAATCATGAGACTACTTAAAATCCAACCAAGATAACCTCTCCTTGATACTTCTAAGCAGGACGGCAACTGCTTGAGGTTTTCAGCTTTTGTTTCTCTTCCTTTCAGCTTCAAATTGCCTCCTTCTTTAGGATGCAAATAATGTCACTACTGATCTCTCCAGCGAGGGAAAAGAAAGCCCAGCACAAACAATAACCATTTATTCCTTTGATGCAAAACATGCTGAATACTTACTACTGCCTTACCTGGGGCATTTTTACCTTTGCTTCTTTATGCTGCTTTAGTAGAGAATTATCATCTCAGCCTGGCCACCAAGCACCTTCAGCTGTGTATTTTGGCTTGGAAATATAATGCACTCTGTTTAAAGGGAGTTTATCTTCCTCTTTGGAAGAAAAACTTTATGACACACAATTCTAAAAAGGAGCTGGCAGTTGGCCTTTCTGAGAGAAATTTATTCAAGCTCCCGAAGGTCTTTTGCCCTTTCAGGATGACATGAATTGCAGCGATCTTGTGGTTATCAGGGCAGTGCTTTGACTTCTTAGGAAGAAAAACATCCAAACCCCTCACCAACCAGCCTTCTCATTTGGCTCCAAAAGCTCTGGTGCCCAGCCCCCACGCAGCACATGAATGAGTAAGAAGGAGCACTGCCACATTACTAATGCTCTTAAAAAACAAACAGGCAGGAACTTCTCATCACTGTGGTTTCTGTATGGGAGCAGTGATAGAGGCAGCACAAAAACACTTTATTCTTCAGCAGCCAGCCCACAGACACAGCTGAGCTCAAACTGAGTCAGCAGGAAGCCTGCAGCTGGAATTTAAATTCTGCTAACTACAGCTAGAATTTCCACATCTCCATGTTTTGGGCATAGCCACACCTAAGAGGTAAGGGCAGGACTTGGATTTTGGGAATCAGGGTTTTTTGGATCTGGCACTGGGCCGAGTTTTTCCCTTCTGGTGTTGAGCAAAGGAACTGCAGCCCGGTAAGCTCATCCTGCACTTCACCTCCTCGGTAAGATTAGGAAAATACTTTTATCTTTCCTCAGGACCTGGCTGGAGGGAGCAGAGCAAACCCTGGTGAAAAAGCACCATCACCACTATCACACAAGCCTGCTGGTCTTTACAGGGCTGGCTTCCTGTTCCAAATTAACTATTTCAGCCCAGCAGCTGCAACAGACCCCTGCTAGAGCACATGCAAGCAGCTCTCATGTTTGCCTCTCAGAAATGATGGAAAAGCAGGAAGCACTGAGGAATCACAGTGCCAGTGTTTTGACATTATCAAGGAAGGACAAACAGAGAGCAGGCAGCCCTGGGACAAACTCCACTCATCACTGGTGGTGTGTAAATGACAGTGTCCAACCAGAGAAATGGAAGAAATGCAGAGAAATCGTTGAGGATTTAGAGCACATCCCAGCTGGGCCGTGGGCACTGGGTCCTGTGCTCTGGCAAAGCTGATTTTACACTGGAGGAGTAACAAAGTGCTCAGGTCCTGCAGCAGACACAGTTTCAGCTCTGAGAGCTGCAGGTGACACTTGGCCAGGCTCTGCCAGCCCCAAGAGCTCAGAGCGTGGGACTGGATACAAGAACTGCCATGCCACCTACAGGACACAAGAATCCTCCCGATTTTAGTTCTAATACAAGTTTTAATACTGTTCTGTGCCAGCGTGAGCACAGACCAGCCATCAGGAATGTCATTTAGCAGCCTGGATGCATTTCACAGCTGACACCAACAGTAAAGGGGAATGTAAATCTGTCTTTCCTTTGCCTGACTGGCAAGTTAGATAAGCAAAGCAAGGAATTGGTCAGAAGTAATTAAAAAAAGAATTTAAAAAGACAGCTTTATGGACACAGGTGGCCCCTAACAGCAGCATTCCCTCTGCCTTTCAGGCCACATGAGCAGGCAAGAATTCCCTTTCTAGACTGATAAGCACCACGAATATCTGCATTGCTTTCTGGAATAAACAGAAGCTGTAAAGATGCTTCAGTGTGAAGTTTAAACACTGGATCAGAGTGGCCCATCAGAAATTACACATGCAGAGAACAGCACTTCAGGAGCTCCCTGCTTAGGTAAAACAAAGGTGCTGATGTAACAGCCAGGAGGGCACTCAAGGAGCTGCTAAGGAACAATGCAGTGCACTGGACAATTTACTGTCAAGGGAATTCTCACAGCTGGTATTGCCCAGAATGACTTCAGTGGTGCCTGCTCACCCTCTCAGACTCTGAACATTCATCATAAAAAGACCCAAAGCATTTCTAGAGGAAGGGGTACAAAGACAAATCTTCACAGCTTCATGCTCACGTGCTCTGAGAGCATCCACAACCCTGTGTCAATATTTGACAGCTTTGCCAGAACATGAAAGTGAATTTTCAACGGGCTCCTCTCCTCCTGAATATCCAGGGTATCAGAGATGGAACTCTGTAGCTCCTCACTTTTATGAAACAGCTGTGCCCCAGCACAGACAACCAGAGCTGATCCCCAGAAGGAAAGCCTTACACAGATCTTTTGATTCCCTTCTCCCACTGTGCTGCACTGCAACCTCCATTCCCACCACGACAGTTAAAACGATGAAGCCAGTACAAAAAAAATTAAAAAAAAAAAAAAACAAGATAATCTTGAAGGAATCTCTTGTGACAGGAGGCCAGAAACCCTCAAGAACCTTAAAAAGAAAGTTGTGAATCAAACCAGGCAGCCAAAAATTCTAGTAACTCAAAGCAGCATTCATCACCCTGATCAAAGTTGTTTGACAGCAACTGTGAGCATTAAAGAAAGTAACATCTCTTTTAAACACCTTTCACAATGTTACAGAGCTAAGGAAATCCTCCCTCTCAAAGAAACACTGCAGGAGCCATTTGGGAACTGGCAAATTGTCAATAGATGCCTGCAGGAGAACACATTTCCTAGTGCCAGGCTCACAGGAGATGCCTCAGCAGGTTGTTTCTTCCACTCAACACCTACGGGCTCTCTTTGCTGTAGGTCTACAAGCACAGTGAAAAAGTTTCTGTTTTTCTAGGAGAAGACATGACATGACTGTGCACGAAACAAAGCAAAACCATTTCACTTTCTGTTCTACCTTAGGAGGAACAGGTTGATGTTGAAAGAGGAAGAGCTTACAAACCCAAAATAGACCGACTGCTGATTAAGTAGATTTGTTTTGTCTGGCTGTCAGTCTGAAGGTATTTACAGCAATTACACTGAACAACCACAAGCTACACTTACCAAGGAACATGTGGGTCCTTTAAAGATGAAGGAAACAGCCCAAAATATTTGAGAGACCTGGGTATTGCCCATTCTATAAACAGCAGTAAGAGCACAAAGGTCACAGTCCCAGCATTTTACCAGGAAATAGGACAGGTTTGCAGACATTTAAACAAAAATCCAACATCCACGTGTGCCATGATTGCACACACAGCCCAATTCCCCTGCTCATACTTCAGTGAAGCTGAATAAAAGCTCTGAGAGTTTAGAGGAAAGTGGGGAGCAAGCTAGGAGTTAGGAGGAGTTTAAAGCCACCATGACACTGTCCTCTCATGGGAGAAAGAGCAGAAGTCCCAAAATTCATGATGGGGTACAGCCCTTTCCTCATGTTTGCCAGCATGGCCAGTCCAGCCAAAGCCCACCAGGGCCAAACAGTGCCAAGAGGTGCCAAGAGAAGGGAAAGCAGCAGACTGGATCAAGGCAGTGCTAACAATGCTCCCAGCCTCAAGGGGAGAGGCTGAAGGATTCTTGGAGCAGCTGTTTGCCAAGAAGGGTGTGAAAGAGTCATCAACACAGCTCTGCAATGAGCAACTGCCTCAGAAAGCACCGCGGAGGCAATCCCTGCCAGCTCATCCAGGGGTAAGGAGGTGCCTAATGCACAGCACTGGCAGCTCCAGAGTCCTGTTCTCTTCCCAGTATAGATGGGGTGACAGCAGGATGGCAGGACGTGGTTCACTACACACATCTGGTATAAATCAAGCTTAATAGATCGCTGCCAAACGTAAAGAATGACATTGGACACTGTGTGACTCAACATTTCTTTCTACATCTTACCCCTCATTTCCCTATATCCTTCCTATCTCGTCTGGGTCAAAAAAATCAGACTTGTAAAATCTCTGAGGAAGGGACCGCCTACGCACACACCGTAATCACAACTGATAAACTTTAACTAAAGCTAAACCCAGCCCCCTGCAACCTCCTCCAACCCCAAGCAAAGCCATCCAAAACTAAAAAAGGGGTCAGACTTCCAAGAATTTTGCACCCACAAGCTCCACTCACCAATGAGAAATACTTTCATGCACTTGGCTTTGCACAGCACACAGATATGCAGGTAATTCCAGCCCCCAAAACTCTGTAATCTGACCCAAACAAAAAGCCATGGCATGCCAAGAAAAAAAGAGGGAGAAGGAAACAACCCAAAAACCCAACCCGAAATCGCTAGTAAATTCTGCTCTGTCACTCATCCAGGGCCTGCTAAGCAGTGAAAACGAAACGTGCCCCATCTGCAGTTCCCTTCAGCAGAGAAACTGCGGCCCAGGCTGGCTCTTCCCTGCCGGGGAGTTCATACCCCGAGGCCAAAGGAGTTCCTTATCAAGGAACCAGCACCTCGAGGCTGCTCCTCCACAGTCACACCAGCAGCCCTTGCACCAGGAACAGAAACCTGCTCAGAGTTATTAGAGACACTCCCTTCTCCCCCATCCCATGACTTCCGAGCCAGGCTGCTCCAGGAAAGTCTCCAGAGGTGACAGTCACTAGATTTATGTGTCTGTCTGCTTCTACTTTAAACATTTTCATTCTATTACAGGAAAAAAAAAAACCCAAACTCTGTTTGATCTGTCAGCTCCTCAGACTCCTGCTGAGTGTGGATGACTCCTGTCATCCTGTTACACAGGAAAAACACAATACAGGGAAACATGGCAATAAATGACCTCAGGTGAGAGTGTTCAGTGAATACACACACACCACCCATATAATTGGGGAATTATACATCACAGTTCTTACTGGTTTAGGATCTAACAGTAATAAAAAGCCACACTGAGCACCTTAACGAGGCCCTCACATTATCCAGAGGTGTAGAGCTCTGTTTCTGGGTTCAGACACGTCCAGATTCCAGGAGCACAGACTCCAGGTTGGCACAGGCAGCCCTGGTGGAGTGCTGTGCACTGTTCTGCTGCCTGTGCACAGTGAGAAACTCAGCTGCAGTCTCAGCTGGCCTAATCTGGTTTTAAGAAACTGGGAGGGCAGGAACCCAACCAAACCACCTAATCAAAAATCAGTCACGTTTTTTTCTTCCTAAATTCAGCAAATGTCACCAGATGCAAACAAGAAGGAGCTGACAAATCAGAAGGGGAGGTTTTTCACACCAGCCTTCCTTGGTACAGGGCAGCCTGGCCACAAGGTTTACCATCACCTGCTGCACTCTGCACATTCACAGTGGAAGTGTTTTACCTCAGCAGGTCCCCAAGCCCTGCCAGATACCTCTAATGAAAGACAAGAGACGTAGAAACGAAGATAAGAAAACGGGAAGTGACAAGTTGCAGAAATTCAAGCGAATAACAGGGTGCTACTTTTTATACAATGCATTCCCCCAGTGTTTTTGTGTAACACCAGGGGCACAGAAGAGATCGCCAGGAATATGTGTTGCAAAGTTATCCTAAAGAAGACACTGAATAGCACTAAACTCACATAAAGAGGTTGCAAAGGAGAAGAAAAAAAAAAAAAAACACACAGAAACCCCCTTCTTTTTAAATAACACATTCTAAGATGTTATGCTTCCACAGGCAGGTGAAAACAGTTTCGGTCTGATTAGTGACAAAAAGTTATAACAGAATAAAAACCACTCTCCCCACAGGTGGACTTTTTGCAAAAGTCCTCTACCAAAAAAAAACAAAGCAAAACAAAAACTTCAAAAAAGAAAATTTCCTGTCGGGGAAGCACTTTGCTCCTTCCTCCACCGAACACTTTAACCGTTTTGAACACATAACAAGTATCCCACCACAAGATTACACCCCGGATACTCCAAGAGATACAAAGAAAAGTTCACTGTTTCTAAAATAAACAGTGACTTTCTGAATGAAGACTTTAACGATTTAGATAACTCTGAGGCACTACACCTTTTTTTTTTAATTGAAGTTACAAAATATTATCATTTAAAAGAAGACAAGAACATCTCCCCCCCGCCAAACCCACCAGTTTCAGAGCCACTGTCACTCCACGGTACAGAGACCATCACCAGAGCGTGTAACTTACAGAAACACTATTTTAAGGAAGGAAACGTGCTCACCCCGTTCCCTTCCACTTCACACGTTACCCGGCCTCTTGTTCCAGCCTTCACTCACCCTGAATCCAACAAGTCCCGTGTGTGTCTGCTCACGGGAAACAAAGGGACAGCCAAAGGCGCTCAGCACCTCAACACCTGACACCTACAGCTTCGGGGGAGGCGAGGAGAAAAGCTCACACCGAACTGACTCATCTGTATCACCTGCTCTTCCTAAAAATGTTAGCGCTATTATTAGAAACCCTTTCTTGCCGGAGCAGCCACTCCCACATCCCCCTGTTGCTGGAAGGCTGGAGGCAAACACGTGTCTCTTCTGGAGTTAATTCGCCGCTACAGAATTAATTCCTTCCTCTCCCCTGCCCCACCAATACCGCTGACAGCCTTCACCAGAAACTCAGGAGGAGATGTTGCCCTTGGCCACGCAGCCCAGAGGCAAAGAGAACTTTCTGCGGTTTTATGAAGTACCTGAAGCTGGGTGGGAGGCAGGGGGGCCGGTTCGGACAGCAGCGGGGACCAGGGGGAAGCGGAGCGGCTGATGCCGCCGGGAGAAGCAGCGGAGGGGCCCGAGCCGATGGCAGAGCGGGAGAATCACTCCCAGCACGGCCGAGGAGGGACCCGCGGGACAGCGGCAGCCACCGAGCAGGAAACAGAGCGAAGGAAGAAACAAGCACGCCGCTGAAAGGCAAGGCCGGATTCGGCGGGCGGAAAGGAAGCAGGAGATCGGCCGGGAAGCAGAGGAGCTTTCAGCACCCAGAAGAGAAAGCAGATCGCGCACACGGGACCCCCACAGGGTCGCTCCACCCCCCAGCCTTAGGGGGCTGCGAGCCGCTGCCGGCACCTCCGGGCCCGACACCGCCACGGCCACCGGCGCTTCCCGGGCG
>JANPWX010000151.1:1029480-1104283 GCA_024734555.1 Trochalopteron elliotii | reverse complement strand
AGCTCCTTCACGACTACGGCCGCGCTTCTTTGCTCTATATTTGAGAGCCTCAACGGCCCCGCCCCGCGGCGGGCGGGAACGCGGGGCACGCGCCCGCTCCGGGCTCGGCCCAACGGCCGCGGGGTGAGGGCGTGAGGGACCGGGAATAGACCCGGGAATCGGGGTTCGCCCGGACCTCGGAAATCGCCCCGGCCTTGAGATCTGCCCGGGAATCGGGAATAGCCCCCGGGAATCGGGAATAGCCCCCGGGAATCGCCTCAGGATCCGCCCGGTCTCGGGAATGGCCCCGGGCCTCGGGATCCGCCCGATCCGGGTCTCCCCACAGCCCTCCCGCCAGCGATCCGCGTTCTGGAATTCTGATGGGTCCCGACGCGGTGCTGCTTGGCCAAAGGCTGCTCCTAACACATCTACAGCCATTTCTGTCCCTGCCAAATAAATGCAGATTTTCGTTTAAGATCGTTTCGTGGGCTTAAAATCACAGAATCAGAACCAGTTAGGTTGGAAAAGACCGCTGAGATCATGGGCTCCAAGCTGTGACCGAACACCACCGTGTCACCCACAGCCGGCACTCAGTGCCGCACCCAATCTTCCCTTAAACACCTCCCGGGACAGTGACTCCACCACCCCCTGGGAAGCCCATTCCAATGTCTGATCACCTTCCTGTGAAGAAATTACTCCTAATGTCCAACCCGAACCTCCCCGGGTGCAGTTAAAGACTTTGTGCTCTCATTCTGTCACTTGTTCCCTGGGAGAAGAGGCCAGCCCCCACTTTGCTACAACCTCCTTTCAGGTCTGCTAATTCCTATGTAATCCAGCCTTACACTTTTTAGTGCCACGCTTACCTGGTATTCAGTACAGGTGTCCTTCTTGTCACATTTTTCTTCCTAACATGCCCAGTCACGGTGCCAGTGCCACGCTCAGGCTTTGGATTGCCCACATGGGAAAGGGAGCCTGACCTTACCGTGGGTTTTAAAGTTCCTGGGATTCAACAAAACAGATGGAACCAATTCTGAGTCAGATTTGAGTTACGTTGGTCAGCCCACTAGAAGGCTTCCTGCTGGGAATGGTATTAAGGGACAAAAAAAATGATACACAAATACATCAGTTTCAAGGAACTGAAGTTTGTTTCCTTAAACTGTTTAGCTTTGTCTTGCAAGGTCAGCACTGCCCCAAGTAGCACTGTCCCCCTCTCTCCCTTCTGCCCAAATTGTTGGGAGTTTTTTGTTTTGTTTTTTTGCCTTTTTGGGGTTTTTTTGGGGAGAAATCACTGTGGGGTTTTTATATCTCTTTGGTTCTGGTATCTAAGTAATATGGATTTGTATATGTGTGAATAACAGAACGTGAATAATGGAAGGTGAATAATAAAAAAGAGATGTTATCTTTTGCTTACAGAAAGCCACGTGATTTCTGCCCCTGAGACATCCAGAAAAGCACCACTTACTCAGCAGGTTATGAAATACTAGTTTATCCACCTTTCTGGTATCCATGGGCACTCACACTGTTCCCAAGGCGCCAAGGCAAAGTATCACTTTTTCTGGAGCTGGTTTCTAGAGCAGGTTTGTTTTTTGTTGTTGCTGGTGGTCCTTATTTTGAGTGCTGTGTAAAAGGATACAGGCTAAGGAAGGAGGCAACTCTTCATCATATCCCTCAAGTACCATCTCTAAAATGAAGCATGAGACCCCATCCTTCTTCCCTGTGGCTCCAGGAGGAGATGCAGCCACATGCCAGCACTGTTGCTTTCACCCATTGTTACCTGTAGAGTCGTTTTTCTGGTAACTGCTCCATTGCTGCTGATGGTCAGGATTTAAAGCAGGATTTACTCAGGGCCTGCTGGAATTCTTACGCGCTATGTGGCCAGGTAGAATCCTTAAAGGATTAGTTTTGCATTCTCCGAGATGTAGGACTTAAAAATGCAATTGCTAATGTAGCAGCACTGCTGGTGAGGATTTTTCAGAAAAACCCTATAAAACACGAGGGAAGCCAGAATGGCAGGGGGGTTGTAGGCAGGACTTTCCCTTAGTTATTTTTCCTAACAAGTTACATTCATTGTCTTTAGCCAGGCCGAGTACAACCAGGAGGGCTGTGTAAGATAAAATATATCTGCTGCTGCCAGAAAGAGGCTCTGCACTCTTCTTAATGAACCCATGACAACCTACTTTCTGTGCTCCAGAGAGCTGAAGGAATATTCACCCTCCACACCTCGGTAACTTCGTGCTGCTCCTCACCTCCACACGCCAGGCAAAGGGCCGGGGAGGGGTTGTGGTTCTGTGCCAAGGGGAATGACACAGGCTGGGCACGGAATGCCACCTGTGGAAAAGGCTTCTGAAGGCTACTTTCATTATCAAGGAAAAGGAAAGCAGCAGCTGCCACCAGGCTGGGCTCCTGGGAACGGGTTTACCTGTTAAAAGGTCTTTTTCTGGTGTAATTTCACAGACACGTGTAGCTAATCTGTGCAGGAGCACTCATCTGGGAGGGCCAGCATAGATTTTGCCCAAGCTAGCAACAGATAAAGTTCTTCCTGAACCCATCGTTCCATCCACAGTTTATAAAACAGCAGAATGTCTTTTGGGATTGAGGACTAACAAATTTGCAGCGTAACTAAAAAAAAAGCCACGATGAAATGTTGCAAGACCAGTCTCCTATGCTATGGATGTGAGCCAACCTCCTGTATCCCAGAGTTCAGCAGTGACTTTCCAGACATTCATTTTTTCCTTTGGCATCAAGTGAGAAATCCTTGTGGACTGGTCACAGCAGAGAGATCCCCCATCCCTGGTTAACCACAGCTTTCTCCCACTACTATTTTCATCCCCACTATTATTTGGGAGCAGGAGACCAAAAGAACAGGAAGAATTGTAAAGTCTGACACTTACTCAAGGAGCTGCTGCCCTAGTGAGCTGCACAAAGGAGGCAGCAGCGCTGTCATTCCTGCCACCTGCAGCACACAGCCTGCCGGCCCAGCCTCCAGGCAAGGGGAAATCCCAGGGCTGTCATCCCCCCGGGCTGCAGCGATAGGCTTCCATTCATCACACCACCATAGGAACACCGGGGCTTATCCTTTGTTTCTGGTTGAGTGGGCAAGAAAATAAATCGCATTGTTTGGGACTTCCCCGGCTGGGAATTCCCCCACCATCCTTCTTAAAAGAAAGAAAAAAAAAAAAAAAAAAAAAGAGACAGCATAGAGGCGTTAACGCACTTCTCCCGTTATTTTGGTGAATGCTGCTGCACCAGCATCAGATGTTCAGGGTAGTACTGCAGGCTGAGGAACTGAGCTTCAGCTACAAAAATGAAATGCTAGTTTCCACAACCCAATTGTTATTACTTTCACCCCTTCTGCGCTATTTACAGTAACTTCACTGAGAATCTGAAGAAACAATGTAGAATATGTACATGTACTGGGGGTGTGTCATTGATTTCTTTGCATCGGGTAATTCAGAGCAGCTGAGAGTGGGCCATCAAAAGAGAAGTTTGAAGACAAGCCCTTTAACACCCAGATTTATCTCCAGATCATCTCTTCTCAAGTTCTCATCAATCATCAACCAAGGAAGTGACAACAGAGGAAAGAATCGACAGCGCCACCAACAAAAAAGAAAAAATAATTAATGACTTTATTTTTTTTTTTTTTTTTTTAGTTCAGTTGGCCATCTGAGGTGCTAAAATCTCAACACCAATGAAGCAAGTGTGCATAAAAACAAACGATAAACCACAACCAAACAGAAGAAAACAGGCTGGAACAGAGTTGGTTTTGTACAGGTAGGGTATTCTCTTTCCTGTTAACGCTCCATACATGCCAACCGTAAATGCCTTGAACAATCTGAATATCAGAGTTCACGTTCATACACAAGGGCAGATGCCAAAGCAACTCCCTTGGCCTGGATCAGACCTCACACACACACGCATGCACCCACAGATACAGAGTACTTAAATTACTGCAATGCCATCAGAACGTGGCACCCTCCCCTTCACACCTGCTTGCAGGGACATCCTCCTCTGCCGGCTACCCTGCCTAGTACCTGCCAAGCAGTCCTGAAACAATCCAAAAGCAGCACCTTTTGGAAAGCTTCTCATCTCTGTTGCTTTGCAAAGGTCAACAGCCCAGCGATCTCTTTTCTCTGTCAACTATATACAGGCTGGTTTTTAGTATGCTTTAGAGCTCTCTTCCTTGCAGACAGCGACAACTGAAATTCCCACTGCAGCTTTTGGGTTTGCACACAGGAGATTTCACAACACAACACCTCTCTCCATCCACCGGCGTGTGGTGTAAACACATAATGGAAAACTCATTTTAGAAGAATGTTAACCAAACAAGGTGCAGCTGCTCACAAAGGGGAACTGCTGGCTGCTCTAGATCATGCTGTCTAGACCACTTAGGATACTTCATAACGCTCAGGATTAGGATGTATAAAAAATATTAAAACCCACCAGAGTGCACACAAACGTGGTGACTAGCTCTACGCAAGCACCGTGTTCTAACAGAGGCCTAGGCATTGCACAAAACTCGGATTCTTGACCGTGGGGGTAGCCCAAAGATCCACTGGTGCCTTTACATACAAACAAATATTTACAGAAAATGCAGAAACGGAGAGAGAAAGACGGACTTTCAAAACTTGCGGTTTGCTCTAAAATATGTTCAGCAATGCAGTTTATAACGGGCCCTAGTGAGACCAGGGGTATTGGTTAACTGAAAGAAAGGAGTATGTCTGAAAGCTGGAGCTGAAATGTCTCGTCACCTCCCCACACATGAGTTCTCTGAAGCTCAGAATTTTACAGCCAGCTGTGACTTTTAATGAGAATACGGTTAAAAAGAACAGAACAGTTTAAAAAAAAGGTACTGTGAAAACGGCAGATTAGTTGTTCTGGCAGTCCTCACTCCCCCATCTCCATCTGCCTCCTGGGCATTTCCTTCCAGGAGCTGGTGTTCCCCTCCCTTCCCCGTAGGGGGCTGAAGTGCTTTGCCCCATCCTCAGTGTGCCCATTTCAAAAGGAACACAGCTCAGGTTCCAAGCTCGGCTCTCTTCCCACCTGCTGCCAGCCCCGGGTCAGGACCGTGGCACCTGGGGACAGCCAGTCCTGTGTGCCCACCTCGGGGGAGCTGAGGGGTCTCTTGGCTCTCCTCCCACGTGAAATGGACACAGGTCATTGAATGCACACGGCTGCTGCCAACACAGGCAGAGCAAAGAGCTCAAATGTCCTTGGATTGGGATACAAATACAGAATCTTGTGCTCACAAGAGCCTTCTTCAGCTTTAAAAATACAAAAATTTTGAATTAAAAATATTCAGAGAGTAAAAAAACCCACTATTCTGATATGCAAGTTATAGTCTTAAAGTGCAACTGAACAGCAAATAACAAGTTGTGCCTTTTACAACCATTTTGATATAAAAAGGCCTTTTAACATTCCCTTTTGTGTATTTTTAATCAATTTGTGTGTGCGATGTTAGCTCTTCGTTTTCGTTCTGGCTGGTGGAGGCCTTCAGCACAACCCAAGGAGTTTAGGGTTAGAATATGTGGGTTTTCTGTGCAATAAGGTATTACAACCTCAAGTGATCTCACTCTTCAGCATTGCAAAGATCTGGCCGATGCCCCCCAGCATGAAAGGGAAAAGAAACCATCTGATGTTTTTTCAGGACTTTTTTCTGTCTACAGCTCACATTCAATGACTTTTTGTTACAAGTTAGATGTCGTCCATACACCCAGTGCACTATAAAGTGGACTGAGGTCAAGTCTCTGCACAAGACAATTTACAGTAAACTTTCTGTCTTTCTTCCCTCTTCCTGCACTCCAGCTTCCACTGGCCCCTCCAATGCAGACTGTGTGAACTACCACTGCCAGTGTGACTGGGGCAGCAGGCCCTGCACCAGCAAACAGGAGGGAATTCTGTTTGCTGGACAGAATTGTTGGTTAAGCCAACGCTCTGGGATGCTGGTATGGCAGGTTCCACTTGCTGAACACACAGTTATGAAGTAGCACTGCAGCTGCCTGTCTGTCTGCTTGGTTTCAGTATCTGGATTAAATTTTAATTTGTAATTTTTAAAATTTCCATTAAACACTAGGTGGAATAAAGGGAGAACACTTTGGGTGGAAAACATGTGTTTCCACAGTTAGCACTGCTCAGAGTCCCCGTGGACACTCCTACCCATTCTCCCCCAGCCTGGGGCATTCTCCCAAGTCAGAGGTGAATTCAAATCCCAGACCTTGGCTTACAGGAGACCCCTCTGGAGGAGGTAGAGAGCCAACAGCAGGAAACCATGCAAACCTCTGTGCCAGGGCAAAAGACTGAAGGATGTTCAGCCCTGCTGGGGTGCCAGGCACCGGCAGTGTCAATTCAAGCTGGAAGAATCAGGACACTACAAATGTGCTTGGGAATGGGACACGTTCTCAAAGACATCAGAAAGCAGCCTTGGAACCTCTTTAACAGGAAAAGAACACAGCCAGCATTGCCAAGGAGGGAAACCCTCTGGACACATCCCCAGTGCATGATGCTGTCAGCTCTGCAGGATGGGATAAGGACACGGTTTGCCCAGGGAGTCTGTCCCACAGGGAATGGTGCTGAGCTGCTCAGTGCATATCCTGCTCATCAGTTACTGTGTGGTTACAGGACCCTCCTGGCTGAAAAGCAGCAGATTCACTAACTGGGCCAAAAGGAGCTTCTTCCAATAGATGCAGCAGGAAATGTGCTAGTTTTGTTTTCATGGAAATCCCTCAAACTGTATCAGGACTGTGAGGAGTCCCTCTTTCGCTGAGAAAGAGATATATGGGATATTTCTACCTCACAGTTTTGGCTTTCTTGGTATAAAAATGTAAAATTTAAATAAATACATGTTTGTTAGTCCAAAAGAGAGAATCTGGGACGTGGAAGAAAAGGATGCTAAGAACACAAATAGATTCTTAAACTCCGTGAATGCACAGGATTTTTTCATAGAGGAAAACTCCTAGGGCAGGATGCATCCATGGGTACATAAAAGGCTGCCCTTGCTGTGAAGCAGGGACCAATCCGCAGTAGTGTCTTTCTCTAACAGAGTTAAAACACTCCCTCCACAATCAAATATGTGTAACAATCAAATTATTAATAAGAACACTAATAAATAGCCACAGGTAACAACGTCCAGTAATTTTGAAGTGGAAGTTGTAGGATGCAGCAGGCACACACACCCATCACTCGTCCATTTTTTTTTTTCCTAAAAGATACAAAAATGAATCTTCTTTCAAGTATTAAAAAAATAAGTTAATTGACATAAAAGGGTCAAAGTGACTGAGGGCCCAGGCAGGTCTTAAGCTTCGTTTCCAATGTGCAAAAACAAAATACAGAGAAAAAAAAAAAAAACAAAAAAACCCAAAAACACTGAAAAGTCTTAATGGTGGTTCGGTCACTTAAGGGCTTCTCCCTTTTTGGGGCCTAATAACCAGGGAATGCTGCCTGGGAACACCCCTGCCCCAGCACACACTTACCACTGTCCCACAGCAGTATTTTCCAGTGTCAAAACAGTCACAATATAACAGAACAAGGAAGCCCACCAGCCTTTGAGCTGTGGCCATGAAGAATAAGGCCAGCAGTAGCTGTCTCTCCAGTGTGTAGCAAAGCAGATGGGCATCTTCCCTCTCTCTCCTGCTCCCCTTGTTCCTTACAAGAAGAATTAGGAGGCTAAGGTAGGGAAAGAGTCCACTGATGCCCACTTCTCTCCAAAAATCACGAGGCAGAGAGTTCCATCACACATAGCAGTATCTTCTCTGTCTTGTATTTCTTCATATCCATGCATAAGGATCAGCTGCAGGTTTCTTTGGTGGGGAGGAAGACTAAAGCAAAGAAGGTGTTGCCCTGGGCTTCTGGAGCTCTCTTGGACAGCTGACTCCACTGCTACAGGCTGCTGTGGTTTTTCAGGAAGGGTTGCCACTTCCCTCCCTTTTATCAGAACTGGTGTAGTAAAAACGGGAAAGGAATGGACTGCCTTAAATCCAGTGTAGTTAAGGGTACTTCTCCCCTTAACTTCCTTCCCCACACATGGATCATTCCCCCCTCCCTCCTACCACACACAAAATATGGTCCATCGTACAGGACCTCAAGGAGACTCCACAGTCTCAACTCATTTCTTCAACTTGGCTTGCAGACATGTAAAACTTAAGCTTCTGGAACCAACACACTTATCAAAAGGCTTCTGAGTGCTTCAAACCAAATCCCTGCATGCTGTTGGACCCTTCGGAGGTTTCCCCTTCAACATCTTCCCATCCATGGAATTCTGGCAAACTCAGGGTAGGCCAACTGGACAACACAGACCAGCAGAGGTACATGTATTAAGCTCAGGACCAGTTCAAGCTAAAACCTTTGGAAAGCATGACTGCCTCCAGGTCTTTGTCTTCTTCTTTTTCTCGAAGCCTCTGCTCCTCAAGGAGAGCCACGAGGGAATCTCTCTGCTCCACCACTTCAAGCATTTCATTCAGAATCCTCTTCTCCTCTGAGAGCTCCTCATCTGTCTTCAGATGATCTACAGAGATGGCAAAAAACTATCAGCATCCACAAGGCTAGAAATACACACATACAGTCTGTGAAATGTTTCCTTTTGCTCTCACCTTCTACTGCCATCCTCTCACGGAGCTCCTGCTGCAGTCGACTCTGCCTGTCTTCCAGTTCTAGCTCCCGAGCACTGAAAGGAAAAGAGCAGAAATCCAAGGTCCAGGTGTATTAAAATACTGCATACATGGCTTCATGTTCATCCTCAGTTTCTGCTCCCTCTCCAGATATCTGCTGTGCATTTTACCCATCTTGTTTGGAACAACTGTTAAGTAACTTAACTGTATTTTTAAAAGATTTAATTGGGTTTTTAGCATTTCAGGTTCTTTGCCTTCAGCTACGAAGTGCAATGCCAAAAGTGGTGCAAACTAAATACAGAGCAGAGTCAAAGAGCAAATAAATCTGCAATGCTTCTACCTATCTCCTGCTACTTCCCAGTCTAAAATCAAAGTTACTTATTAACAAATTACTTATTACTTAAGGACATGTCAGGCTATTGCAAACGCCACCTTGGGACTTCTCTGCCACTAAGGCCTCCGCATTGCTGAGGTGAGCTGACACACTCCAAAATGAATTTCAGCGAATTTACACAATGGAAACAGAAAAAACCCCCAATTTCATTAACAGGAAAACAGCTTTACCATCTGAGCCCACATGAGAGGCACTGGGGTCCCACTACAGGCAGAAAAGAGAGCCACATGGCAAAGGTGACTGCATTAAATGCTTCTGGCTGTGCTTAGAAGACAATTTTACAAAAACCAGAAAGAGTCTCACATTATTTCTGCATAGCTTGAAAACACTTGCATAAACAGGATGTGTTTTATACGAGAACAGCATGAGAAGGGCTCACATACCTGTACTTCTGCATGTGCACAAATGGAATAATTTCATCCCTTACCACATTATTCCTCCTTCTACCACTCCTTTAAAACGTACTTGGATTCCTATCTCAGCCTAAGAGGCTGCTGACCTGCTGGCCTTACAGGGAAGACAATACTGACAGATCTTCCACTACTATTTGCAACAAAATCCCCATTTTTACCACATTCACTCACAAGATCATCAGTTCAGACTCGTAGCGAACCAAGGCATTCTTCTCCTGCACCAGCTTGAACCACTCCTGCATCAGCTTGGGGTCATCCTTCTTACCCATGCCTGCCAAGAAAGCAACGTGGTGAATTTTCAGGTAATGCCCTGCAATCCTTACAAGGCCAAACTGCAAAAACAACAATGGGGCAAAATGTGCAAAGAAAGCCGAGCAAGATGCTGCCAGAGCACTCCCAAGCCGGGTCCGTTCACTTTGCCTACAGCACTCAGCTGAGTGGAAGTCACCTCCAAAAGGATTCTCCTTTCTCTTTGGAGCCTACTTTTAGTTTTTGTTTCTGATATTCTTGTGATTACTTGTTTCTTCCTCACTCTTACTGCAGAAAGCCCCAATTTCTATGAGTATTTAACTTTTCCTTTCATTAGAAGAATTTTACAGATGCTCACGCCAGCTACTTAAACATATGCTCATCAGACAAGGGTTCAATTGCCACTCCATGTGTTTTACCTTTATTTTCTTTCAATTGCATGTCCTCAAGTTTCTCTTTTACTAGCCAAAAGTAGCATATTTTTTCAACAGTTAAGTAAATCTTTTCTGACTGCTCCTCCTAGCCACACATATCTATTCATCTTGAAGATCCCCCTGCACAGTGAACACAGAAACTAATTCTACTGTACTGCATACCAGTGCTAGAAAGAAAATGAACCCCCAAACACATTTGCTAATATAGGAAAGAAGAAGAAAGAAACCTTGGGCCCTGACCATCTAGTACAAAACTCTTAGTTGCTCCTTTTATTTTAGAATAAACTCCTAAACTTATTCAAAGTCTTGTGTCTGTCAGGAGTCATGTGGAATAAATGCAGAATGCTGTTTCCAAAGCCTTCTGTTGATATTTAGCAAACACAAGAACTTACCAAGGAGGCTTTTCCCAGCAAGCTCTTGGTCTGGGCCACTTATTCCACATTGAACCACCTGCATCTGAATGCTGTGATTTACATCAGACCCCATCAAGGCCAGTGGCAAGGCTCCTGCTATGTGGAAGTAGAAGCAGGAGCAAGGCCTCAAATCAAGCTCAACAGCACTTTTGGATTGCTGCATCCCATCAGCTTACACTGCACATAACCTAGGCATCCCAAGGTAACTAACAGCCCTGTCTCTGCTTGTTATCATGGATATGCACTCTCTACATCAAAAACAAAAGCTCTCAAATAGTCCATCTAATGCTAAAATAATCAAGCAGCAAGCTTACTGTTCAAACTCCACCACACAGACACATCACAAATACCACATTAATAATGGCTACTTAATTCACCCCCGTGCCCTGCCTCATCCTCAGTATGCCAGAGAAGAGCTGCTCTGCAGTTACACAAGGGAGAGCCTACAACTCCTAGTAAGCTGCAGCTTGGGGCTGCCTTTCCCCTGCCTTTGGAAACATGTCAAACCAGCCCCTGGGGGAATACCAGACTCTGCTGTAGCACCCTAAAGAGCCCCTGGCTCCGTGGACTTGATAGCAGTGTGTTGCTCAGTTCCAAGCATTCCTTTCTGAGCATCTCTGCACAAAATGCCCAATGTGGCAGGAGAGGGAGACTGTACATGCAGATGTCCAGTGCTGTGGCGCCATGAGAACACTGGGAAGTCTCCCCTTCCTTTCCGATGCCAGGATGTAAATAGGAAACAAATGCCTCCAAGAAAAAGCCAAAAAACACAACGCTACTGACCTATGAAATCATGTAGAGTACTTTTAAACAGCCAATGAGTAAAGGAATAATGGGAGGATTGGAAAGGGAGCACTGACAACTGATGTGAGGGAGGACCATGGAAAGCAGGTAAGTGGTTAGCAAAATTACACCATGAACACACATAAACAACCCCTTCCCCATGCCTTGGCAATGGAAACTCTACAGCACACTCCATTTGGGATAGTTAAAGAATGCACTCAGCAAGACAGATGAGGGAGAACTAGTCTAACTTCAGGTCTGTTGGTTTTTAAAGTTCAAGGATGTTTTTCAAATCAGTCCTTATAAAGACACAGTATTCCTTTAATCCCTATAGGCTAATTAAAAGGCCACATTTAAAGAAACGGATTGTCATCCCTTACCCCACCTTCCAAACATCTTTCAGGAGGAATAGAGAAATTGAAGCCACCAAATGACAATAGAAACTTTTGCGTGTGACACTGGTGGTCCCACAGCTGCTGGCCATTGTCCCTCCCAGTCACTGCACCTCCTCTTGCACAGCTGGGACTAGGCAAAAGGGATACTGTACCTTTAACAGCTTGCCACAAGCTCAGAGAAGCTGGTTTACCAGGATTAAGCTACACACAAGGTTTGCTTTTGGGGGGACACAGCAAGAAAAGGGCTTGGGGGGGCCTTGTGGTCACTCACTAGCTGACTAGTGGTGCTCTGAGAGCCCAGCTGTGGGCAGGGGGGACACGGGGGGTGTGAGGTTACGTTACCTTCATGGGCACAGCAAGGGCAGAAGGAGAGAGGTCTACGCCGTGGTGTCCCGCCATTGGGCTCAACTTCAATAGGACCAAACGAGGAAGAGGAGGAAGAGGCAGGAGAGGAAGAGGAAGTTGGGAGTGGAACGGAAGAGGAGGAAAGGGGTGAAATAAAAGACAAGCAAAGGACAAAAAGCATAAGAGTGAGAAAGAAAGGAAAACACAAGAAGAAAAGAAAAGAAAAAAATACAAGAAATGGAGAAGCAGAAACAAGGGATACAGTCTACAGATGAATAATGTCCCTAATAAGCACAGATAACAGGTAAGAGGTAGACTGAGGTACTGGTGAACTCTTACTGAGCTGTACAAATACCAGGCAGGAGGTTACTGTTACTGCACTTTTCCTAATGTACAGTTCTCAGGTGCAAGGTCTTTCACCAAAAGGTTTGTGACCCAGATGGCAGGACAAGTAGAGACATATATTTCACTGCTGCTGATAAATGTCAGATTTCAGGCAGGGTTACAGTAAGTCTCACCTGCATGCAGAAGACACCAGCTGTAAGCAGCCACCCTACCTTAAGCTCTATCAGGACCATGCTCTTATCACCGTGGCAGCATCCACTGATGGTAAAAGTGTCCTTTGTAATGGAATAAAATGTCTTCAGACAGGGAACATCACAGGGAGAATCTGATTACCATGGAACCAGTCTGCAAGGATCTGCTGTGTCAAGTATGGTGAGGACACGTGTACCCCACTGGATTGTTGTGCTTAGGGGGGAAAAGGCTTTTACATGGATAAAGTGATTCACAGCTGCAGGGGCAGTGACCAACTGAGGATTTTGCAGAGTTAAACCAGTAAATTTAAAGCTCTCCCTTGGTGCTCTCATCCCACAAAGCATTTTAAGGCTTACAAGTCCTGTTAGCATCGGTGACTTACTGACTCTTTATCATCTTTTTCCATCAGCCAGTGAAGGACAACCATTTCTCATCTCTCAAAAGGTTCAGCTGTTTTAACACCAAGAATTGGCTTTTCAGCTGTACTTAACATCACAGAGCTAAACAGGAGGCAATAACCAATATCACTAATAGTTACAGGAGAACGTGCACCAGGGAGAGGATGAACTCTGAAAAGTCAGAGCTACCAGAACAGAACACTTACTGGCCTCAGGGCATTTATAAAGAGGAGGCATTTCTGTCTTGGGAAAAGGCATAAACTCCACAACAACAGTATGGTAAGAATAACACTCATTTTGAAGAAGTCAGCAGAGTTTGATGTTTGGGGTTCAGAGAAAGCTCTACAAAGTCAGAGTACCAGTGAAGTGGGAAGGCTTTAGAAGGGACCATCACAGAACTGGACCAGCACATGGAGGACACACTGGAGCAAGAGGGAGAGCACATCAGCTGCAAAGCCTGTGACTGAGCAGCACAGCTTTCTCAGAAGAAGAAACCTCTGTACTGGAAGCAGGAAGGGCAACATTAGGAGAGGTGCCACAGCTGGCCATAGGACAGTTACAAATAAAGCATTGTGCCAACAATAGCTGAGAAAGTACCAGAACATTAATTACAGCTGTTCTGAATTTTCCAACTTCTTCATTTAAAATAGAAAAATACTAAGGCTTTTTTCCCTGCAACTGTCATTTTACAGATCAGGTTATGAAAGCAAAAACAAACAAGAAAAACCCCAAACCACAAAGGTGCAGTGAAGAATGCTTCCACACAAAGCAGAGCATTTAGTGCATGATACTTGTTAAATATTTTTAAATAAAACAGAACAGATGACTGGGGATACAAGCATCATAAAGTCACCCTAGGACATTTTCCCATCCTATCTTATTCAAAATTAATTCTTTAAGCTAAAAACTTTAATACTCTAACTTGGTCTAACCATTATTTTGAGGGTGGTCAGGGAGATGGAGATTTAACTGTATGGAAAAATCCACTTCTTTCAGGGTTTGAGATTTCATTCAGAACTGGGGGATTTGATACATCACAAGCCATGGACACAGACACTTGGTGAGGAACTTCCACTTTTCCATCTTTGAGCTGAAGATAAACGCCCAGCACACAAAAATGTCATTCATCTCATTGTGAAATGGCCTTGAGCTACAAGTTTTTGGCATCAGTAATCAAGTGGTGTGATACTAGGAGAGGATCTCATCTTTGGTTTCCAGTGAAAAGCCCCAGGGATCACACAGCACCTGACTAATATGGAGCTCACTCCCCACAACTGTATTTCCCTCCCTTGCTCTTAGTTATCTTCTCACTCTTGTCAAAAAAAAAAAAATGTCCTTGAATCAAGTTACAAAGTCCACGTTATCTGCACTAGTGCTGCTGCTAGAAAAATCAACATGTTTTTTCAGTAAGATAATAAACATAACCTTTGCAATTAAGATCCTTTCCAGCTACTTGAGATGTAAATTACAGTTAATTACATTGGTGAATACAGGTCATGATCATTGCAATTACTTTGGAAACAATTTCTGTCCAAAGTAGAATAATTAGCAAGGCTTTAGAAAGTCTTCCTTATGTACTGGAGGTCCTTAACAGCAAGAACAAAGTGTAACCTGAAAACTTACTTCCCATGGTTCTCTAAAGCTTATTTCATGGCTTGTTGCTCCAAAAACCATTACTAATCATACAGTAAATATTATTGTTGCTGTTGTTATTGTTATTATTATGTTGTTGTTGTTTAAAGAAGAGAAATCACCACCTCCTAGTCTCATTAAATTATAAATAGGATCATCACTGCAAGACAAGTTTTCTGGATGTGGAGCCAGGGCCAGATAGGGAAAAACCCATTTGTTGTGCAAATCAAAGAAACCTCAACAAAGCTAACCTCCCTTTCTGTTTAAGTCTCCTTCACCACCAAAAATATACTGACACAGGTCTCCACCCACAGCATGGAAAGAGTTCTGCTGGCAGCAGCAACACCTGCTGAAGCAGTTTGTTTGGAAGGAGCTGAAGGACAAGAGAAGAAACCCTTCTGTGACTATTCCCTTCTTAAGTTCCTCCTGTGCTGCCAGCAAGAGCCCAAGGTGTGGCTGTAGCCTCTGGACAGAAAATTCCATTATTTTTCACCAGAGGGATAAAGCTGCCAACAGACTGTCACGAGTTGCTCCCTTTTCAGTGCCACAAGCCAACTCTCCTTCTGTGTAAAGCCTTGGCAGCAGAGCTCAGCAGCCCAAGCTGCTGGCAAGCCAGAGCATGGGCTGGAGGCAGGAGCTGCAGCTTATTAAGGAAAGGAGTGTGCCCCAGTTCCTGAGCACACTGAATATTCTCAAGAGGCAGACACATCCCATCAATCAAGTGACTGGAATTACCTTCCTTCTGTGTAAAAAAGCCACAAGAATGCCCTTGTTTGTCACAGTACTCTTGAGAGATTGCAGACTTTGCAATCTCAGTGGTGGAAACCAAGAGCTGGGTCAAGAATAAATACCATAACTTCAAAGTCTCTTCAAAACAAAGACCAGAAATAAATATAAAATATTTCTATTTTAAATATATATATATAATATAAATATTTTATAATCAATATAAACAAATATAAAAATACATTAAAAATATACCTTTATTTTCACTGTACATTGTTCTTTGTCACAGAAGCTACACTGGACTCTTGCATTTTTTTTCCTAATCTTTTTAAACCTGTTGTTTAAAGAGCAATTTTTCAGATGGGTTTTGTCCTTTTCCCCTCTAGCTCCATAACATTTCTTTTCACAATCAGAAGCACAGTGTTCAAAATGATCCATCAGGATGAAGAAAGCACAGCACACAAAGTTTGGGGTGGCAGACCCTGTTATCCCCAAACTACAGCTCACCCTGATCCCCTTCACTATTTGCCCCTGTTTTTTTTAAATGAGAGCTGTGATGATTTATGAGAAGTGGTGAGTCACTGCAAGTGACATTTACTTGGACAACAAGTGGATCACATCTTTCATAAGCTTTGCATATCCAGAGACTTTGATTTCTATACTGTTGACTAATCGTGGTGGTTTGGGAAACAGCAACACTGACAGGAAAATCCAGCTCTGAGGCCAATCTCAGTTCTGTGGCACCTGCCCTCACAAGCTAAAAGCATGACACTTTGGAAATTTATTCCACTAACAACAAATCCCTTATTTATCAGGAATACTAAAAGCTCTGGTTTTAAATCAGTGCTTAAAATATGGATCAGTCCAAAAGAGATCAGCAAGTCAAATGGCACTGATCACAGTAAGTGTCTTCTTTTCCACCCTTAAAAAAATCAGGTTATGGTCAGAAAGCCAAGGACTGAAAAATAAAGCATTCTAACTTTACTATTTGGTGAAGCTGCTCAACAGCAGCCTTTTAAAAACCAAGGATACAGCAAACAAACTCTTGGAGAACATCCACAGAACTGCAGGTTGAGAGCAAGGATTTTGACAAACGTCCCACAAGCACATCACAGTTTATTAAATTTGGGTCAAACTCAATATCCTCTACAGTACAATCACTAGAAGAAACCTGGGGAAAACTCACAGAGCACTGGATTGTCATGCAAACTGAGCCACTTTTATTTATCCAGCAAAAGGGGATGGGGGGAAAGGCAGGGAAGGGAAGGAAAAAAATGGGGAAAGCAACGCTTGGAGCAGAACACACACACACAAAAGACTCCAGAGAAGTCTTCTGCCTCTACTAGACCTTGAGGCACTTCAGAATGCACTCAGAATGAATAGAGCCCTGCACTGACCCTGTCTCCCAAGACTGTTGTTTTTGTGTGCTGAAAGAAGCAGGTAAATGGCAATTGCCTAACAAGTACTAGTGCTTAACAAGCTCTGCTTATCAAGTGCTCTTTCCTGCTCAAAATTTACAGCAAAGAAAACAAGTTACCAATTGACTTCAGTGTCAAAAACAGCTGCAGACTGCAAAAACAATGTTTATCTTACAACTCCACTCCCCTTTCAGAAGAGCTGTGTTTGCCAATCACAAGAAATAAGACTGACCCCACTTGAATATACCAGACTCCAGCCTTGCAGAATTAGACCTGCAAGACTTTAAAGGACATAGTAAGCTCAAATGTTTTAAATAAGTTTTAAAAAAGGTAAAGTTGTCGTAGAGTGTGCTTTAAACAGAGTACAAGGATTTAAAAAAAACCCCAAACAATTGCACTTCCCTGCCCTGTTTACCTGATGATCTAAGGCTCTTGTCAAGAAGGGAGAACGTGTGTCTGAAATCAATACTATCAAACGTACCATCTCTTTTCCCTACATCCTTCTTGCCTGTCTTGGCACATTCCAGCCAAGAAAAAAGCAAGATGGGAGTGTGTGGCTTGTTTGTTTAATGGTTCCCTGCTGGGTGCAAGGAAAAGGAAGCTGCTCACTTGAGCACAGAGGAAAGCATGGAGGTACTTTCCAGAGGCAGACAAGGAGCCAGTGTGGTTAGGAGGAACTGAGGCTGGGACTAAGGAGGCAAGGTGACTAATGGAGAGGGGAAAAAAGGGTAAGGGATGAAAGGAGAAGGCAGACTTGAGCAGAAGGCAGGACCTAAAATTTACAGACAAATAATGCTGGGCAGAAGCAGAGCCCAAAAATTTTGGAAGAAGCCCAAAGGCTGGGATTTAGACTGTGGAGACTGTGTCAGTGGGAAGATGAGACCAGGAGTAGCTAGTGGAGAGAAAATAGGAGCTCTGAAGGGTAGAATGCTAGGATTTCTTTGTCAAGAAGGCAGGATTAAAATTAAATGCCTGAGAATGAAAATGGAAGTGGGGTAAGGAGCTCTGGATGAAATAAGACAGGATCAGGACAAGGACTGTTTCAAAAGAGGGAACAAAAGGACAAAAGAGTATCTATCCACCAGACCAATGCATCCTTCCACTGTTTGGTTCAGAACCCATATTTTCAAGTGTCACTATTCCACAGCTGCCAACAAACATCTATAAAATCCACTGATTGTGTCCCATTTCCTCTCCATAAGGATCCACCCAGAAGATGACAACCTAATTATTCCATAAGGACACGAGACAGCTCTCTGTGGTGGATCTGAAGGTTATAAATCTCTTGATACATCAATACAATAGAAACTCTTAATTTCAGCTGACTTTGCAACCTTTGCAATGCTCTTTTAACCACACCAGGCACACAATACACACAGAGGAATAATTACTCAGAACTGCAATGTGACCATCTGTAGCGTGAAATGAAACATCTGCGTTGCAGCAACGGTACAAAACATCTCAGAACAGGAAGAGAGGATTATGACATCTGAGCAGAGCAACGAGCTGGTTAAGACAGCAATCTGTAATCCTACACACTGCAAGTCGACCAGGATGTCAGAAGTTCCCATTCCCCTTGCAGAAGTTGTTGTGCAATCTGTAACAACTAAATATTACCAGTTTACAGGTAACTTTCCAAAGTGCTTTGCTATTTTTTGTTAATATTCTATGACAGTCGTGCCCATGCCTCAGAGACATGGGCTGCTGATAGAATAATTAACTTTGCAGCATCCAAGCTGCCTGCAGTGCTCAGCAGGACCTCCAGGGATTTTAATGGCACTCCACCCAGATGCAGCATCCTGCACAGACATGTTAATCTTCAAGCTGAGCTCTGTATCTGCCACTTGAGCTGACAAGTATCACCAGAAAAAATGTATCCCTTCTGGCAAAAGTGTTCTGGCAGCCCCAAAAGCAAATATAAAGCAAATTACAGAGGCAACAAAATAATACTACAAAGCCACATACTCCAGGCTAGACTGGCTCACTGCATTTAAAGGGATACTGCCCAATGTGGTTTCTTTAAAATTTGTTTTGAAAACGGTGCTTTTGAGATGAGCAGAAATTTGCTAGAGTTTTAAGATGTATCAACCGTTTTTAAAATAACCACGAGTATTGCCTCTGACTGTTGGAAGCCCAAGTGACTGAGTCACCACATAAATAAAAGCAGCCTGCTCAAAAATGACCACTCTGAGATGACTGAGCTCAGAGAAATGGAGAAGCAAACACGCAACGAGAGAAACAGCAAATTCCATTTCCAATTAAGATTCTCTGCAGCACAGCAAATTCTTTTCAGTGACAGTGTCCCTTTAAGTGAAGATAATTTTGCTTTTTCTTAAAGGCACTATTAGTGATTTTGATGGGATGGCTGTCTCTAAAGAGGCATTAGGAGCAGAGGCAGGAGGAGGGAGAGGTGTAGTGGAGATAGCATTAAATAGGGATAAGGGTCTGTTAAGGGTAATTCAGCATCAACCCTTTTACAGCTCCTACTCTATGCACATATGAGTATGGGCCAGCCCTGGTGGATAAAACCAGGCAGAGGGTTTCAAAGTCTCTCTGCAGGAGATAGCCCAGAAAAGAATGCCAGAGGGACTGAACAGTGAATGAAGCAGAGGACTATCACACCAAAATTAGCACAGGGGAACTGGGCAACAAATCAGACCTACCAAGGAGGAAAAGTCTTCCATTCTGAAACTTGCACTTGGGTGGATATGCTGAACTCAGGTGGATGTTTCTCCACAAAAGTCTATTGGGCCACGAGTAATTCACAACAGATAGGCACAGGTAGATACTATGTGGGACTATGTGGATACTATGCCTCCCTGGAGCAGGAGAAAAAAATGGCTGTTCAAAACCTGGGCAAGATAATATTTGAAGGACCAAATACAGAACACAATGAAATCAGGGAAGACCTCCATGGATGTGTCTTGGATCAGGCCTAGAGCGTGTGGATCTTTCCCTCTGGAGAGCTAGTCTGCAATGCAGTCCCTCAAAAAAACACAGATCAAGCAACTTCCTACTCTGAAAGAGAAACTAAATGAGACCCTCAGATAACAAGGAAATAGAGCAGAGTTTGCTTTCTCTTGGATCTGCTGGCAGACAGATGTGTTCACTTGATAAGAATAGATTTTGGGGGCTCAAACTAGCAAAGGAAATTTTAATTTTCAAGATAGGCAAACACTAATCAAATGTCATTTGCAACCAAAAAGTTAATCATCTACTAAGGGACTCAGGATGTAACATTAATTAAAGCAAGGGCAGAACCATGGTACAGAGTGGTGACCAGATTCTTCAGTGAAAATGAGAACTAAACACTGTAATGTGTGTTTAGCACTAAATGGGATATTAAAGCAATAGAATAGCAAGAATAATAATAGCTGTGTAATGATGCAAACTGGATTCCAGCAAAAATGACTGGAACTCTTAACAGCAGATGATTTTCTAACCTTAGAGTAAGACCAAACCAAGAAAGAAGACATATCTGCCATCTGCAAGTGTTTCCCAAGTCCCTTGAGGGAGCATTTTTGTTTTGTTAGATCAGCAACACACTCTGGCTTCTTTGGAAGAAAAAAAACAAGCCTCAGAAGGGCAAGATGGAGACAACAGCATGACTAATCCTTGACAGTGCTGTTTGCTTTTGCTGTCCCCCTTAAAATACTTTCCTAAAGAAAACCTCAGTCACAGAGGTGGACTTTTTAAAAGAACAAAACAAACCAGAACAACCTTCCACTGCTAGCAGGGAAGGTGGCTGGAATGAAAACAGTAAGCAAATTTAGAAAAAAACAGCACTGTGAAAAATAGAAGAGGGAGCCTCACACATGTGGGTTTGTGGAACATGCCAGGATCTCCTGTTCCTGAGCTGGAAAAGGGGTTCTGCTATCATCAGTCATGTGCAAGGGCTGTTTCTCCTTGTCTGTGAGCCAAGGATGGGAGAAGTAGGTGAAGGGAGGGTGGGGAGGAGTGTCAGCAGGGTTAGTGTCAGCAGGAGGTTCAGCCATACATACCACCCAGATGCAAGTCGATGAGGTCACTGTAATAAGACTCTCCCCAATAGTCTACAACAAGGAATTGGTGAAGACAGAGTTATTGAGTCAGATACCCACCCTAGCCCCACACAATCAAAGCAATATATGAGAAAGACATAGAAACAATAAAAAAAAAAGGCCAAACAAGAGACAGGCAGCTCTACACGTGGGCACACACATATATATATACAAACACTGCACTTCTCTTTCTCTGTATATATACATATATGTACACACACACACACACACAAATATATCACAAACATATATATTGGGAAGATGAAGAGAAAATTTCCAGCAGGCAGGCAAGGACTTCCAAGGGGAAAAACCAAGAGGTTTACACAGAGACACTTCACCTATTTGTGTTTGCAGCAGTACCTGTCACTGATGTCTCTCCTGTTCTTGCTGAGAAAAGCAGAATTAATCCTGTTGCTTTGGAGCTGAGCAATATGTCAGAAGGAAACAGTGTGATTTCTTAGGACAGCTGCAGGAAAGGTGGAAGGGTTGATTTCTTGGAGGTGAATGAGTGAGTGGAGGATGGTGTAAGGCACACAGGTGGAGGCACTGAGTGCCAACATGAATGGCAAACACTCAGGGGTAGGAAGATGGGATTGTGTGTTCCTGCTGATGCAGCCTCTGTGCCAGGGAAGAACTGCACTGCAGCTTTCAGGACACAGATGTGCATTTCCACAGCTGCTAGAGACAGGTGCACCACGAGTCTAGCACTGTGGAACATTTCCTTGGGAGGAGACAGATGAAATACTGAGAGCAATATTTCTCACTGCATATGATTCATTTGATGTAAAGAACGTGGCTCTTAATCTTTTCTGTATTGATCTGACAGTAGATGTTTTCCAAGTTCTTAAAAATGGCTATCAAGGTTTATGCTAGAAAGAATAAAAGAAAGATTCCGGAAATTTCTGATTTGACATATTTTTAAGTTAATGATTGAAAAAAAGAGAAAAATTCACAGAGGAAATCCCAGTCATTGGCATGTCCAAACAGGCGAATGCACTATCACATAGTACTGCTGCATTAGTCACATTGTATCACATGAATTAACTCATTCAAGGTGTCTCTGGAGACACCACAGAAAACTGAGAAAATTCTTCATGGAGATGCTACTTCACCACTGCAGTGAAATACCATGATGCAATAGGAAGGGGGCAGGGAGGGAAGGAAAACAAGGGATGACAGCAGCTTAAAGCACCTGTGTATGACCAACTTACCCCTGAAACAGAGCTTACACTGCCACTTGAAACAGAGCATACCCTCCTGATCATTCATTCTTGCTCTGAATGCAACTATCAAAGGCTGAGATTCTCAAAGATAAGCACAGAGAACACATTAAGGCAATTAAGTAATCACAGGTTGTGAGATTTTCTGAAGCAGAAACTAAATGTTAGATTGAGCATTCAGCTTTTGAAAGAATAAAAGATCAACTGTGCCATGCCTGAGGCTGAGCCAATTTAAAAAAAGAAAAGACAAGGAGGTAGCCAAGGAGGTACAATTATTTTGTCAGAATTGAAGTTGATGGTGACCTCCAAAATGTTTCTGAATTTGATTAGTTGAAGAGGAAGTATCACCCTATAAATATTCCACCTTGACAAATAGCAGATAAGGTATGAAATTCCTGGAAAGAATATTGAGCTGCCTGTATCTATTGCTGGATATAAAGATTCAACCTCTCAGGAAAACAGCAGATCATAACTGTGAAGAATTTATTGACAAACTTCTCAGTATAAATTACTTGCCAATAACATATTAAGGATGATACAAAATGGATAGAAAGCAGAAACAAGATTATTCTAAGTAAATAAATGTTTATCTACAGAATTGGTTTTTATTCTTACCAGTGGAACCGAAAAATACTTTTTTCTAAAACTGGGAAGTGGTCCACATGTAAGAGATTTGAGGAATTAAAAGTTAGTGAAAGACCTCTACAAAAGAAAATCTGCAATTCTTTACAGACAGCAAAGATGACCAAGATGCAATATGCTACCAGATGATAAACTACATAGAGAAGTAGTTCAGATGGTCTTGTCTTTTTCTGTAATAGAAAAAGAAAAGAAACATTGCAAATTACAGAATTCTGTTTCTTCTGTCTCGATTTTTAAGTTGCAAGAAACTACTACTGACATTACCCAAAACTTCATATTTAAATTCTGATCAATAAGAGATTTTTTTTCTTTCCCTACAGGGAAGGAACCTGAAAATCTCACTCAGAGCCTAATACATTTTCCCAGAACAGTTAACACTGGCTGCTATGGAAGAGCCATTGTTCTGATGCTGTACTGCAATCCTTCTCTATTTACATGGACAAAGCAAGTGCACAGCAGACATATTTCCCAAGCTCCCCTATTTTTTCTCCTTGTACAACCTTATAAAGAGATTTTTTGTATTTTTTTTCAGATGGCAACACCACTTTACACACTGCCTTTCCCCTTTTGAACTTTTGTTTTCATGGTTTCATTAGGGGAGAGACTGATCAGAGACAAGAGCATGACTCCACACCTTTACACAGCAGCCCTTGCTGAATGTAGTGGTCACTGTTGGGTCACAATGCAGATGACAGAAAAATGATACTTCCCTCTTGAATAATTAGTGGACATTGCAGGCAGAAATTAACTTTATGGAAGGTGATATCACAGATCTCAAAAAGAAGGAATTCAGTTATTTTTGCTGCAAACATATCTAAAATGACTGGAAAAGGAGAAGCTGAGGGGAAACATTATTATCTCTACAACTTCCTGAAAGGAGGTTGGAGCCAGGTGGGGGTTGATATCTTCTCCCAAGTAACAAGCAACACAAGAGGAAATGGCCTCAAGTTGTGCCAGGGCAGGTTTAGATTGGATATTAGGCAACATTTCTTTATGGAAAGGTTTGCCAAGCCCTGGAGCAGGTTGCCCAGGGCAGTGGTGGAGTCCCCACCATGGAGGTGTTTAAAAGATGTGTGGATGTGGCATTTTAGGGATGTGGTTTAATGTTGGGCTTGGCAGTGCTGGGTTCATTGTTGGACTCATCATCTTAGAGGTCTTCTCCAGCCTAAATGGTTCTGTGGCCAGGCAAGAGGACCTGGAGAGGTGAAGCATGGAATTGTTTTATAATCTTGTGTCAACACAGTCAACACAGATTAGAACATGCTTTTTTGCCCCAGCCCAACAGAACGTGTTTCTGGCTAATCCCCTGAAATAAGGGCAAGAATTGAGGATGGTGAATTCTTTATGTCAGAGTTAAGCTTCTGCAAACATCACATATGACCTGTGGATAGAAATATCTTGCAAGAGCAAAGCATATCCTAGAGACTTTCTTAAGAAAAGAGATCCCTTTTGCAAAGCAGGACCCACAGTTTCACATTTCTCCTAGGAAATTCACAAATACACAAGCTCACCTAAGACTGCTTCCATTTGGGAGAGCTGGAAGTGAGAAGCTATTCATCCAAAAGTTTATTCTGCAGTCTCCCATATAAAATTGTAATTCTTACTCTTGATCACATTCTGTCCTCTCTCAGCATGTTTTAGGCATTCTATGATTCTTCAGTGAGAAAACTCTATCATGAAAAATATTCTCTCAGCTGCTAAGATTTCCCACTTGTGCTGGCATGTCTTACAGGAAAATCATTCAGCAGCTCAATAATCAAGATTATTTGGACTTGCAGATGAAAAGAAGCAAAATTAAAAGAACCATTAGAAACAATGGAGGTGGGTTTAGTAACTGCAGTAACTGGCAGGCCAGAGAACAGAGTGGGGCCACACAGGAACACACAGCATAAGGAAGGAGGCAGCTCTGCAAGGACAGGCATTTGCACAAGCCTATTATTTTTTTGATCCCACAAATGAAAAAAGACAGCCTGATCATAAACACATCAAAGTCCTCAAGACTGTTCTTCACACTTGTGGTGAGCACTCAGTCCTGTTTCTTTAGCACACCCTTATGGAGCACCAGCCATACCTAATTCTGGCTGAGCAGTAACTGGCAGGAAGTCACAACAGACTTTTTCTCTGGTGCACCCTCACTGCTTAACCAAGCTCCATCTTCAGAGGTGTAGGTGTGGCTCCTCAAGCAACAAGCAAACATTTTCCAAACATCTGTTCCACTGTTGCCTTTTCTGAACTCTGACCCTTGTGATCAGGTACATAATCCTGGCCTTGTCAGGTATATACACACACTGCATTTGCCTGTTGGATATTTGACTCCTTGCAAATTGAGGAATTTTTTTTTTTCCAAATCATGATAACTACCATCAGCATTATCTGAACCAGGTACTCCTCCATTCATATGTTTGCCAGATCAGATGATACTCATTTAATTTAATTTCAAGTCCACACAACATTTGTTTTAACAGCTTGACATGGATACCTTTCAGGACACGTGTGCATTTCTGCTCTGCACATCTTTGTCAGAAGTAAGCCAGTGTGCTGGGCTGTGCAGTGAGGAAGATGTTCTGTGATGGTCCCTTGTAAGGACACTACCTTGATAATAATCCAACACAATAGAGAGAAAGCACACACAGTTTCACAATTATTTCCTTCACATACAAACGGGGTTGTCTTACTGTGACAACTTTGTGTGAATGGCAGCTGGGAAACCCCTGCAATGTTCTAGCTGTAGGATCCAGTAAAATGCAGAAACAGTCAGCCATTAGTAGCAGCTGGAGAGTTACCTCCTACACCTCAGGCAAAGGTAAGTGATAAACTAAGTCTCTGCCAATAGGGAAGTCCCAGAATTAGAAGAAACACAGGAAAAACAAGGCCTCAAAAAGAGTAGAAAAGGGAGAATGGATTCACACTGGGCTCAGTCTCTAGGCTATAATGGTCCAATTGCCTCTAAAATCCAAACAGCTACGGATTACTGCACAAGCACTTGGTAAGAAAACATGGAAAACCAGACCAGGTTGTGATGGATACCTGCTTCTCCTCGAAGGGCCTTCTCCACAGCAACTCCTCTCTCCTCGAGTTGCCTCTGCTTCTCTTCCACTTGCTCCAACTGCCGCTGGATAATCTGTTCAGAGAGGAATGGAGCAGAACCTCACCAAAGCAATTCTCTTGCTCTGTCTGCAGCACACATCCAGCACTAAGAGATTTCAGTCAGATTTGCCTTTCCAAAAACAACTATTTGTATTCAACAACACCCTGCTTCAACAGTAGGCGTCACAGATTCTGGTGACAACATCCTCCCCACCCTGTTGTATCTCAACTCTTAAATTTGCAAACACTTTGATATTCATTTATTTGCTACAACTCCTACCACCTTCCTGAACACTGAACTGAAAGGTGATGCTACCCAGTCAGCTGAGCCCCTGCCTTGAGTTTTTGACAAATCCCATCACCTGTAGACGATGTGAACAGTTTTCCAGCAGACTCTCTGGTAATTACAGGTTAATTTGATAACACATCACCCACTAGTATAACCTAGCAAAGCAATGATAGGTGCAGCTCCATCAGGCATTATCTGAGTATCACTGTGCACGATGGTTCATCCATGCCCAGCTAGAAAGCTGTTATGGGCATGATTTTTCTCACTGTAAAACTCTCATGAAAGGTTTCAGCCATCTGTCACTTCTCCGTGGCGTGACATGAAATGTGAAAGAGGGAGCAGGAGCACTCGTGCAGAAAGAGAGGACTCTGTTCTGATACACTCACAGGAATGTCAGGATCAGGGTGCTTTCACACAGAGCCATCTGTGTGCCATGGCAGGAGGCTTGTGAGACACTACCTGAGCTCTGTGTAACCTCTTTAGCTCCTCTTGCTTGGCTTGTCTGCGGGCAGCTTTCTGCACTCGCCGCGTCAGCTTGGCGTTCAGCTCCTCTTCTGTGTAGGCCCTCTGAGGGAAGGAAAAACAGCAGCACATCTTATTTATATGCTCAGAGATATGGGGGAAGGGATGACCATTTTCTCTTCCAAAAATCTCAGAAGGGAGGTGCTCTGTCTTTGCCATGGCTGTGTCAAAAGTCAAGCTTCTGTAGGCAAAGGTGTTCACGGTGCAGTGAGCAACAATTTCAGGATCAAATCAGGAGTGAAGAAGCATTTAAGGCAGCTGCAAAGCTGTGATTTTATAGGACATCCCACCCCTGCCTTTCACTGCTATATGAAACATCTTCCCAAAGATCAAACCAGTTTTTATTCTCAGAAATTTTCATTTCTCAATGAATTTAGCCAAATGGATTTAGATAAATCAGTGAGTACCATATAGAGGGTTCATCTTGATAGGGGGTCCCTTTGATTTCATTTTAAAAGAGAGTAAAGGCTTGTCACAGTTACAGCAGTGTAAGTGAAGAAACTACTACAGACTAATGTAAAATATTGCATTACCAGAAGCCATCCAAAAAAGCTTATGTTTCTACAAAAAAAGGAAAAGCTATGTTTATAGAAATAGAAGGGTATTTCCTCCTCTTTTCTGTCAGTGAAACTACTTTAAGAATATGTCTTTCTAATATCACTGAAATTCGGTTTAGGATGCTACCAGATGCACTAGTTGGATATATCATAGCCTAGGAAGGCTTTCTCTCAAAGAGTTTTAAGAATGCCAAAAAAACTTGACAGCTGCACTAAGTAAGCTACAGTGAAGAAAAAGCCTCTTTTCTCATGTACATGTGTGTAAGCTTTAAGAGACTGCTGTAAACATGTGTCTTCCACTTCTGGAAAGAGATCTCCTCTGTGGACAGTCAACTTCAAAAAGATAACTTCATGTCAGACCACCCTGAAATTTGCTTGATCTAGTTATTGTACTGTCACATTGGTCAGTCTACCTCTGTTGATGGTTCTCAGTGGACAGAGTTTCAGGCAGGATCACAGCTTAATTAAAAATCCCTCAGGTAGGTCATTGGCAGGCACCACTGTTAAAGCTTCAAAAAGCTCACACTTGACTCTTTCTTTTTTTAAAACACAAATCCACAATGGTACTCAAATTAGAAGGTAAAGTGACAGAGCACATGACCTTTCTATCCTGTGTAACACTGTTGTGACTGCAAAGACAAGACAAGAAGAATTTTAGAAAGCAGCAGCTTCTGCCTTGATTTTAGCTTGATACAGGATTTCACTAAGATTTCAGCCAACTCAAATTTTGAAAGCTGCTGATTAAAGTGTGATGATCCATCTGAACTCACATTCAAAGTATTCAAAAAGAAGAATATGCCAACATATTTAAGTGCCTTGAAAACCAATTTCTTCTGAAGCTCACAGACCATCCACATCACTGTACAAGTGGTGCACTGATAAATGCATGCATTCCAACCAGACATTACAGAGCTTGATGCACTTTTGGGAGACATCCTCTACACAGAATTTGCTGCCCATGTCTGCTAACATCTCAGGCATGCACAGTCAGTGTTGATGTTAGTGCACATGTGGTGCTGAGCTAGGGATTCAATGGGTTAATTCACAGGGGGACATGCAATGCAACAATGGCCAACGAGGTGGGAATGGAGACACTACCTTTGACGAGTATGATCTCTTGAATGCCAAGGCGTGTGGTACATAGATCGACTTTAAAGGGGGAATGGTAAAGGGAGAAAAATAAAAAAAAAATGCACAAAATGAAGCAAAATCAGTTCAACATTGAAAACAGATGCACAGTCATAAAACAAAGTGGTTTTTACGTGAAACGAATTTGTGCAAATGCTGAACGTGTCCCAGGCTGATGAAGCACAATGGAACTTCTGGGCACAAAATCCAGTTTCTAGCACCTTCCTGAAGGCAATTAGTTTTGGCAGCCTCCTTGAAGATACAGTCAACCTGGAAATAGCTTTTTCTAAAGGAATTATTTGGCCTTTGTCTACCTGTATGAGTGTGAAATTCTGGCTTAAGATTTGGAATAATCACTTATTTCTGAACATACTTGGTTTGAACTGGCTCAGCCAAACATGTATTACTCTGTCACACAACTCTCCATTTACATTCTGATTTACAGTCTCTCCTAGGAGTTGTGTTTATTCCATGGTTTTAAATTATCTCTGTTTCATAGAAATTATAATTGACATTTAACCAACATCATGAATCTTATTCACTGCATCCTGAACTAAGAAACACCTGATGGGCTCAGAGTGGGTTATGTGTCCTGCAGCAATGGAACCTCCTTGTCTAAAAGGAGAGCCTCCAAAGATCTTGAGGAGCTAAAATTGGAGGGGGAAAGGAGCAGGAAAAGGAGGGGGAAATCACTACTTACTCTAGCCAAGGACATTCTATGCTACCCTGTTCCCAAATATAAGGCAAGTAAAGCACTTAGATTTATTTGTAAAAATCTTTGTAATAGTAGATTTGTAGATCTGAGTAAAGCACTTTGATTTATGTGCTAACAAGAGAGGTAAATTTCCCTTCATGTCACAAAGTCCAGAAGGCATTGTGCCACTCTGGGCAAACAGACAGCATTTTGCACTCTCACACTGAATTAACTAAAACCAGTCACAAATGAGAAGCCAGAGAACAACACCAGCATTTTGCAGGCTCCAGGAAAAAGCAAGCTACCTGTGGTGGTGAACACCTGAGCACAACATCACAAGTGTACAGGAACAATGACAAACACACACATGGTGACAACACACCTACAAACACAACACCCACGGGGCATTCCCTTAGGAATCCTTCACAAGATGCTTCTCTTGAAAGACACCACATTAAACAACACTGAATTAATTCACTGCTGGTCACAAAGAACAGGCTAAACAGAGCAGGCTGTCTGGGAAGCAAGCTCACTACATTACCAAGAAAGCAGCATGAACAGGATTTCAGTTTGGAGAAGGGGTTCACATAAAAGTTAAGTAGCACACAGTAAGTCAGCTCTTACCCATATAAAGTAGCAGGCAGGTTATGACTTAAAAAAATACAAGTCCCACCCCAAACCAGTAAAAAACCCAGCTTGGCCAGACTTGAAGTTTGGTTACATTTCTTTTGACATCAAGGCATTCCAGTGTTTGCATGTATATTCTACATCCTTGGATAGGATGCAACAAAATGAGGTAAGTCAAGTTTTCAGATCTACATCCTCTAAATAAATACATTCTCAAAACTATTCTTAAGAAAACAGGCAGATGCTGATTAAATAAATTCTTAATGCAACTTCAGCAACAGCAAATGAGGGGAAAAGAGACTAACTACCACCACACCCTTGGCAGAGCTTGTGGGGTATTGTCAGTATGAGGATTCCAGGCATCTGCCACTGTCACCTATCACCCCTCCTGTGCTTAGAGATATGATCTTTCTTTCTGAAAACACCATTTGAAATCTAAGTGGCCCAGCAGAGAAAAAAACAAATGACCATCAAGGCAGACCAAAAACTCTGTAACTCTTATCTGAACCCCAGGTATTGGGTATCTGTCCTCTGCTGGCCCCAGGTACCTCATTCTTCTGCATCTCTTGGAAAATGCAGAATTTCTCATGAAAGGCCTTGAGGGCATGCAAGAGGGAATGGAAGGGGGAAGAGAAAAAAGGGAATAAAATAAAAACAAAATAATCTTCCTCTCAGATGAGATCTAGACCAACTAGGGAAAGAGATTAAAAGAGAGATAAGTAAATACAGAAAATTCCTATTTAGTTCATCAATTTCTTCCACCAGCCTTATATTCATTCATTAGCTGTTCTAGTTCATTCTACTATATATACTTAGAAAGCATTTCATATGACACTTCAATTTGCAGTCCTTCCACACCTTTGCCATCTCAGCCAAGGATCAATTTGGCATCAGAGACTGATTTTTGCCTGTGACATTTCCCTCCCAGAGGCTCTTTTCTTCTTGAGCTTTTTTAACACATGTACCAGGGAACACAGTTTGCATTTTGGTGTACCAGAAGAGCCTTACTGTTCTGTGGGGTCAATAAAATCTCTACACAGTCCTTCCAAACCTTGCCAATTCTGTCTAGCAGAGCTTAGAGGCTCTCAGGAATGAAAGCAGGATTCTTCATTACTATGATCAAACAGTCCTTTAAATTAATCCCTTGTTTTTGCATTAATAGTGACATTATAAAATTGAATCAAATAGTTTAAAAACAACTAGCTTTGAAACTTTGCTTTCACCATACATTTTCCACATATAAATGTGTGTAACTAAACTAAATCCTTATAGTAGATCCTTAGGCCAGTAGGGAGGGTGCACAGCAAGTCCCTACCCTGGACTTCAGGAGAGCAGACTTTGGCTTCTTCATGGATCTCCTTAGTAGAGTGCCATGGGATAAAGCCCTGGAGAGAGGAGGGGCCCAGGAAAACTGGTTAACATTCAAGGATTAACCAGGAAAGGTCAGCATTCAAGGATTGCCTCCTCCAACCTCAGAAGCATTGCATCCCAATGAAGAGGAAGTCAGGCAAAAATGCTGGGAGGTCTGTGTGGAGAAACAAGGGGCTCCTGGACAAACTCAAACAGAAAAAGGAAATCTACAGAGGGTAGAAGCAAGGGCAGGTACCCTGGGAGGAATACAGAGAAATTCTCCAAGCAGCCAGGGATCAGGTTAGGAGAGCTAAGGTCCTGACAGAATTAAATCTGTCCAGGGACATCAATGGTGACAAGGAAAGCTTCTATAGGTGTGTCAGTGATAAAGGAGGACTAGAAAAAACATGGGCCCTCTCCAGAAGAAAACTGGAAACCTGGTTATCCAGGATATGGAAAGTTGAGATACTCTAACTTTGCCTTGATTTTCACCAGCAAGTGGCTCCAGCCACACCATCCCAGTTGCAGAAGGGGTTGGGAGAATGAAGAACTGCCCATATAGGAGAAAGTCACATTTGAGAACATCTAAGCCACCTGCAGGTGCACAAGTTCTGGGGGCATAGGCAGAAAAAGGGCCCAAGCCACTGTCTATCATATGTGAGAAGCTCTGGCAGTCTGGTGGAGTTCCCACTGACTAGAAAAGGGGAAACAAAACCCCATTTTTAAAAAGGGGAAAAAGGAATACCCAGGAAACTAGGGGCCAGTTCATCTCCTTTTTGGTGCCCAGTAAAGAAATGGGACAGTGAAACAATGGATCCTTCTCCTAATAACAGTGGAGAGTAGCTTGTAATCATGGAAACAAGTGAAACCATCTTTTTTAGATAGGCCAGTCAGCCAACTTACAGGAAAACCTGCTCCACGGGAGAAAGAGGGAAAAAAACCAACATTAATTACCTAAGCTTCTGATGTGATTCTCTGAGTCTGTGACCTGAATGGTGCTAGATCCATCTGCAATGCATTTCCCACCTACATACCTCTCGTTTGGATTTCTGGGAGGAGCGTTCCAGAATATCATCACTGGAGAGGTCAGAGTCCTCGGAGAAACTCAGGTGCTGACGGAGCTGTAAATCTGGGAAGTTGGGAATAAAAAGGGCAAGTTAGAGAAGTGGTAATAATCCTTTCTGTAAACTCTCCAGAGCTCAGCTGTAGGTCTGATTGAGCACCAAAAATACTCAGTCCTTTTATGTCAGGGTCAGTTGTTTTGCCTGGGAGGGATCAAAGAAGCCCTGCTCCACAAAATGATCAGCATGAGTTTGAGCATCACTTTCTTCAAATGCTGTTAGAATTAATGGTCATAGTTCTCTTTTTGTGCTGTATCAATGCTCTTGGGATAGATACAGCACTTGGAATGACAGCAGCTGGCTCTATTTTGGCTGTTTGTACAATGCCAGAGAAATGTAACATGTTTGCTTTCAATCACATTTATAGGTAATTTCTTTACTGCACCCCAAATTGTCATTAAACATCTCTGCCTGCAACTGGTAGGCATGTGAAAGATTTACAGGAGGCTGCCAAACCCCTCCTTCAGAGATCAGCAGACAGCCACCAGATTACTGAGAACAGGAATAACAGCATCTCTGCAGTCTTCAGCTTCCATGGAGCCAGGTGGAAAGAAAGAAAAAAGACTGGCCAAAGAAAAGATGGAAATCAGATTTAAAGTAGGGATGGAATGTCACTAATTCCAACAAATAATGCTTATTTCTCAAATCTAAGATAAAACAGATGTGCCTTGTACATATTGAGAGCTAAGATTTTAGTTAGGGATCCATTTTTTTTCAGTGGATTCTGTCAATATGCAGATACACAAATCTAGTCCCTAGCACTTAACCCACTCTGCCCATCTGACACTGGGGAGCAGCAGCATTTAGCAGAGCAGCTGAATGACAGAGCAAACCAAAACTACTTTCAAGGATACCTCAGAAAAGTAGGAAAAGGGCACAGTGCAGAGGCACTTATCTGTTATACCTGCAGCTGTAATCAGTGCAGAGGGTTTGTGCTTGCCAGAATCCACAGTGGCATTACTTGAGGGAGTACTTGGGCAGGATTTCTCATCAGCCTTTTTCTTCTTGTCTTTCTTATAGCCAGAGAAAACAGACTTCCATAACGACCTAGGCTTTGTTGCTTCCTCTGTCCCACCACTAGATTTGTCAGAAAGTCTGCTATCATTTTTGGATTTCTTTTCCTTTTTGTTCTTACGAGGCGAGAAGAGGGAACTTCTTTTCTTACTCTTCCCACTGGAGCCTTCTGAAGAGCTGACAGACCCTTCAGGTCCAGCCATATCTGCAGGAGGAGTGGAGTACTTCTCAGCAGAATTATGTTTTCGTGCGGATCCCTCTGCCAATTTCAAGGCCAAATGCTTTGGAGACTCATAAAACAACTCTTTGGTCTTCAAGGGCATAGAAGATGCCTTTCGTGCCCTTGCAGCCCCAACAGTAACAGCAGTAGGCATCTCCATGTCTTTCATCTTACACAGATGTTTAGCCATGGCATCACGTAGTGCTGGGCTCTTGACAGACTTCTCTCTGGCTCTCATCCTTTCCTCAGCGAGCTCCTTGGCCTCCACAGAAATGTCAGGGAACAGTCTCTTCTTTTGGTGCACCCCTCCTTCCATTGAGGGTGGACCACCGTTTTCTTTGACCAAGGGCAAAAGATGTGGCTTCTCTGGCCTTGGCCTGCTGGTAGGAGGGGTAAAGAACTTCTCGTGGAGGCTGGAGTCCTCAGTCCTGTCATCATAGGTGTCCTCCACATCGTCAGCAAACGGGATTTCGTCCACGCTCTCGGCGAACGACTTCCGCACGTCGTCCCTCCTGGCCGGGGGGGACTCCCTGGCAGGAGGGGCTGGCTCCTGGTGCCGGGGAGCAGGAGGGGTTGATGCTGGTGTTGGAGGTGACCTGGCTTCAACCTCGTTCTGCCACAGTGCCTGGTACCTCTTCCTGCGCAGCGTGGCCGGCTCCTCGTTCTGAGGAGGCGGCGGGGGCGGGCTCGATGGAGGAGTCAGCATGGTGGAGTCAGAGGTGTTGAAGCTCTGGCTGGCCATGGTTCTCATGTTAGAGGAGCTCTCCTGAAGGCCAAGCCCAGAGCTGCTGGAGACATCTCCCCGTACTTCACTGGGAATCTTTAGCTCTTTTTCTGATGGAGACTTGGGAGTGAGCAGAGAAATCTGCTCGTTTTCTAACTTGGATAGCCCCTGTCTTCTTGGGGCAGGCTGGGGTTTCACAGGGTGAATCCTTTCATCCCCTGAAATAATCCTGCTGTTGGAAGTCTTCTGAGGAGTTGCCTCCAGAGCAGACACGGTGAAGTTGCTCTCTGAGCGTTTGTTTCTGTCCACGGGGGTGAGCCCTAAGCTCCTCCTGATTTCAGCACTCTTCATCCAGAACTCCTCCACAAGACTGCTCCTTTTCAGGGCTTCTTCTGCAGTAGTCGGGCTCCCCAGTTTTTCCACCTCACCATCCTGGCCCCTAAGGGCCAATTTGGCTAAAGGAGTAGATGTTAAGGCTGGGACAGGTTGGAAACATACTGGAGGCTCCACTGGGGATGGAATGGATGTTTCAGCAGAAGGCAAAGGCTGGGAACAGATAGGCATTTGAGCAGAGGCTGGGGTTGAGGCCAGTGCTGGTGTTCCTGGCTGAGACTCTGCTAGTGATGGGGCTGCAATGGCTTCTGGTGATGCAACTGGCTGGGACAACACTGGAGATGGTGGCACCAAAGGGCTCTTCACTTTCCTGTCTTTGGGAATTTCATCCTTTGGTCTTTCCTCAAGAATGAAAGGCTCAGGAAAGAAGCGTGGCTCTGGGGATTTTATTGCACGGCATACTTCAGCCAGGGGATCTTCTACATCCTGCAGAAAAATTAAAAAGAGGAATATTAATAATCACTGAGCACACAAGACTACAATTCCAATTTTTTTTTTTTTTTGCTTTTAACAAAGCTAGAAATGAGGAAACCATCCAAGTATCAAAATACTAATTTAACGTCCTAAAGTCTGCTTGCTAAACAATAACTGTGTCTGATAGAATCATTGGCCATCAAAAAAACAAACTTTATTTTAATAGAAAGTGAATGTTGTCAGCAACTGCTGTCAGCAAACCAGACTCACCCCACTCTAAAAGTAAGTTGGTCTATGCCAGAACTCTCCAAGACAATATTTTAGCAATTTCTTAAAAAAGAAGAAAAACAACAAAACATTTGGAAGGGAAAATTTGAATTGAACATTTTAAGGGTCATGTACTTCCAGCTCTTACACACTGCAGTACACTTTATCCAACAAAACTGGTTTATTGAACTACAGGTGCCAAGTAGAAAATGTCAAAGACTCCCTTTCTTACCTCTGCTTGTTTTGCTTTGGGACTAGCAGCTGGAGACAGAGGAAGAACGCTGTCACTAGAGGGCTGGATAGGGATGGATGGCTTGCATGGATCTAGGGAAAGGAAAAAAGTTCCAAAAATACACAAACCATTAATATTCTACCTTTTTTTCTCATGTTACACACAGCAAGTAGTGACAAATTTCTCGGCTTTTTACACATTTTGGATTGGACATCTGAAATGCAACAAAAATTTTTTAGATGTCCAAAATGGTACAAGGTTTTAATATAACAACTTTAACAAGAAAAAGCAGTTAGAAGGGTTCTCACATTTTACAAGCTGCAATTAATGGATTCAGAACATTCTTCTCAAAATGTTAATGCAAGTGCAGACCTTGCCACTGAGAGCAGTGAGATGGGTCGAATCCAAGAGACTCTCCTAAACCCCATAACTGCACAGACTATCTCTAATGCAATTAACATCATTCAAGCACTGAACAGAGAGTGATTACCTTCTGTCACACTGCCAGAAGCACCTTCTGCTTCTTCTTCTTCTTCTTCATCTTCTTCATCCTCAGAGACTTTTAGTCCTGGCTCTTCTGCACCACCCTGACGTAAGCGGAACTCGGCTTCTGCATCAGATGCGATGTCTTCTGATCATGGATGGAAAAACCAAGAGAACTTGGATACAAGTCCACCAGGACATCATACTTTCTATTCACATGGTGCTAACCACTTTCATCACCTGAACACTTCAATGTCCACTCCTTTTTTGGTATGATAATTAGTCATTTCAGCAGTAAATGTAAGCAGTAAATGATTGGACTGTTAGTACAAAGAGTTAAAACAGTAACTGCCTTATCAGTTCTCTGGAAAATCTTGAATGTTTTTTGCCATATGCAGTTAATTTTACAATAGCAAGGGAAGGATTCTGACATAGCATTATGGAGCTTTCACAAATTTAATTCTATTTCTGTTAATCATTAGGAGGAGTATTGAATACAGACACAAGACATGTGGTGAGAGGACATGAGAAATTCATTACATAATCCAGGACATTGAGGTTCTTCTCTTTCTTTTTGTCCCTCACTCCTGGCTCCCTCTCGAATATTTGAAACAAACTCCCACACCTCTAAAAATAAGACCAGGTTTAAGTACCCTCATGCAAAATGTTCATTGCCAACACATTCTGTTCACACAAGAGGTTTAAAGGCTGCACAGTGGTACCCTACCATCATCCAGCTCTGCACCCGTGTCTCCCTCTTCACCTGCCTGCCCTTCTGTGTCTGCAGGCTCTGTGCCCAGCTCATTCTCCACATCCTCCTCACATGGAGCTAGAATATATTCAAATATTGAGGGGAAAAAAAGAAAAGAAAACAAACACTACACAGTGAAAAAGTTTGATATTGAACTGCACCAACAGTTTGTACTGGAGATGTTCATCAATTACAGTCAGAACAAGAAATCCTGAAATGTGTCACCTGGAGAGACATCTATGGTGAAGTGACACTTCCAGACTCCAGTGAATCAAGGAATGCCTGCCCTTGGAGAGTCTCACTCCTTGCAGTGAAAGCTGCCAGGGCTTTTCTGAGCAAGAAGCATTGTGAAAAATTAAACGAGAAGGGGACTGGGGGGCATCAAACCAGAATAAAGGTTACTGTTCTTCCAGGAACATTTTGGTTTTTTCTTTACCACAACAGAACAGTTACCACCACTTGATAGCATGTGTGTATTAGGTCAAAACTGAACTCCACAATTAACCAGGACTGTTCACTTTGAAACTGAAAGTGGCTTTGAGGGTATAAGTCAAAGACAGAGTCTAGGTTTGGGATTTACCATTATTACACTTGGAAACTGTTTAACTCTGTGCAGCTACAGCAGTCTTTGGTAATAAGGTCTAAGGAAATGCATATGTTGTACAAGCAACTAGTGCACAAATTGAGATACTTTGAAGTAATTAAAATGACATATATAAAACATTTTTTCTGTTACAGATCATTAATTGAGGCACTTCTAAGTAATTCAAATTATATATTCAAAACGTTGGTATTTTTTCAATTACAAACCACAATTTGATTTGCTGGGTTAAAATAAAGAAGAGATTCTTGAATTTGTAACTCTGAAAACTATGGCATCTGACACTACTGCTTTTGACAGGATTTAATTACAGGAGGAGAGACAAGACCAAAGTGTAGAGTATAAATCTCAGTATTAAATGATAATAAAACTTTTTAAAAAACTGTGCAATGGATGATTTGCTGCCTTTTTTTTTTTTTTGTTAAACATTTCAACTAAACATAATTTAAATACTAAAAAAAGGAGAGCACTTCCAGTTCCTGATCCTTTTTATTTACTAGTGACGATGTGGCTCTTGGAAATATTTATATCATTGCATTGCTAATTAAGACAATCTTGAAAACAAACTAACCCTCCCTAAAATTGAGGTCTTGCAGCCTCTCCTTTAATACAAGTTTTTGCTTATTTCAAAAGACAGCCTTCAGCAGGTGGTTTGTCTTCTTCCTTCAACCTGAGAATTTCCTTTTTTCTGTGCTCTGTAGTATTATTCAGACAGACAAATGTATGGATTAGTTTATTTTCTGTCAGCTACTGTGAAAAGACAGTTCCACTCCTGTGTGATAATGTACTGGCCTATTCCTTTACATCAGAGAATTTTTAAATCCAGACTCTTACCAATGCCAAGCACAGGAAAACTGAACCATGTGGCAAAGGCTGGACTGCCCACAGGAGCATTTATAAATCTACTGAACAAAACCAAACCATGTCCCAGTCTGATTGTTGCTTAGGTATGCAATAGCTGATGTTATTTTGGAAATGATAATGTCATGGAATGGCTTTATGGTAACAGCAAATGTGAGTAATCCTAATCAAAAATAGCAAAAACCATGACTGATGTTAAGAATATCTGAATCCACAATGTATATGTGGGTCTTCAGATCCAGAGACCATGAATGGATGTGACACACACACAGATTGTGTTGGAGAAAGAGGAGAAAAATCAGGTTTTAAAATAGGTTGGTACAAAAAAACTCAATGGAAGATTACAGATGCATCAATAAGTAACAACTTGGTGCAAGAGTGGATCCCATTCTGAGGGACACAGGAAGCTTGCAGGTGGCTGGTTACATGATACATATACTGTGCATATACATATATGCAGTTAGGATAAGGAGCAAGAGGCCAAAAGCTGTCACACAATAACTCAGAAGTTACACACTAGGGCAGCCAGGAACTGGGATCAGCACTTGGTTGGGATTAGCTGGCAGCTGTGAGCAGCCTGCACGGTGTGCAGACACCTTGGAAACACTGCTGACTTGCCAAAGCAGCAGCAGAAGCAAAGTTTTGAAGGCAAGCTGGCTATTCTGATGTGCCAAAGCAACTCAGCTGAAGATCAACTACCCAGCACACACTGCTCCACTAATTTAGACACCTTCACAGCTTTACACAATGGACTCCCTTCACTGTCATCCCAGAATATTCAGGCTTGTAACAGAGCTTAGAGACCACAAAAAAGAAAAAATCAGCTGAGCTTTACCATCCTTCAACATCCCCGAGGCTTTCCTGAATAATGTGAACGCCAGATCAAAAGAGATACAACAACCACCACTATTCCCAAAGATCTCAGCTTCAACTTATTCTTCTTTCCTGTTTTCTTTGATGTTGGAACCCTGGTCACTGAGAATCTTAGACTTTCTGTGCTGACAGGCACTTCACCATTTAACTACAGTTTGCAATTGCTACAGAGAAGTGCAATTGCTTTAAGCACTGTGTCACTTAACCTTTCAACTGCAAGAAAACCCCACGTTCTTTTAGTCTAAAGGGTTGGGGGAAGAAAAACTGGTCCCATCTTGAGTTTATGAAGGAAATCAAAGCTCTCAGCTGGCTCCCTCCTCCATTCCTGCCCCAGGAGAAGCTGTCCTTGGCCTTGCCCTGGGAGGGTTTATGATGAGGGAGGAGTTCATGCGAGAAGGGGCTGTCTGAGCAAGGCGGGCATGCACACTCCCCATCCCCTCCCTCCGTGTCCAGTCATGCAGTAGCGACAGGGCTGTAAGTTCCAGGGTTAAAGGACCAGCTCAGCTGCTGAAGGCATGGAGAAGGGCAGGGTTATTGTGCAGTGGGATACAGAGAACATCACCAAACTACCTCCAGGGACCGTCTCCAGCCACGCCTGTACCGCCTCATGGCGTACGGAGGGAAGGTCGGACGCTGAATTTAAAAGACAATAAATTGTAAGAAGTCAAAATTAGACCATCAGTCAGTGTCTAGAACAGAAGAGTGACAGAGGGAAGTTTTTCAGTAGCAAATACAGGAGTAAAACTGATGAAATTTCAAACAACTGATTCCAGGCTTGAGAATTAAATTGAGGTAACACACAAATGTCAGGGGCCTAATCTTCCTTTGGGATGTGTAATGTTAGAGGAAATATGTGTGGCACAGGGAGGAGAACACAGCATCTGACCAGCAGGCTGCTGCTACTGTGCTCCCCTCAGAACTCTGCAGAGGAGGGAAACTGAGAGAAGGAAGAGCTGAGCAATGAGACAGGGCTCCCAGGTGTCCCAGAACCTGTGCTGCCCAGCAGAGGAAGAAGAGCTCCCAAAGCAGAATGAGAGGAAGTTCTGGGAATTGTGACACTGTCCCAGGCAGTCACATCAATCCTGATCACTGCTGCTGCCCGTGGGCTCTCCAAACACCTCAGATCACAGAATACAGCTCCTCAGCCAGGAACAATCTGTCCAGTGAACTCAGGTTGAAAACTTACAGCCTTTTAAATACCCAAACTGCTGATAATACCTGCACACATCTCTACCATATGACAACAGAAGTAGCTAATTATAAATCAAGATAGTCCTAGGTTGTTTCAGGGGACAGAAAGGAAATACTGACTCCCTTCCCCAAGGAATTTGGAAAGATCACCTGTCGCTGGCAACTGTAATGGTACCCCACAGAAAAGTAAGGATTATAAAATACAAAATAAAAATTTGGAAACTGGAGTGACACAGACCCCCAAGCAGAAGCACAAGTAACCTTAATTGTTGTAAATTTCAGAAACTGTGTTAATATTTTTTACTTAGTGCTTTTGAAACATTAATCAACCACTCCAGCAATACTGAAAGTTACAGAAAGTTGAACACAGCCTGTTTCTGTGGCTGCAATGGGAACAAAATACCCATCTCTTATTTGTAGGGAGCTGATTTCACACCAGAAAATCCCAGTGCCTTCTACGAACTGCAAATATAAGTATAGCCAAACTGATCTGGAATTGTGTATCAAGCTAGACCAGGATTTAAAAGCCTCTATACCAAGCATCTAAAATTGTAAGGAAAAGAGAAGTATCTGGAATAGAAGAAAATCAAGTATCATGAGGTAGAGCTCCAGATTTTTAACCTGATTTCATTTTTCTGTGGAAGACATCCCTTCTCACAGCAGATATTCTCCCTCTACAATTCTCACAGTGGTTGCAGAGCAAGAGAAGATCACTGTTCATCAGCTGCATGGTGAACTTTGATTTAAGCCCACAGATAAAGCACTTATGACATACTTACCTTAAGGCACTGTACCATAGCCCAGAACAAGGTCAGCAAGGACTGCTGAAAGGTGCTCACATGAGATCTGACTATCAGCATTTTCCCCCTCCAAAGTTTTCCTTTGAGTTACTGATAACTTGCACATCAGAGGTCGATACACTCTCAAATCTTAAACACAGGGAGTCAAACCCCCCACTGATCAGATCTGCAAGCCCTTTGACTCCCATCATTTCCTGCTAATATCAGATGTAGTTACAAACTTGAAAAAGAAGCAGCAGAGAAAGAAATATGCTCAATGCAGAAGCTGACCCTGTTCAGTTTTTGCTGTAGTAGCTGCACAACACAATCCCTCAGCTTTCCCTAAAAAGTGTAGAGTCCTCACTGCCACAAAAAGCAGGAGACCACTACTATTAGCATCCCATGTCAGTTACAGAGGGCTGATTGCCAGCACTACCAAATTGTGTGTGGTGAGGAAAAATGCTATGGAGTCAAAGCAGACAGACAAATAAGTCAGAAGTCACACTGTCACGGAGCTGAGAAAGCAGCAATTTTAAACAGACACTGACCTGAAAAGCAAAATGTTTAACCAAGTGTAATTTGAGAGCAATTTGAAAGCAGTGCCTCTCAATCACTGCTGCCCCTGCTGAAGTCACTGCTCTTGAAGGGCGCAGAAGCAACAGAGTTAAACAGCTGCAACTGTGATCCAGGAACTGATGGTGTGGGGCTTGGGAGAGATTACCTCTGGAGGTGGAGGACTTTGAGGCTGAGACCATTTTTTCCTCCTCCTCTTTCTCACGGATGTGTGTCCAGTGCACATCTGCCAGGATCTCCAGAGGATCAACCGGATTTACAATCTGCTGCAGCCTAAGGTTTCCAGCTAGCAGGAGGAGGGCATGGCATAACAGGTTGTAGGCAGGGCGTATGAAGGGGCAGGGAGGAAAAGATGGGAGAACAGTGGAAAGGAAAGGTAGCACATCATAGGAAAGGAAATAAGAAAAGAAAAGATTATTGGCTGAGGTCAGTTTGCAGACAGAAAAAGCTCAGCATTGTGTGCGCACGCATACACCAACACAGCGCTCCTCACGCTCCCATCAAAGCTGAGAAACGCCATTCCAAAGGCACAGGGATGTTCTTAAAAACATCTTTGGCCATCATGTCTACTGCCAGAAGCTTTGCTGAAATGAAAGAGGTTCTCTGGGTGTCCCACAGCATGTGGTATGTAAATACCAATTTAGCAGAAACTTCCAGCTCCTTCAGCCTATTCGTTATGATTATTGCCAAAGATGTCCTGCTGTTAAAGGTGAGGGACAATCTCCATCTGATTGATGCACCAAGACAAAAGGGTTTTCATTCTCTGCTACTGAGTTAGGCACCTCTTTCTAGTCTGGGTACACACTTTGTGCATTGAATAATATGATGGATCTGAGAGTTTCATCTGTGTATGTGTGTATGCACACATGGGCACATGCTAATTTTAGCACCTAAAACATCACTTTGTGTACTCCTGGCTCTCGTGTACTGACTTGTTCAAAGGGAGAATTTTTTTTCTGAAGGATAACAGCGTTTTGGTTGTGACTTAACAGCTCCCCAGAAGGGAATTCCTGTCACACAAATTATTCTGTTTAAGAGAAATTGCATTACTCTTCAATTACCTGCCTACACAAAGCTCAGCTACTCATGGGATGTCAAAGAGAACAATGGGCACCTAAAGCAACTGATGAGCTTAACTTCTGCAGAACACCTACCTTGGGAGCACTTACTCTGAGGTATTAAATTTATAGACCCTGTCTCTATTGCTGCCTGCTCTAATTCTATAACTCAGGCTTCACTTCTCCATAATAAAATAACTGGTTCTGCAGGGCACAGGTGTTCACCTGTACACTGTCTGCAGGAGTGGGCTCCAAAAGCACGTCTCAACCTGAAGGGAAAATGCCCACTTACTTTATAAAGCAGGAAGTCAATTTTCACAGCAACTGGATTACCACTGAGCAGGGCAAAGCACTGTTGCAGCAGTTTAGAACCTCAAAAGCAGTTAGATTTTCATATGGTGCTCTAATGTTTGAAGGAAACAAGACACATTAGCAGCATTTAGAGCTTGCACTCACTATTTCCTGCTGTCTCATTTTAACAAGTTCCTCTCTCCCAGCCATGTTTTCCCCAGACACGACAAAGTGTTTGGGATTCCCATTGCAGGAATGACTATGTGTGAGATTTGGCAGAAGAAACAGGCAGAAGGAACTGCAGGAAGGACAGGATCAGCAGATGGTTATTAAAGGGAAACAGGCTCAGAGGCACAAACTCAAACGCAGAGCAGGATTCACAAGGTAGCCAAGTTCTCAGCAGCTTTATGTCTCTGTTGCCTCACCAGAGAGTTTTTTGGATTAAATAGCACAACCACAGGAGTTTCCAGAGGCTGTGGTCATCCTGCAGGGACAGGAACCTGGGCTGTTCTCACTCTGTTCCAAAGCACTCGCATGCAGGCCCCAGGGTGAGTAGAGTTAGCGTTTGCATGGCCACACAAAGTTCTGTGTTAAAAGGTTTAGGTTTGCCAGCAAGGGCTGAGAGGTACAGACTCACTCAGCAAGGCTCAGAAAGAGCAGGTCCCACATGATCTGCATGTTTTAAACTGGATTGCTCTGGGGTTTAGACCACTGTAACACACCCACCTTTAGTTTCTCCACAGGCCTGCGGACAGAGGCCTGAGCCTGTCCTGTCCCTCTCACCTTTCCCAATAAATAATGAGCAGCACAGCCAGACATGAAGGGCTGCTGCTTGGCTTAGAGGCAAACCTAACACTTCTTTAATGTCTAAGTGCTTGAGAATTTCAAACAACACCTGGCACAGCCTTTCCTCAGGACTGCCTGCTAAGCTTTGCAGGAAGCTGAGCATTAATTGCTCTTAGATTTGGAATGGTAGCTTTCCTCCATTTCCACTGTAGCATCCACCAGCACTTTATAAGCTGTGGGCAGGCTCAATGTTTTCACTTTATTGGCTCAAAATTTTCACTTTATTGGAGTAAAGAGCCACCTGCAAACCAACTCCTTAAGAGTCAGGTCTGAAGCACTCTAGAAACTGCAACAGGGAGGAACTTCTTCAGGTATGCCCCTTCAGCCACCTTATTAATACTTCTCATTCTTATCACAGAAAAGTTATATGGCAAAAAGATTATAATGCTTCTTCCTTTTTTTTTTCTCTTGAAAAAAAAAGAGTCAGAAGCTAAGGTATTGTTATCACAACCATAAACTGTAAAATATGCAGTTTGACAACTGCATATGCCCCCTTACATGCAGGAAGGCACTTGGATTTTTCTCATATACATTCTGGCTCTAATGAAACACATTGAGGGAATAAGGGATTAATAAATTCTTAGGACCAAGTGTTACAAAAAAAAACCAACTATCAAAAATAATCTGCAAGAGATTATTCATCATGGAAAAATCATGGAAAATGACACAGCCAGTTAGATTTGAATGTCTGATTAATTTTATGACCATTATGTAACTGTTTGAAGAATCTTGAGGGATTGCTGTAGCTTGATTAGTTTCCTTCCAGACTCTCCCCACAGACAGACACACACAGAGGACAACAAAAAAAGCAAATCTGCTGACACAAGCAGTCCAAAGGCAGTACTTCTGATGTGTCCCATGTGTCTGAGATAATGCACAGATGCAAGTAGTCTGCACGTATAGAACCAATCTGATATTCCTTATTACCTGCAAGTCCCTGTTCATGCAAATTACAGAAGGAAATTGTCCAGGTTTTCTAGAAATCCTGAGGTACTTGGCAGCTTTATCACCTTCCTAAAACCAGTGGCAATGACAGATCTGATTTATGGCACTTGAACCAGGAGATGAACAACAGCTACCGAATCAGGTTTGAGGGAGCTGCTTAAATAAACACAATTAAACAAAACACAGAAACTCTTCATGTGGGACCTGCTCTTTAATACCTTCCCCTGTCCTGTGGGGACATGGAAGTGGAGATGGTGTAGGGGTACCTTTGTGTGTACCCGAGTCCTCTTCATCTGAGAGACGTTGGAGCCAGAGGCCTTGCTGCAGCTCTCTCTCCCAAGGGTTATACTCCCCCTCTACAGCAGAGGGAAGCACACATCCACATTTAACACCAGACACCCGTGTGCACACACAAGCCATGGAGAGAGGGAGAGAGAGAAAGAGAGAGAGGACAGGATCAGAAAAGAGAGACTGCCTGGAAATGCTGCAACTCCCCGAGCTCCCGCTGTATTCCAAAGTGCCTGACAGGAAAACTGCTTGAATGGAACAACATCCCTGCAAGGACAGCACTGCTCAGCAGACTGAACACACAACATGCATGTTTACCACACTTAGAAAGAAGTCTTGATTTCCACAGACTTCACTCATGGACATTCAGCTCCCGTGTTGAGACAGTAGCCAAGGAGCCTGCTGAGCTCATCAACGGCACTGCCACTAAGACTCAAAAACCTGGACCTCTGCTTGCAGCAGGCAGCCAAAGACCTTTACAAAAAAAGCTCTTTGGAGTCTGCAAGTCTCCTCAAAAAGGAAATGTGAGTAAAAAGACAAAGACAAGAGCAGTGAGAAATTTGGCATGGTGGTGAAACACTGGAAACATGTCCATTCTGAGCACAAACTTTGCATTTTGATGACTGAGACAAACACAGGGGAAGGAGTCTTTCCCTAAGGTTTTCCACAGGAATCTTTCAAAGCTAAAATGGGAACTACCTGAACTGCCTTATTTCTCAAGGCCATCCTTTAACTTGGGACAGCTACCAGCACCTTCTTGTGGAATGCCCTGCTGACAGTGACAGGGCACTACCCCTTAGCCAGGCACTCTGAAACTGAAAACACTGCAACCACAATGCTTCCAGTTCCTGCTGTCAGACAACAAAGGGCACATTCAAATCTAATTCCAAATAATAATCAAAACCAACCATAAGCCAATACAGCAGCACAAGGCTGTGAATTGACATGTTGCCATGGTGTATGGGAAGTATATTGTGTTAGTATTAGGACTCCAAACTGTCCTGTGAGCAAAGTCCTTCAGTATCCAGAATGAACCACCTCAAGTTCTCCTTGACAATAACTCCCTCAAAAATCAGAGCAACAAAGAAGTGAAAGAAGAAGCAAAGAAGCAAAGTTTTCCAAGGCAAATCTTTCTTATTCTGCATGGCAAATACTCGACTCATTTTTTTTCCATGCTGGCTAGCAGAAAGAAAGGACAAACCAAGCTAACCTTCACTTGACTCCTCATCTTCTTCCTCTTCGTATTCCTCCTCATCATCATCATATTTGTACTCAGTCTCATGATTTTGCTCAGCCTCAATCTCTTCTTCACTCTTCCCCTTCAGGAGGGCATGGATACGCACGGCCTCTTTCCATGGCACCCCACCCAGGTCTGAAGGGGGCTGCTGAGGCAGCAGTAGTTCATCATCTTCCTCCTCATCTTCCTCCTCCATCTCAGATTCTGAACTACTGTTTTAGGAAAAAAAAATAAATATTATATTGCTAATAATAAATAATAATATTAAAGATTATGAAGTCAATCTTTTCTTGATCAGTCTTAGATCACTAACAAGTCATTTCAACATACATAAGGCTAAAACATAATGTTGATTTTCAGCTCTCAATGCTTCATGGGCTTTTTAGTGACAGCAGTCAGGGCTGCAGTATGGTCCTTGCCCTGCTTCTTTTAAAGAAGGTGAGGCAGCAGAAAAGTGCCTGTGAAGCCAAATCCAAATATTTGTGCAGCAGTTACAGTTCAAGACAATTGAATACAACAGAAAGAAACTATTTTCTTCCTATCACATTGCTCTTGATAAATCAGTGCAAGAGTTCTTCACAGTGTCAGAATGTAGAAGGCCATGTCTTTTGATACAGCAGCTACTGCTAAAATAGCCAAGATGATTTTGGCACTTGCCCCTATGAACCAGAGAAGTTTTGGGGAGTAGAAAGAATACAAAACACATCAGACAAAGGATACAGAATGTGAACTAAGGAGAGATGGAGAAAAAAAAAACCCCAAAATTCCTCACTCTTTTGCATCACAGACAGAAATATGTATCCAATTAAGTACACAGTGTACACGGTAGCAAGAAACTGTAGGAAGCAGTGCAAAGATAATTACAATAATGAGATTATTATTCCCACATCAAAGTCTAAACCATGCAAAGCAATAAATCATTAGTGCCTTTTAGAAGTCACCTCTGTTTAATTCTAACAGTGCCTCAGCATATGCAGCAGGGGCAGGAAATGAAACCACTTATCCAGTGACATTTAATCTAGCTCACTCTTATATGCCAGACTGCCTAGAGGGACTGAGGAGAAAGATGGTTGTATTTGTCACTGGCAAATGAATGAGAACTACAACACACTCACAGATCCTCTCTGCAGGGTGAAAAGGTGCTCTAGCTCTGTTTTACCTTAGACCATGGTCATAACAGAACTGCATTTTTTACAGAAACTGTTGGATGCTTCCCTTATAAATCTTAAAAGGCCCAATTCATCTGACTGAAGGAGAAAACTGAGAATAATTAAAGTTTGGGTGAATAATCTGAGAATAGTAATTCTGCTGCTTCCTTATGCACACTATCACTGGGTAACAGCCTTTGGCAGAACCCATTCCATATGGACAATGAAAAGGAAAACCAACAAATTGAAAGTAATGAAGTTTACACCTCATGTAGGTCTATAAAATACAACTTGTACTGTTGTAGTATCATATTTACATAATTTTATTCATCTACTTGTCTGAGAGCCTATTTTTGATAGCAAACCTAATAAGGAAAACACTTTGTTCATGCTCTGATTGTCACACACTTCTGTCCACAGGCTCTTAAACTCTCCTCACTGTTCTGCATACAAATAACATTATTTTGCTCAAATTACAAGCAACTTTTTTACAGCATAAACTCCACAGTTGTTTTTAACATGCTGCCTGATTTTCACATGTGAAATACTGAATACAAACACTGCTGGCAAGCCACAGGCTTGGTGCATGGAGACCAGAGCATATTCCAAAGGCTTTATGCAGCTATTGTCACAGAGATAAAAAATGATATTCCCCTTCTCCCTGATTTATTTTCCCACCCTTTGGTATGGAAATAAACCTGACAGGTGCTGCATGCTGGGGGCTTGGTGTGCTGTCAAGAAGGTTTAGTGCTGCCCAAACTGTTGCCATGGGATGGGATGAGCTGCTGCTCTTCCACCGGCCGGCTTATCGCATGGAGGAGTGACGACACAAATTCTTCGCCACACAGCTCACTTTACCTTCTTTGGCTTTTATTTATCACTTGGCTTTTCTCTGACCTTTGAATACTGAGAAATGAGAAGCTGAAAGACAGCAGTGAGAGATGGCCTGGTGTAGTGAGCATTCCTTTCAGCATGGAAACCCTGTGCCGTAGGAATTAATTCAACAGCTGAAATTTTATTTCTCTATAAAGCAGAAACCAAAGACCAAGGTAGGTTGCTCTATAGAATTTGCATAAGCAGTTGAGTACCTCATCATAAAAAGGTGTGTGTACACAGATTTAGTGCTGAGGAGAGAAACTGAACCCCAGACTTTGGCAATGATCTCTTCTCTTCCCTTGCCATACAGACCTATAGAGCACAAACTGTCCTATGACACTCCTTTGAAAGGCCACAGGGCATGACACCAACACTGGAGGTGGCACTCTGGGGATTACTGCAACTTAAAGGCAATGAATAAGGCAGTTAAAAGGTTCCCCACACCTCACACTACTCTGTAGTCTGGGTTTAGTTGCTTAATTGATATTTTTTCTTATTGAAAACTAAATAAGATAATAACTCTCTTTTGAAAAAATATACTTGGAATACTGTTTCCCTACTGTTTCTCTGCAGTTGTGTGCATGATGGGAAGCTGTGAGGTCACCAAAATGTGAGGTCTCAGCCTGATTTCCATCAGCCACCTCAGTGAACCCTGAAAGCCCAACCCATTCTTTGTAAGACATGGAGGGAACAAAGAGTTCCCCATCTCCTCTGCCTGCTCCTAACCCTGCAGCACTGCACCAAGACAGTGAAGATGATTAAATCAGGGCCTTGGTTGGCTTGGTTGCAGGAGTCAAAACTTCTTTTTTTGTTGCTGAAAAAGTAGTCAGACTTCTTCCTTTTTTAAATTATTTTTTATTCTCGGTCTTTCTGTCTTTGCAGTCCATCCATGGAGTGGATTTAGCTGGATACCCAATAGCTACATCCCCTAGAAAGTTCTCCCTGCTCTCTCTGATATTTGCCCCACACAGCCTTGTCCATTTTCTGAGTAAACTGCTTACCATATTCAGATTTGGAATATAAATTCTTCCAGATCAAACTGACAGGGAATTTGATGTATTTTCTCTTTTTCTCTTTATGATAGAATGTGAGTTGCCCACACTGCTTCTCATAGGGAAAATTACACAATGCAGTCTATTACAGACAGAAAAACTCATACTGGTAAGTTATAGGGATGAATATAGGGCAAAAGGAACTAAATGCAACATCTTACAAGACAAATATTAGCAAATTTGCTAATATTGTACTAATATGAGCTAATATTTGATAATATTGAACCTAATATTGTGCTGCCCTCCATCTCCAGAATCTCACAAAACACCTCTTGGAGATGACCATCAGCTTCATGCCAAAATGTCAAAACTCCTATTTTATTTTATTTTTTTTTAACTAACTCTTGGCCTTTGTAAGTTTTCTGCCATTTATTGAGCAGCCCTGTTGTGTCCTTGATTTGTTGAAATCAAGACAAAGAACAACAACAGTCAATAGGTCCACATTTCTGTTTTAGAAGTAGAAAGATAAAGGAGTAAAACCCCCTGAGATCATCAGTGCTTATATTGTCATAGTTGATGTAATTCCTAAAGCTGAACAGGTAACTAAAGGAAGGATGAGTTAAGAAAATATAGTTTTAATCTCCCACAAATAGGCCAAGATTATTCAATTTCTCATACAGATCTATATCTGCAGATAATTCATACATAGAATATGATTGTAGGATCTAAGTCTCAGGAAACAAATAACAGCATTTTCTGAGTTTATTCCAAGACTACTGGACAGACTCAGAGCTGAAAAGCTAAGGGCTGCTATTGCTACAAAGACAAGTAGATGAGACATTGTATTAAGAGATCAAGACTGCAGAAGTGTGTGATTGACTATAAAGTTCATGAGCATTCTTCCTCAAGGATTTTCTCTCAATGATTCTTGGAACAATTGGATGTGGATCCTGGGCTGCTTGGACAGAATTTTGCAGATAAAAAGAAATTCATGAAGGTAAGACACATTTATATACCTCCACTTTATTATCATGAAGGTACAACATGTTTTTCAACAGCCACAGCTGTTGCTTCCCATTAATATCTCTCAGGCATTGCAATCCTGACCAGCATTCAGTCAGGATTACAAGTGTGTCAAGCCTAAATCTTGAAACCAAACATGGTTTTGAATTGTAATGCAAAGCATGCAGAAAAGAAGGAAACTTTGGAAACCCCTTCCATTTGAATGCATGTTCTGTTTGCTCAAAAGATTCACTCACCTTTGATATAGTCGAAAAATTAAATTTAAAAAAAAATCCCTTCCAATTTAGAACTTAATCTCATGGTTTTATGGTGCTGTAGGTGTCTTCTGACAAGTGTGTAGGAATGGACTCCCACACCCAAGCAGGTGCTTCCATACAGGGAAAGGTTTAAGACTCACCCCTTGCTGCTCTAATAAGGTAAAGGACCCAGAAACTTCCATGTTCTTTTCTGGGAGGTGCCAAGCAGAGATACTGGTTGGACACCTGGGCCTCAAAACCTGCTGCCAATTTCATGGGGCAAGGTGCCCAAAAGGCCCACCAGGACCATTCAGTACGTAAAAGACTGCACAGAACTGCTCAACTGCTTTTTCAGACTGCCTCAGCAGTGTCAGGGTGTTCTCTACACTGTGTTTAACTTAGATTTCTTTTGTTTGATAGTGTTTACTATTTTTGTCATTATTAAACCCTTTTCTTTTACAAAGCATGTCCAGAGAAGTTGTCTCTCTATTAAGTCGCTCTGAGAAGTTGTAGGATACATCTCCAGGGGCGTTTTTATAGGCTGGCCACGTGCAAGATTGTATCAGTAGTGAGCTTTTACAACAGAAAGTACAAGATGAAACCTCTACGTGTTTCAAAAAGTTCAGAAAGGGCAACGTGGTAAACAGTTCAAAAAAAAGGCAAGGTGGGCAAAGCGTGCAGAAAAAGCTGCTGGGCAATGTGTGCTGACCTGCTGGGCACATCCTCCTCTGTCCCTTTGTCCAGCACACTGCTGAGGTTGTGCTCTGCCAGGGTCTCCTCGGGCACCTCCTCCAGCTCCTCCTCGCGCTGCAGCGACAGGCGGTAATTCTCCAGCTCGATGCGCTCCGGAGTGCCCCGCAGCCTCTTGGCCAGGCTGGGCTCCTCCAGCCCGTTCACACTGGAACCTGAGAATGAGCCAGGCAAGAAACAACAAATCCAGCAGTCAGGAATTCGTGGTTTTGAGAAAATTGAGTGATTGGGAGATTGGCAGAGGGAGGTAAATAAAGCGAGAGAATACCTTACGTCATTATCCTGTTCGCCACTACTGGGACGTCAGACTGCAAAAGGGAATCTTAGTGGTTTTGGCTAACAGATGCTAAAAAGAATGTTAAATGGGCTAGTTGAGAGAGGAAATAGGGCCATTTGAGCTGCAAAAACTAGAGGTGCAATGAAGTCTGCGTGGAAAGTCTGGGCACAGGCTGGATTTATTATCTGGGACACAGTAGGAATGCTCTGGGGCAACCCTGCTGTGTGTTAAAACTGGCACCAGCCAAGGGAAATCTACAGAGTTAAGGAGCAAAACAATATTGTTACTACTTAAAGATGAGGGAAGGAATGAAAAAGGCCAAGCTTTAAAGCTTTTAATAGACTTGAATCAATTTACTTTTCAATCAGAATTTGTAATGAAATGAATCACAGGGAGAAATCTCAGAGAGACATTTGCAAGCAAAAATCCCAGAAATCCCCAAGAACTGCAAGGATATGTGAACCAGACAGTTGTAGAAAAGTATTGAGAAGCTTCATTCATGGTAGCACTCAATGAATTTTATTCTATCCAGCTTTCATCCACTTGTTTTTTAAATTGCAATACTTTAGTTGGAATACCATGCCACTCTTCATCCAGCTTACTATTCACAGAGCCCAATATTACCATGCTTTTATTTTGCTTAGCTAAACAAGCCAAGCCTTCTTCTCACTGAAGATAAGCTCTTCAGAGCACTGATCATCCCCTAGGTCTCTGCACCTGTCCCAGTTTGGATTAATCCTTCCAGAACCTGGGTGATTAAAAGTGAACGTGCCTTTCCAGATGAGGCCCTGCCACAAATCTCTCATCTGATACAATGCTGAGAGCCCACCTGCCTATTTATATGCCACATAATACTGGTTGGCTTTTATGATGTTTAGACCTTTCTCCTTCTTTGCTTTCAACTGATAAGCACTTTTTATTGGTAGCCAAAATTCTCAACATCATCTTAGTGCATGACCTGGTACTTTCCACTATTATGTTGCTAAGTTTAATCTTCCAGTTGGCAACATTTTGCAGTTCTCAGTGAATGACGTGCCTGTCCTCCTCTGCATTGATGAGGGTTTGAAACGTTGCCTCAGCACTGAATTTCATTAGCAGATTTTTTCCTTGTTGTTTTTTTTTTTTTTGGCTGGTAACCTTAGTGACTGTATTAAGAAGAACAGTCCCCAGATCAATTTTTGGGACACTGCACAAGTCTGTAGGTGACATCCAAGCCCATTATTTCCTCCTTTAAGAAAACCTCTCATCTCTAATTTAGGCCAACTTCTTAGCTACTCACACTTCATGTACTGCTGCCCCATTTTATCCAGTTCCAATAATTATTTCCACGTGTCAGCATTCCCTGTGCTTTACTCAAGTCCAGATTGCTCAAATGCACTGTAATTTCTCTCATGGAGGTATCAGTTGTCAATAAAAGCTGTCAGGCCAGTCCAGCACAGTCTCTGGTGAACCCATGCCACATTTTATAGAACTTACCTGCATGAGGTCAAAGGCCTTCCCTTGCAGAACTAGCAGGTTTTAATTATTCCTTAAAAGAAAGTGTTACACCTACTGTTTAACTGACATGTACTTGTTGAGATCACTTTTTAAAGGTTTTTTTATTTGTTTTGGGTTTTTTTTTAGTTTTTTATCTGCAGGACATCCTTCTGTTACCACTCAGTGATCACACAGTATTTCCTGAATGAGACAGTCAAAGTACATCAGGACAGCTTGATTTAATCACAAATTGTTACCACAAAGCTAACAATTTCATTTTACACTTCTCCCACTCTTCTGAGACAAAGACTATTGGCTTCATTTCCCAGTCTTGCTGCACACTGACTCTTTTGCTCTCATGTCTGATTGATGATATACATAAAATTGCATTTTATATCAGCTCCATCTTCTCTATGAAGATGGAGCTTTCCCTTCCCTTCTTTTGCTTACATGCTTAAGAAATAGAGCTCTTTGCTTTGCTGTCCTTTGTAAAGTCTAACCCAGCATGAGCTTTGGTAACATCTACTTTATTCTCACACATTTTAACCTCCAAGACAGTTTTTGTTTCCTTTCTTAATCCTTTGTAGTTTCTCACTTCATTCCTAACAGGTTTTTTTCAGGACAGTTACTCAGTACCACCTTCATATTTCACACAAAATTACACTGGTCTTTACATAATTACTGGCATCTATTTTCAATCCCCCTCCTCAAAGATAAACTCTCAAAGACAACTGCCTGAAGTGTTTTTTCTCTCTTCCTTAGTATGATTTAACTCTCCCATGATGTGAGAAAGTGGCTGCCATGCCTTTAGCTGGAACTACAGAGCTTCTTCATGGTATAAACAAATAAACTTGGCCAGGTGGCAACACTGCCTTGCATTTCCACGGATATTGTGGTCTCCACCATTTCCTGCTGCTAAGCCTTCTGTTGTGCTCTGATTTGCAAAGTTTAGTGGAAATGAACTGCCTTTTTCACTGGGATTCACCTTTCATTTCATTCTCTCTCGATGGTGACACCAATCTACTCAGCCAAATCTACTGTTGCAATCTGTGTTACATTACCCAAGCTGAGCTGACAGTAACAGGGGAACTGACCTCGAATTTTGCTCTGCCACTCTGGCTGACAGTAAAAACCAAAGCAGTCTGGGTAACTCAGCAACACCAAGGTCAGGGGAAACAAACAAGGAATATATTAAAATCATGATTAAAAAAAGAAAAAAAAGGTTTTGTGCTACTCAGAACTCTTTATACACACAGAGCCATCAGTGAAGCTCAGCTACTTTAACAGGAATGTCTTTCTACAAGCTGTTTTTAACTTACTCTCTTCTGGTGCAAACCCTGACATAGCTGCAAAGTTCACAAAAAAAAGAATTCTGAAAACCACAGGACAAGAACTTTTATCCATCTGATATTATTTCAGTTCTTTTGTTTTCTAACCCTCTTAGGGGCTTTTTCTCAGCCTTTTCAAAGAAAAAAAACAAAACCAAAACAAACAAAAAACCCCACACAACAAACAAAAACAAACAACCCCCACAACAAAAACAAAACAAACCCAATAAAAAGCACTAAACCCAAACAAACAAACAAACAAACAACTGCCATATAATTAAATTAAATAGAATAGAGTTATTTATAAAAAGGCTGTTTCAATACTCCAATATCTCACATGGGGAGAAAGACTGGCAGCAATCACTGTAAGGTAGGGAAGGACTGGAAATCAAGCTGACATCTGTTTAGATGCATTTCATGAACATATATCATCCTTCAGGTAAGTTTTTCAAAGCACAAATCATCACTGCCCTTCTCCCCAGAAAGACCCAGTGTAACTGGTACACAGAGAAACAAACAAATCCTATCACAGCACAAACTGTAAGTGGGAGTCACTCCGTGCAATTGTGTTAAAAGATGGAAAATCAACCTGAACTTTAATGCAAAAAAGATGTGGTCAAGCCAAGATGTCCTGTGAGCTTGACAAACACTCCATGCCTCAAAATCTCAAAGAAGGAAGGGCATTCCCAGCTTTTTCTCTTATTAATTTATATATCTGTACACTTGAGATGCAAAAGTGGTCACATCCCTCCGACTCTGCCAAGAAAACAGCTCTGCATCAGAGAAAATGATACAGAAACTCCACTGACCACCAGTTTAAGCATGGGATTTCTAAGACTTTGTACTGCACAGACTATTTATTAGTTTTGTTGCTAAAAGATGCCATGCATTTAGCCAATCTGGCTGTCTGCAAAGCCACTGTCCAACTCATTAACAAATATGAAACAAGAGAAATTCTACTGATGACCAATTCTCTGCACCATCAACTACCAGAAAGAAAAGCTCTGCACTTCAGTTTATACAAAGGATTATAAAAAAATGTGTACAAGGGATGAAAGTAAGTGTGAGATACAGGTATCACTGAAGTCTTCAGATGATGGGCAATTTCCCCAATTTATACTCTAAAGTTCACACTGACTAATTTGATGCTACAATAAAAAAACACCCATAAAAATAGTACTATAAAAATATAAGTAAGATTGAGGAATTCTGAAGCCTGCTGCCAATTCTTATTTTTCCCTCATACATTTTTGGTGCTAATGCATGGGCAAAGTCTATTCCAATGCAGCTCTTGTAGACATAAAGTTCCTCTGGAGGGAAAGCTGCCTCTCTCCAACCAAGACACTGTATTCCCCAGATGTTTTGTAGCTTGCTGGCAGGAGACAGCTGCAGGGTGCACCCAGCCAGTACCTGACCTTCTACTTGGTCACTGCATCTGTGCCCACACAGACAAAAGCCAGCAACCACTCACAAGTGAGAAAAAGGGCTTGAGGTGGCTGCATTTGCCAGGAAGAAAAGCTGAGTTAGTACCCAGAGAGGGGAACTACCTCAAAGCCAAGTGTAGCTTCTTGAACAATCAACTGATCAGCTAAAAACCCACAAACAACATCCAAAATAGGACACATTTTAAAATCTGACTCTACTTTGGAAGAGCCAGCGGGCCATGAACATTGTTACATAGATAATCTGAAGGGAGCTGTTTTTCCTAACAGGACAGGCTGCTTAGCTGGTGCATGAAAGCTGCCAGAGTCCTTTATTTATCTCAGCTTTGACAGAGCTTGCCTCCTGAAATGATAAGTGTCTGATCAGAGATAACATTCCTAACAGAATCACTCCTTGCCTGCATGTCTGGCAATTTCTGGAAGGCTTGAGAAGCTCCTCTTGAGAGAGGATCTCAATTCCCCTCCAGGATTACCTTGTCCTGTAAAATCTAAGCATGATTCCCATGAAGTCCTGCCAAGGTTACCCCTTTACACAACACTTCCATGCTGAAGATGCAGGAGAGAACTGGGAATCTGAGAACAATGTATTCTTCCCAAAGGGAAAATACCTAGCTATTTTTACTAGAAGCTATTTTTCAATAATCATGCAGTACCTCAAGACTTGCTTTTCTTAGCTTGCTATCTTAATATCTGACTAAAGCACACGTCATCTCTTGTCCAGTATTTTGCAGAGACTTAGCTGTGGCCTTGGGGAATTATGGAAATTCAAATAAAGGAGTCTACTTTGAAACACATGCAAAAAGGGGGAAGGAATTAATTAACACACTCCCAGGAAAATCTTCATTATGGATTTCCCAAAGATTGTGGTTTTGTGGTAATGTGAAGCACTGTGCCTGTTTGCTTTCACTTGCCTTTTCCAAACACTTCAATCTCTTCTACCTCCACACAACTGTTTGAGAGCTGTGTCAGATGAAACAAACCCTATAGAAACAGCAGCACATTGCCTATGACCAAGTACTGAAAAGGAAGATGGGAACTTTTCCAGGCAAGTTTAAAAGGGATGTGGTGAGTTCTGAGTTTGAAATGCTGGAAGTCCTCATATTCCCTTGCAATTTCTTTCTAAAAAATACCTTTTGGGGAAAGGTTTCTGAAGTGTGCTATCAATTCAGCAAACATTATCACTGAGGTACAGAGAAGGCAGCAAACCTCCAGCAGTACTTTCAGCTTCTCATTTTTCATCTGTGTTCATGCCACACTGAGTTTCAGGACTTTTCCTAGAAATTTCACCCTCACCCACTTCAGTTCCATTAACTGCCTGTTTGTATTCCAACTCCACTTCTCATCCAAGGGCCTCAAAATGCTTTACAAGCACCAGCACACAAAAACAAACCTATTTTGGAAGTAGGTAAGTACTGTAGAGGCACTGCACAAGTCCAGACACAGAGATTAAATACCAGCAAGGCAATCTCACAGTCTGGTGGCAGTGCCAAAAACAGGCTCCAGAACACACTACACCAAGCACTTCACTCTCAACTTCATTTCAAGCCAAGAAAAAACACTTGGATGTAAGGAAGTGCCCAGCACTGTGAGCACGATAAGAAAGGAAATCTTGGTATTTTATTATTGTTAGATGCTGCACACATTCAAACAGTAAGCCAATTAAGACATTCCATTTAAATAAGTGCAACTGATTTCTCCTGAAATCCTTTCCTTAATCCTCTCAAAAATTATTATCTAGACACTGTTAACAATTTCTGCACAGCAACAGACACATAAACCATGTACATGGCAATTCTAAACTGACTGCACAAGGGTGTTAAACAGAATGGATCTTTTAAGGGTTAGTAAGAAGTTCAAAGTTTTAAATCTGGATTCATCTGTCCTTTTACATTTATCTTCTCCTTTAGGAAATTTCTCCAGAAAACCCCTGGCAAGAGCCCAACAGACCTGCTGCATTCTTGTCAGTGCTTGTTCACACAGCCTCACACCACGAGGTGCAGAACTGCACACTTCCTGGTAGGAGGCCCTGAATTTGGATAAGCACATCCTCAAAGACAAAAGAAGTGTCCTGGGGTGACCTTGTGATGCTTTTATCCCCAACTGTCTGTTCTGTTTATGCTGAATATTAAGTTTTGTACCTTTAAGACTGGTTCTGAGAGCAAAGGGGGGGGGGGGGAAGAAGAAGTGCAACAATGCAACACCTCCTCAAACAAACACTTATTTGAATTTAAATATTTAATAATATCCTGGTTTGGGTTGGATAGAGTTGATTTTCTTCCCAGTAGCTGATACCAGGCTGTGTTCTGGGTTTGGTGGGATATAATGCTGGTGACACACTGATGTTTTGGCTGTTGCTAAGCAGTGCTTACCCTGAGTCAAGGACTCTGCAGCATCCCAGGCTCTGCCAGTGAGCAGGTGCACAAAAGGCTGGGAGGGAGTGTGGCCAGGGCAGCTGACCCCAAATGGCCAAAGGGATATTCCATCCACAGAATGTCATGGCCAGAATATAAACTAGGGAGAGCTGGCCAGGAGGGACTCATATCTCCTCAGGGATTAGCTGGGGATCAGTCAGTGGGTGGTGAGCCAACTGCATGGTGCATCAGCAGTTCTTTGGGATTATTCCTCTCGATTTCATTACTATTATTATTATTATTATTATTATTATTATTGCTGTTATTATTATTATATTTTACCTTGTTTCAATTATCAAACTGCTCTTATCTCAACCCACCAGCCTTACTTTCTTTCTGATTCTGCTCCCCACAAGCTGTGTGGTACTTAGCTGCCAGTACTTACCATGATAAGCAGTGCTCAAATGTCAATGTTATTTTGATACAATGCCTCAACTCTCTCTCTTACTATCCCAGGGTATTCCCAAGGCCTCAGGAAGCCTGAATTACTCTGCTGTACTACAGAGCCATTACATCTTGAGTTTTCTGCTGTTTCTCATTTGATCCATCACACATTCTGCTAAATATAAAAGGCCTGAATTCAAAGAGGATTTGAATGATAAGTATGATAAGAAAAACCAAGTCTATTCAAGATAGCCAGTATCCATACACAGCATTCAAAATGTGCTAAACCTGAAGACAGCCCTCCTGAAGTTCTTCTGCAATGCACATGTACCAATCCTAACAGTAAATAGTCACTAAGCTGTCTAGAAGATGTGTTTTACTGAGACAAAGCTCTTGGGAATTGTAAATACAAACTGGGTTATGCTGGACCTGATCAATAAAACTGTCCTTAAATTGACAAGCAACCAACATTCTCAAGACCTCTGCTACCATGTCAGGCTCCACCCTCTCACCATTAGATGAGACATTCTCTCCAGCAAACTGAGGACTTAAACAGATAAATAGGGAGATTAAGCAGTACAGACAGGAAAGTGTTTAATCAAAAAACCCTCTGATGCAGTACTACACAGTAGAATTATCAAAGAACCACTTCTAGTGCTGGCCAAGAGGTTTGACAGCATTAATTCAACAGCACATGAAATAAAAATCAGTGAGATGTCAAATATCTACTGGTCCCCTAAGCAATGAAGAGCAGAAAGCCCCCCACCCCCAAACCATTCTAATCTGTATAGGAACAGCTGACAGCTAAAATACTCAAGGGATTCTGAAACAGACACCCCAGAAACAAACACATGGAGGTGTAAATCCTCCTCCACACATTCCACAACGTCCAGCTAGAATTAAGTTCTCCATTCTCAGATACCATCTGTAAATGTGGAAGCTCATTCTCTTCACAATAGTGAAAATTAATAGCAGTGACTACTGAATGAAATTGAAAACTCACACATTTGTCTTACGAGTGTTGCAATGTTTTACCCCACTCCCCCCATTATTTTGGTTAAAACAGACTTCTAGAATTCCCCAAACAGACACTGACAAAGCAGTTGCTTACTGCATCAGGAGGGTTGAGCTTAGAAACAGCTGGCAACTGCATTGATCTGACCTTTCTCTGGTTTGAGTGGAAGCAACCAGAAGTGAATATAATTAGCCAGTTTAAGACCAAGGTCATCCGTAATTTATACTTATGTCTTGGAAACAAAGAGAAATTCATCTAACCCACAGTGTAAATTTTGTTTGAGGAATAGTGTTTTCCATATGCAGATGCATGAAATAGCAGCATTATGTCATGAAGGTTAGGAGTTCATATACAGTTTAACAATATAGAAGAGTTGCCTTCCTTACAGCAGAGGTATAGAATAATCCAGGAGTATGGCTATTTCTGACTCCTGGAAAGTGGCCAGTGTTGTCACTGGTGGGTGGAGAAGAGAATCAGGGGAAAGGAGGTATTAGGTCACCTAATCCAAGCCCCAGGGAACACTGCTAAGCTCAATATTCCTTATAACATCTCTTCTGGCAGGAAAATTTTATTGTTTGTACAGAATTCACTTTTACTGCTGCCCAGACAGGTTTGCAGTACTAGAGATACAATATAAATTATGTAGGGATTTCAAGCCTGTTAATCACTCAGGAGCATTGGTAAGTCAGTAACCTATTAGCAATCATTCCCCATTTTGCTGGTATCATCTAGGATGTCAGAGCTTTCCCTGATATTTTGATCAGCTCTATCATATGTTGCTTGGCCTCATTTCCATCCTCTGAAAGAAGCTGAGTGTGGGAAGGCTGAAGAGGATAAAATAACATTACTTTGCAGGCATAAATTTTGTTCTGGAAGCTATTCAAGGTATGGAACCTCAAAGAACCACCTGGGATGAGACACATCCAAGGGACTGGCAGGGAGAAAAAGGAAAAAAAAGAAAAGGCCACACTAGATTTTAGAAACACCATGACCTTGGTTAATGAGGTTTCCCATTTTTTGAGTGATGTATTCTCTTTATTTTTGTTAAGCAACTTAGAAATTAATGTTTCAGACTTATTGTCCAGTTACGATCCAAACCAAAGTGATCCCTTCTATGTTGTTACAAAGAGAGCCTCTGCTACCTTATCTACTACATAACACTTTGTATAATTTATTCATTGTGGCATCTACTTCTTGCCACTTGTACATAGCAGGCCACTGTAGTCTCCCATCAGATCCCCACTGTGCAAATCACACCAAGCCAAACCAAGGCTATTTCCACCTAAAAGGAGCAGTGGAATCTTCACTGGCAAGTGCTCCAGGCACATCAAATCACAGAAGGCAAAGGCAGGGACTAGGAGGATGAAGAAGAGCCCAGTGCAGGAGAAGGTTTTGAGAAGGATTTGGGGTGCTGGTGAACAAGAAGCTCAACGTGACCTGTCAACGTGCACTCACATCCCAAAAAGCCAAACATGGCCTGAGGTGCATCCAAAGCAGTGTGGGCAGCAGGGGAAGGAGGGGATTCTGTCCCTGTGCCCTGCTGAGACTCCATCTGAGTGCTGCACCCAGCCCTGGGGGCCCCAGGGTAAGGATCTGGATCTGTTGGAGTAAGTCCAGAGGATGCCACAAAGATGATCAGAGGGATGAAACATTTCTCCTGTGGGGAAAAGCTGAGAAAATTGAGGTTGTTCAGCCTGGAGAAGTCTCTGTGGAGACCTCAGAGCAGCCCATCAGGACCTAAAGGGGGCCAGCAAGAGCACTGAGGATGGAATTTTCACAAGGGCATGGAGTGGTAAGACAATGGAGAATGGCTTCAAACTGAAAGAGAACACGTTTAGATTGGATATCAGGAAGGAACTCTTTAGTGTGAAGGTGATGAAGCACTGGAACAGATTGCCCAAAGACGTGGATGTCCCATCCCTGGAGGGGTTCAAGGTCAGGCTGGACAGGACTTTTGGCCACTTGGTCCATTGGAAAGTGTCCCTGTCAAGGGCAAGGGGTTGAAACTGAACAATCTTTAAGATCCCTTCCAACCCAAACCACGGATCTTTCAGTGCAAATTGTGCTTATTTTTTATAGAAACTGGTACTTCTACTTCCACATGGGATAATGGCCAATATTTTGATCATTAAAGAACAACCCATCAGAAACCTGGAATTTTATGAGGCATAATAAAAACATGGAATGTAATGTTGTCATGTTCCTGTTCAATTTGTGATCAGATTCAAAACACCAACTGTGAACAGCTGTCTTCTTTCAACTAATAACCACTATATCTCTTCTGAGGCAATGCCCTACAGATTTCCATCATCACTGGCTCTCAAAATACATTTAGATATTAAGCATGTCTTTACCTAATTTCTACCACTTATGTCAAGATTATCAAGTGCTGCAAATGGAACAGACTGAAATCTTAGGCTGGCAGTAACAGGAAAACATAATGGGGAATACTTGCCACAAGTAAAAGATCCACATACTCCAAAAAAGTTCAACATCTGCTCCCCCATTCTGTTGCATACTTTTCTATTATCTACATTTATACCACACACTCTTGTGGTAAATTTTACAAAGCAACTGAATATTCCAAGCAATCCAGAGCTTCACACTTTAGTGGAAATTTTTCCTAAAACCAGGAAAGTTCTTGTAATTATATACGTAGATAGTTATATTAAAAAGCTGACACAGCTCCAGGAAGAAAGCTTCCAAAAGACTTACTACTGATTAAAAATAGTTTACACATCACTTCTGATGTGTTTTCACATCAGCCTGGAAGTATTCAAAACATCTCTTGGGTAAAAAATTCCTATTTTTAAACACTTCTACCCTCAAGCCATCAGATAAACATCTATAACAGCAAAAAGGAGGATTATGAAATTTTCCTAAAAAAGCAGACACAGCCTTCTGGGATGACAGCAAACATGAGAAACGTCAGACTAAACATACATTTTTGAGAGAAGATGTAAGCAACTAAACAGAGTGCAGAAGTGCCATCTCATCCTTAAAGAGCATCTGGCCAGTTCTGTCTGGAAAACCCAAGCTAAACTCTACATAGCTCAGCAACTGATTCACCTTCCTTCAGAAATACACCTCAAAGAAGCAGGAGAATAGCTTTGATGTTGGTTCTGGATTATCTGCTCCTTCCCTTGAGATTATTTCTATTTGTTTTGGTTTTGTGGTTTTTTGTTTTGTTATTTTTGGTTTGGGTGCTGTTTTGTTTTGGGGGTTTTTGTTTGGTTGGTTGCTTTTTTAATTTGGTTTTCTCCCCTTATTTCTTGCATTTTAAGATACATCACCAACTACACATCTTAATAAATTACACTGCTGATCACAAGCAGGTGGTAAAACTAGAACTCCCACTTTTTAATTAGTATTAATTTTTACTCACTCATTATTTTAGAAGTATCGTCTCACACTTTTCATCTCTGTTACAGAAGCCATGATGCTAAAGAAGAACCACAGGCACAGAAAGTGGGAGATATCAGTGTAGACTGAAAAGAGAATTAAGGTGAGGGTTGTCTCTCCTACCACTGCTACAACTTGGTTACTCCAAGTTTTACATGGCTTCCTACACTGGTACAGCAAGGAAGTCTGATTTCTATTCTGATGGGGGTGATCTCTAGAAATGCACCTCCCTTCATCCTTTACTTATTTTCTTCCTAATTCATGAAGCAAACATTTGATTTCTGGAGAGCACCTATGTGGCTGCAGAGTTAACAGCTCCCCTGACACAGAACAGTGGAGGCTGTTGGAGTGGCACATCAAAATGACATTTCTAGTTCATGCACCAGCATATGAAGTCTCACACTGACTGCTCATGGCTCCTCCTCACAACTGAAGGCCCATCTCAGCCTGAAAACTGCCACTGCTTAGCACAGTAATGAAAAACTACAGGCAAATTTCAAAGGCATAAAGCAATTCCCTCCCTCCAAAGAAGGAAATTTTACATAGAACTGGATTGTGGTTGTAGTTCTGTGACCTGTCATTTAAATGTCACTATCTGGCCAGATATTGTTCACAGCTGAACTTTCAAAAACCATCTGCTATAAGAAGCTTTTAGCTTTGGGTGGGGCAGTAGGAAGCAGGAGAAGCAAGCGAGGAAAAAAACACAGAAAAAGTCCCTGAGGTAGAGTAACTCATCATATTTTTGAAAATGCAGCTCAGAACTACAATCCAGGTCTGTTTGTCATGTGAGAACATCACAGATGAGGCTCCTAAGGGTGTTGAGGAAGGCAGGTCACCTCCTTGTGTGCAGCTCTCCTCAGGAAAGACAACAGCCCAGCTAGAACATGAGACAGGATTTGGCTACAAAGCTCAATATTTACTCATTTTCTGTCTTTTCATCACACCAAAACATCCCACCACCACAGCAGATCTACACCAAGCAGAGCAACCAAAGCCTGTCAAGACTCTTACCTGTCACACCACGTGTCCCTGCTCCCCTGTGGCTGTGACTGCCTTGATACAGAGCATGACAACCTCTGGCCTGCAGCAAGCCACACAAAACCACCTCCAAAAGACACCAAACTCTGTGAAGCCACAATGCTGAGAGCACATCTATCCAAAATCAGCTTTGCCCAAGCAGTAGAATGTCTAGCAAGGAGATCCTCAGCAGGTCATGCTGTCTGCAGCATGTGCCTTGTACTCTGAGCAAACCACAACAGCAAAATTTAAAAAAAAAAACACCACAATACAGAAGGAGCCTGAAAAGTAGAACTTTGCAGTGACAGTTGGCACATGCCATGCAGCTCCCCAAATAGCTGCTGTATTTATCTTGCTAGATCTATTCATTCCAGTTCTGCATCCCCTGCAGCATCCCTCAACCTGGAACCAGTGGAGGGACAAGGGGGAGGACAAAGAAAAACTCAGAAACCTGAAGTTTGTTTGGAATTTATTCCCTTGAACATTTCACACAGTTGAACAAAAAAATATCTCAATTTCACAGCAACAGGGAAACCACGTGTTACATAATTCAGAGACACACACACCCAAAACAAAAACAGGTTAAAAACAGCTGCATAAATCAAAGTCTTCAAAGGGACTATACAGAGGAGACATGAAGCCTTTCTGAGCACTAAATCATCTCACTTGAACATTATCTGTCACTGAACTTATTTTATGCACAGTCCCTCCTTTTCTCTGAGGGAAACAATCTCAAAATAGTATTACTCCGATTCCACTTTTCCAAAAAAACCAGACATTTTAATTCTGCAATTAAGAAAAAAAATTCAGCTCTTTCACACAAACTTAATACTATTTTTCTATGACACAAAAACATTCAATGAAGCTCTTAAAGTGCCCAGAAAAATTCATATCACCCTTCAGAATATACACATACAAAAACCAAATATTCCAGTGGCACAAGTCTACAGGTCTGAAAGCTAGAGAGAGAAGGAGGAGTTGGGAGCCCAGTAACTCCCAAGAAAAAGTGTTCTTAGCAGGATCCAGCCATGAGCACAAACTCAGCACATTGTTATTTTCTATCTTGAGGACTCCTCGGTCCTCAGAATGTTTTTCAGGATTTTTTCAGAGAAACTCCATCAGGTCAGCTGCATCTCCTGCCCTTAAGGACAAATAACCTTCCCACCATGCTTATTCCTTTCCAAATTTTCTGGGCTTGAAATTGCCAATCCTTTAAGCATTCTCCTTTCCTTTATGCCAAAGCCACCCAAATCCTGATAAGAACACTGAGAAGGAACATGATGGACTGGGAACAGTCAAGCACTTATCCTAACAGATTCCTGGCTTGTTATTGAGGGATGATTCACTGGGCACTGAACCCTGGTTCTAATCAGGCAACCCCTACACTCTCCTCAGCCTCCAAAAACACAGGGGCTGGTTCTTAAGTTTGTATTGTAAATGTTCCAGAGAGAGGCCATCTTCCACCACATCTCTCTGCATTGTAGGATACCCCAAAAAAGGGTTCAGTATCATGTACCATGTCCTGCTAAACACACCACCATGGCTCCTCCAAACAGAACAGACAATAGGCACACAAGCAGAGGAAATAGCTTTCATCCCAATTTGGTGGTGCATCCTGAAATATGAACCTTTTTCTTTTTTGGTTTTTATTTTTGGCAGGGAAAAGAGTGGGATATATTTGTAAACGTTCAGTGGTTTAAAATGAAGGCACCTCAAACACAATGTCATGTCACAGAATTTGTTTGCTGTTATCTCCCTTAATTTAATGTTTAAAGTAGACCAAATTAAAACAAGAACAAAACCCAAAGGTGAATGATAATGGAAAGAAGTGACCAAGTAAAGGATTTAATCAAGATGTTTGTTTGCACAGCAAACAGTACTGCTTTGAGCTAAACCATTTTCACAAGTAAGGCATGTTCAATGTATGCAGGATGGTGAAGAGGCAATGCTTCTGAACAATAGAGGCAATGTTTATGAACAAGAAGCTTATTCCTAAACAAAAATATATATTTGTACTTTTCCAGACACAAAATTGAATTGTGTGCAAATAATATTGGATGCATTCAAAAATATTCCTTATTTGTACGGACACTTAAGATCCTTTTTAAGATGTGGCTCAGATAATTTACTTCAAAGCACATGTCATTTAGAGGAAATAGCCACTCTTTCCCAGCTCTCCAGGTCAACAAAAGAACTTCCTCATTTATATTGCTTGCTATATACAACAGTTCTTGTTTAAGGGTCTACTGGTCTACTGTGAAGGGCTTTGCTCTGAATATTTCTCCCTGAAAACACTTAAGGCACATTCACAGGAGGATTTTAACTTTTCAGATTGTATACCTGTATCATATACACTCCATATTTCTGTGATATCAAAGCAAAAGTCCTAGTACCCTACTTTGTATTGCATTTTTCAGTTTTTCATACTATCACTTAGATTTGATTTCTTAATCTTTCACAGGTCAAGTAACTAAAGCAAAAGATCTCATGACTTGCCTTTTATTGCTGCACTAATATGAGTTTCCCTAGGCAGTCTTTCCTTTATGAACTTCCTATTGCTGATAGGGACAGAAATGCATTGTTGTGATAACATGAGCCTGAAATGGGAAATATTTTACAACAAAACATTGCTGGCTAACATCAACCCAAGGAGCATATCATAAAGCTGATAGGGGTAAAGACTGTTCCAAGTCCATCTGTCAAGAAAGAGCTGAAAATTCGGAAACATTCTTACAGACCTTTAGAACAAACAGAAGAACAGCACTTGCATTAAAAGCACATTAAAACCATATAAAGTACTGTAAATAATATTAAAAAAAAAATCCAAGACACAGCAGTTACAGATTATCAAAGGGAGAGACAGTTGAAAAGCAAAAGATTTTTGTTTGCTTGTTTTTTGGTTGTTTTTTTTTTCCCTTGGCAATAGCAGCATTTTGGCACAAAGGCAAATGCAGAAGATAGAGAAAAACAGGCAGACAAGGTACAGAGAAAGTTACAGAATCTACAAGCATGCCACAGTTCAGAGGGACCAAAAGCACAGGAAGAGCTGTCCCCAACTCCCCTTTCCCAGAGAGAATGGCAGCCACTGCTCAAAAGCTTGTTGCCACTTTCCCAAAAGCTTGCTGCCACTTCCCTGAAGGGTTCCAGAAGCCACTTTGGCCATAACCTCCCCTGTGAGCAGCAGGGCAGAAGCCAGGCAGGCTCTCTGCAAACCCCTCCCAAAAAAGGGTGATTCCAGCTGAGAGCTGAACAAACCTCAGCTTGCTGATCACAGACTGTGCCCTGCACCCACCACGGTGCAGGGGACACACAGAACTCCCTAAATGCCAGCCAGGCCACCCAGGCAGGGACTGACACCTTTAGCAAGGTTAATCTGTGCCAAACAGGTGAGTGACAGCACAAGAGATGGTCACTAACTCACCCCACCTGACTAAACCTGCTGAAGGTTATTATTTTGTGGTTGAATATATTTTAAGCATTAAGCTGGCTAAAAAAAGGCTGGGTGGTATAGCAAAGGGAGGAGTGAATATAAGGAGAAAACCCATGCAGTTTACACCCATTTGGGATTTCATGACAACTACTAAAAAGCAGGTGCCCATCATCATCTCTCATGAGTCATCATAAAGCTCCCTGAAACAAACACTTTTGATAACTCAGGGCTGAATTTCTCTCTCAGGTATAAAATTTAAAAATGACTGCCTTTTTATACATTCCAATGGTGTTTTACACCTTTGTCATCTAAGGTATCTTTACACCTTCACCAAATATCAAACCTGTTACAAACTTTTCTGCTTTTACTTAATCCTTTTAGAGGCAACTAACTCTGCACCAAGATCTACCTCACTGCTGAGGATTAGCTCAGACCTCAGGGCCTGAAATTGCTATTGCCAAATTCCATTTGGTGGTCTTGCCTTAAAGGAAGTAAAACACTTTCAGATGTATGACCTGTACTAGGTGAGGGACCAGATGGATGAAGTGGAAGCAAGGAAACAGAGCTCTGCCTCTGTCTTCATCTCACACAGGTTTTTTTCTCAAGGTATTTGTCTAGTCTACAGTGAAAGCTTGCAAGAAAGCATATACACAAATAATTTAAATTCAGCAGTTACACTGAGATGTAATCTTCCAGACTCCTTTTGATTATTCAGGAATAATATCCTGTTCTTCCACTGTATAGGTAAGCTTGGTAGCCCAAAAAGGTTTGTTTTCTCAAACCATAAATAACTGTATAAAACCCATCACAGGTTTCCTGACCTAGCTACCCTGCAAGAAGGGGAGCTGAAGGTAGCTTGTTTTTCAAGTACATTCCATTTAGCTTCCTCCTGCTTCTTAATCATTGCTAAGTCAGTAGTTCCAAGATTTAGGTAAATCATACTGCACAAAGAAAAGGAAATTCAGTCACTAATGGTATTTCTTTAGCACAACAGAGGCACTGCTCACCTCTCCTACCACTGAACGTCCTTCTGCCATGCACACACAACACCCTGCCTGAAAGGTGACCTAGGTAAGCTGAGCACGTCCTAATGCACTTTGGGCACTGCAAGGGGCAAAGCTTTAGAAGGTCCAAAAAGCTCTAAACATTATGCTACAGTTATACACTGCTTTAAAAAAGCAGAAAGCAAACAAAGAAGGAGCCCTAGATTTCAAGTTTTGCCATTAGACAAAATGGTGTCTGTTCCATCTTACTCCTCTGGAAGTACCACAGTGCTGCTACAGGATTGTGCCACCACTACAGGAGGAGACATCTGATTTATAGTGATTTTTATCTGATTTATAGAAGTTTATCACAAACTATGCCCTGTTGTTTGCTCTACTTAGTGATCATTTAGGTGCTACTTGCTGAATGTTCCTTTGTAAAAGCAATTAAACATGATTTGTTGGAAGGACTCAATCATAGGAGGCTTTCTGCCAGCAGTTGCTGTGATAAACTAATTGATAAGTGTAATTAAAATCTCCTCCTTCCACTTCTCATCACCTACAGCTTCACTCCACAAAACACCTTAGGTTCACATCAGTTGCCCTGTGCATCAATAAATGTATTTCTATTCATCTTTAAGAATATGCTCCAAGCTACAAAAAAATAAAGTTTTTTTCACTTTCAGAGAAAGCAGTTTTAAATCTATCCAGTTATGCAAAAAATGCTGTAGTTCACACATCTGTCCACAGCATTTTGCAAATATTCTTCCCTACCCTTTTCTCACTTTTGTCATATGGAAATTGCACACACACACACAAAAGAGGAAATATTGAAAGTAACTACACTCCAAAAATCAACACACTAAGAATAAATTTCTGTCAGATTGCATTCAGTTACAATCTTAGAAACACTTGCACAAAAATACAAAGCCAAAGAACACCATGATTTTTATCTGCTCCTGTGCTGTTAAGGTCTTCTCAACTGGCACTATGAAAATATTCTTTTCTCCAAGTATTGCTCTAAGTACATTCCCTTTCTAAAAGCAGCTGATTTAGCTTTTCCATAGTCTTCTGGAACAAGTACTAGAAATTAAATACTTCTACCTTTTTCTGACATCACAAAATGAGCACTTGGGGGCTTGGCAAACGAGCATTTGTAGCACAGACACTTGTCTCGTGTTAGAAGGAATTAGAATTTCAAGTTAAAAGGGAAAACTCCATCACAGTAAGACACAGGCATTCACCACCCCATTCCCAAAGCCATGGCCAGGAGCAGCACAGATGCTGGCAGAGGGAAATGCACCATGACCTGCCAACACCATGAAATTCAAGGGGTTTAAGGAATCCAATCCCATCAGCTGTCAGACACCCAGAGTTCCAAAGGAGACACAATCCAAAGATAATGGGATCTTCCCCATTCAAGTACCAGATTAATAAAGAGAAGCTTGGGAGAACAAGAAACCACACCCAGAATTCAGGAAAACACAGAAATCCAGTTTGAGCTATTGAGCTATTCCAGTGCTTCAGAAAAACTTTTAATTTCACTGACATTGAGCTGCATACACATTACAGTGCTTTTTATCTGGGCTGACTCAGAGGAGACCCTCAAACTGAGCATCTGTGTTTTCCTGGAATTCTTCCAAACAACGTCCTTGAAAGAACTGAGAACATCTAGGCCCCAAAGCCACAGTGCAAAATAATATATTGAGATTTCCACGTAAAACACACACAAAATTCACATGGCACTGCAAAAAAAAAAAACAAAACTGAAAACCAAACGAATTACACAGCCCCGAGTGGGGTCACATCAATCCTTACTGGTCAGCAGGCTGCCCACAGAATTCCCCTAGGATCTGCCCGAGAACTTCTGACTGCACATAGAGAAAGGGAACCCCAAAAGCCAGCAGCTGACACATGAAAAAGGAGTCCAGAGGGTTCTGGGTTAGGTGGTGGCCAATGGAGGAGAGCGTGCTGTGCAGGCGCTGGCTCACCACCCCAACTCTGCCCACGAGGCTGAGTGAGAACTGCACCACCCTGCCCAAGAAGGAGCTACCTGGGGCTCTCTCTGCTGAGGGGGGGATGCTGTTGGCCCGTCCGCTCCCGTCGCTGGCCATGGCGTCCTGCACAGCTCCTTTGGTGTCCTGCAACAACGGGGGGAAGGGAAAGTCATGTGGAAATTGAAATTGATGTGTGTCCTGGGTTGTAGTATAAGATATGGACAAAATATTCTATCACCATCTTCATGAACTGCTGAAACCAATTGCTGAAGCAGTGTTCTCCCAGGTTCCCCCTCCCTCTGCTGTTAATGGGTCTTTTGTTAATGGGTCTTCTGTTAATGGCCTGCTGCATGACTCATAGATATCATAGTTATCTCTCTTTAATGGGCCATCGAGGACCCCCTGTATGACTCATCATCCCACTGTGAGATGCTCCACCCAGGGGGAGGAGCCAAGCATTCTCACCTGGATATAATCTGGGATTTGGGACAGTATAGGGGTCCTTACCCACTGGATTCCCAGAGGATCAGAGCTACCAGACCTTTCTACGGGATCACTGCTTCCATCATCCCTCTCAGGTTGTATTCTGACTCTGTCAGTGGTCTTTTGTATTATTGCATTTATTTTATTTTACCCTTTTTTCTTCCTATTAAATTATATTTCTGACTTGGAGCCTCTCATTTGTTTTGCTTCCAAACCACTACAATGTGTATACTTGATGCCTTTAGCTTTCACATTTTCAGATTCTGGGCTGCCTAGGGGTGCAGTTCTGACCCTCATATTAAGTGCTATTGAGCTCTCTTCACAGATTGTGGACTTGATTTTTTTTGAGCTTGAGAAGAGCTAGCTCTTCTCAAGGGAAACTTTTCAACAGTTTTGGTTTTTTTAAAAACAACTTCATGTAAGCAGTATTTTTTCCCATAACAACAGGTGTTGTTTGCTATTTCTGTTATTTAGGCAATGGGAGAGGTGTCAGTCCTATGGACCAATAACGTGTTCTTCTTAGTGAAACATGTTATAAAAGGGCTGAATGAATTGTAAATAAAACCTTCTGATTTCTCCTGCCCTCTGACTGGAGTCAAGCAACTTTATTTCATGTCCTATTGCGACAACAGACTGGGGAGACAAAAGAAATCCTTTTCCTGCTGCACACCAAGGACAACTTTCAGGCCCAAAAGCACAAACAAGGCTGGGCTGGAGGGAGGAACAAGCAGGATGGGACCTCACAGCCTGCAGCTGGAATTGGACAATTAAACCCCAAGATGCAAATGGACCAAAACTTATAAAAATGTGAGACTTCGTGACCTGTCAGCCATTTTTGTGACCATTTTGGGTCCACCTTGGGTGTAGCCCTGGTCAGGCTCTTGTCCTGCCCTGCTGGCCTTTCAATAAATCCCTGCTTTATTTTCTAGCTCTGTCCAGTCTCTTGTCCAGCTCTAAAGGGCTGTTCCAGGTCAGCCCTCCCAAGGCATCATACTGAACATGCTGAGCTAGAAACTGAAATACCCTGTAACCATCATATAAGGCAAGGTCTGGAACACAAGCGTGTTCCTTCTCAATTCAAGGCTTTGTTAAAGCTCGGAAAAACAAGCAGGATAGCCAAGAAAGTCAAAGCAGTAAGATCTGTGAAGTCTGCTCCTCTGGGAAATAAAACAGGTACCATTTTTAGTCTTTATTTTTGGCACAGATTGGGATGGATCTATTATCCTTCCAAAAAGGAGTACAGCTTCAGCTTGTACTAATAAAACCTGAGAACCAGGCAGAAGGACAGGCACCACTGCTAGCACAAAGGAAAATACAATTTAAGGGAGAAGGGCTGTTTGCAGCATGCAAGCTCAACAGAATTTAAGAAACCAGCATGTCGCTTGCTCAGTGTATGCAAAAATACTGAAAAGGGGCTTGAGGAGAAAAATTAGGTGCCTTGGACTATAATGACAAGAGCTGAGGGACTTTTCTGTATTACACAGTGTCCCTTCACCCTATAGTTACAGCACAAATACTTATGATAGTATAGGAAAGGGGATATTCTGCTTTTTCAGGCAAGCCCCTGTTAACACACAGCAGACCTTTAGAAATGAAGACATGTGATTTCATAGCTTATGCAAGTGGGGTAAAACATGTTTCAAAGGAAATGCAAACAATTTGTTTCATCATAGGTAAAACTATGAAGAAACAAAGCAAAAGCAGGACTGGTTATTATTCATTATTCATTTAGAAACATTATTCACTTAGTCTCAGCATACACTGAGAAAGTATTTCATTTCACAAGAAAAACAGATCAAAATTCTGTTTTGAACAGGATAGCACATCATTTTATAATAAGTGCCACGAAAAGAGCAGTACTACATAGAGGAATTGCTTTTAAATAAGATTTAGTTGAACTGCAAGATTTCATGATATATAAAGCAACTAAATGCACTCTGAATATTTACACTTTCTGAAAAATCCCCAAACCATCACACATACTTTCTCAATGTTAAGAATTAAAAACTATTAACACAGCATTTTAGATGAAAATAACGAGTTACCTTTCCTGACAGAGGACCCACAGCTGGCCTCTTCCTCTGAGCATAACCAGAGACTCGGTAACAGTAGTGAGGTTTACAGTAGAATTTACCTGCAGATAAAACACAAATGATGGTCAGCAACAGGAACACAGGAATTTAGCACAATGTAAATTGTCCATCTCATTGCAACTTATTTTCTGCTGCCACTCCCATTGCTCTCTCCAATTTCTTCCCTATATGCAGAGGCAAACACTGGCTGAAGTTTTAGCTCCAGCCCTGCTCTCTCCCCTTGTAACTAGCCTCCTTTCCATTGGGTGCCTGACAGCCATTTAGTTTAAAATCCTATCAAACCCCAAAGCAAAGCTGTGAGGCTTGTGTGGTATCACATGCTAACAATGCGGCAGTGTGTGAGGAACAAAGAAATCATCACATGAAAAGCTGGCAGAAGCACTTTTGGAAAAAGCAAGAATGAATACAACCAGCAGAGGAAAGTGGGAGAGGACAGTGTTAACTCCCAAAGAACCATCTCTCAAAATGCACAGTGGCTACTTGTAGAAGGGACAATGATTCATTTTCACAAATAAGACCTTTTGTGATCCTGCTGGTTTTACTAACACCCCACAAGTCTAGAGAGGTTTTTCACTGGTATCTGAGCACTGTCAGAAAGACAAAGCAGCATTAGCAATACCATCATGCAAATACTACTGGTACTAATAAAAGCAGCAAACTGATGCCTCATAATTATCTTCCATTGTACCTTTGTCAGTGTATCCTGCTTGGCATTTGCAGCCCATAGCACTCTCCAATTCTATCCCATTCCTAGAGCATTGCAAATGCATTCCCAAAACATATTCTGACCTCTGCCTCTTCCTCTAGTTTCTCTGTGCTGGTATTTGCAAAATGCTTTGTGATAGAAAAGTGACAAGTTTTTGTATCTAGAAATCTTTACTTTCTTTCTAGAAATCTTTACTTCAGTAAGTATTTCTTAATATTTTCTCTTACCAAAACCTACTTTTTGAGATTGTCTGAAATAAGCAACAACTGAAAAGCTCTTACATAAAAATTCTCAGACTCTGAAGTCTAAAACCAGACACTGTAGAATGCCTGTCAGCCCAAACAGCTAGATGAACAGCAACAATGTGTGTACAGCTCTGGTTTTTTTCCTCTCAAAGAAAACCCAGAATGAGATACAAGCTACATTTTCACAACCATCACAGCAGATAGGATACCACAGATTTCTGTTTGGCCATATCTGCTTCATACACACACACACAACTGTTAGGCATGTAATGTTTCAGAATGAATGCTATAAGCCTGCTGAAACTCCAAGCTTTGTGTTTGCTTCACTGAGAATTATCTGGCCATAACTGCACACACAAGCATGCTTGCAGAGGGAATCACTAAAAATCTGGTGGTAAAAACTGTTTCAGCCTGTACAGCTGACAGAGGAGCTCAGTCTGTTACTGCTTAACAGACAGTCAGATACTTGTGAGTGCTCAAAATAGCAGCAGTGTTCAAAAAAATGCTTTGTCAAAAATCAGAGTTGGGGGAAAGATGTTACTTTATATGTTGATTTCAAAATTACCACTGTCCCCTTTAAACTCGCGTGCCAAGTCTGCTGACCTTCCAGCCAAGCAATAAAGGGGTTTCTATTCCTTACTGGGAGTCTGGTTTGATGATTCTAAGTTTCCTCAACTCTTCACAACCCAGCAAGTCCATTACTTATAGTCATTATATAACACATTATGAATACACAATTTTAGTTCTTTTTGTCCCTTAAACCAGATGGTGTTTCCACAGCCATTTTTCTACCCAGTATATACTAAAGTACATAGCTTTCATATTTTTCTTCAGATTCTGTACTGCCTTAGTATGTTGCTCTGAACTTCATATAAAGTGTTAGCAAGTTCTCCTCACAGTTCAGTCAGACAAAATGATCCTTTTCCAGCCTGAGAAACAAGGACACCATTGCAACTTCAGGCCCAAAAAGTGCAAACAACAGCAAATTGAGGAGAGCAATCTGGGAGGATGGGACTTCATAACCTGAAGCTGCAACTGGACAATCAACCCCAATA
>JANPWX010000151.1:951179-1029472 GCA_024734555.1 Trochalopteron elliotii | reverse complement strand
ATCATTACAATGTTGCATTAATTCCTACGAGTTTGGCTGCTCTGCCGCCGCCATGAAGGGAGGAAATCCATGAAGCCCCAACAGCTTGAGAGAGCATGTCTGGGGAAATGGAGGTCGCTCTCTTATAAAAAAGTAATTTTTAAGCGACAAAAGCTGTTGCAGGACAGAGAGGAGGCTGGTGAGCAGCAGGCCCTCCCCTCCCTTACCGTCCTCGATGTCGTAGGCGTAGGAGGAGAGGCGCAGGGTGGTGGCGCAGTACTCGCACTTGAAGCAGCTGCGGTGGAAGAACTTGCCCTCGGCGCTCAGCCGCTCCATCACGTAGACGCGCTTGCGGCAGAAGTAACACACGTCGCTGCCTCCCAGGTTCTGGGGGAACTCCTTCTTGAGCGAGCCCTGGGTACAAACAGGCATGGCTCAGTTGGGGTGTGGCCAGACCCTCCCTGAGACCACACACCATGATCGGGTTTTCTCGTCGTTTATGCGGATACGGGAACACCTGGATGCTGCTGTGCTTCTCTTAGAATCATCACAGCTCAAGGTTTTAGCCAGGACACCAAAAACTAACCTTGTTGTCCAGGAAAAAGGCTCCATGCCTACATCTATCAGGAATAAAGCAAATTCTGGGGAGATGAATAGACACCAGTACTAATATGACGACCCTGAAATCAGTGACTTAAGGAGGCATATGAAGAAAGGCAAAATCATTAGAGCACCCTCAAACAGCAATTCTTAGACCCACATTACCAAAACCAGTGTCTCCTCCAGAAAGCAGCAGTGTTATGAAGAGATTGCTCAATTCATTACGCACAATCTTTGGACACTGGCATTAGATTGAAATTTTTGGCAAAGGAAACGAGGACAAGAGTGAGGGTGGATGGAGAAAGGGAAACAAAAATCTCTCACAAAGCTACAACAAGTTCCATCAGTGGTGTAAACAACTGGACACTCACAAAACTGGAGATCTACATGACATCTAATCACAAACACACATCATCTCTGGCACATCATCTTACCAGTTCCTTCTTGTCTAGAAGGGTTTTGGGTTGCTCTTTCCTTTGAAGCTGATTGGCTATCTGCTCAGCCAATGAGCTCACTCCGCCTGTGTACATCTTTATGTACTTCTACCAGATGGGTTGAATAAAACAAGAGTGAGATGAGAAAAGAAAAAAAAAAAGAAGAATCAAATTAAAAAGAAAAAAAAATAACTGGAATGATGAGAGGTTAGGTGGTGAAAAGGTGCAGAAAGGTCACATCATGCCAAGACAGTGGACAATATAAAGTGACAAGTAGTAACAGCAAAGCCAGTGTCATCAGAGATCACCAGTACAGTCCAGGATCACCTGTAGAAATGGACAGGAAGGCTTGAATTTTGCATTTTTTAAGTGTTCCAGAAATACTATGATGATGAAATGAGCAGATCGTGTTTTCACCTGTGGGGTATTTTGTGCCTGGAAACTTGAGTATAGACACTTCTAAAAGATGAGGCCAAATACAGGTTAAGATCTTAGGTTGCAGGTAAATTTGACATCAGAAACGAAGATCTTTTAGAAGGCACGTTACCATGCTGATTTTACAACAGTATATTTGTATGCTTTGCACCTGGAAAGAATTAATTTACAGATCATTCACAGAGCAGGGAGAAGCCCTTCACTAAAGAACTCACAGTGATTCAAAAATATTAATTCTTTCAGTGCTAAAAATATGAGGAGATTTATATGGGAAAAGATGGAAGAGCCTCATCCAATGGATTAAAGCCACACCTGCAGACATCTGGAACATGTATCTGTTCAACCCCGAACATGGCTTTATGACTTGGCTTTTCTCCATCATGGGCACAGACTGACTCCTTAACTCTGGATATCTAAAAGCCCTGCAGTATTTTCAGCAGTCTAGGCAAGTTGGCTGTTACCTTAGATGGTACCAAATGAGTTCAATCACTGCAGGAGTGGAGGAAGTGTTTTTTCACAGGAAACACAACCGTTGGCAATAATTACATGGTTAAGAAAATGAGGTGGTTACATCCATGTTAGCTCAATCACACTGCAAACGCCACGGATTTGACTCAGAGCAGCAAAGGGCACGCCAAGCAACTTCCCTTTTCCAGACTAAGCAGCATTATGAATGTTTCTGGCTGGATTCTTAGCTAATACAGGATCAGAGAGCCACTCAGCTTCTAGCAAGTGTGAAATGCCAAGAATAACAAAAGGAAAGTTGTATCTTAAAACCCCCTTTACTTGTACAGCAGAACTTGCTTGAAGCACAGTAGTTATTTCCCACAACTAATGGCTAATTTAATATGTGTGGTTATTAGCCTTTTAGGAGCATTTAAAACCTTCACAGGTTCAGACATGAGAACAGCAGGAAGCATCACAAAAACTGAAATTCACCACAGAGTGGGTACTTCTTTAGGAAAAAAGATTATGAAAATGGAGTGCTCAGGCAGAGATTACTGCTGCTGTCACTACAATCCTAATTCCTTAAGCTCTTTGTCACTGCAGTAATGAGGGGAGGGTTTATTTCTACCCAGAAAGAATTTATACCTGTCTACTGATTCCATTCCAATACTTGCAGTATTTCTATATGCAAGAAATAACAAATGATTTGTCTTTCAGAGTTTCCCAGGTTCCACTTGTTTCCAGGTTCCACATACAGATGTGCAGAGTTACTTTTCAATGACAAATATCTTGCCAAACATTACATTTAAAATGGTGCTCGCTTCTAAAGTTTTCTACATCATTGATTTTTAACTTGCAATCATAATAATTTGGCCAAGAGTTTTCCATTTCCTCTGGATGATCAGAGCTTTTGAGGCTTTTAAAGTTTTCTTAGAAGAGAGATCAAACATTTCCAGGGGAAAAACTTGCTTTTAGCCAAACCAGGTTTCCCCTGAGCAAGTTTCGATTTTAAATCTTCAACTGCAGATCCTTTAGTATCTTTAAATTTCTACCAGCACATAAGAAGTTCCATGCTCAAAAAATGAATATGCTACTATTAACTCACAGTACCTTGGACTATTTGGTGTGAGAAATTTACTTGCTGGATGTTTCATTTGGGGTCATGTGTTTCTGATTTGTTTTGCTTTTTTGCCTACATATCACATCTGGCTTAACTATGGGTATTCAATGAAGCATTTTATCTTTCTTCCCATGGTCTTCAAGACACACAATGTTCTGCAACATTTTCAAAAGGAGGTAAATAACCTGCTCCAGCTTAGGTCAAATTGAGTTCCTGCTGTTTACACAGGACAACTGTAACTAGCTCAAACTCTCAGTGATTTTTCAAAAAGCCAAAGCATTTTTTATTTCACACTCTCCATTAATCACATGTGCACAAACGCATTCTGTCGTTTAGCCCAAAACTCCAACAAAAGCAGCCAGCAAAACCAGAAAGCTTCACTGCAAAGCCAGAAGAACTATCAGTGCTCAAAACCCCTTGGTCTGAGTGTGAGATGCACCACAAACTCATCATGGACACGGAATGTTAAAAACATTTAGTTTCAAACTGATTTCTGGCGAGCTGTGCCAGGCACTGGCTGCCTCTGGCTTCTCGTTGGTGCACGAACAAGCTCAGAGGTCCTGCAGGTGAAGCAGTGCCAGCCTGGCCGTGCCCCGTGGGGTGTCCTGGGCAAGCAAAGGCAGCTGAGTGCACCTGCAGTGCTCAGGTGAGGGCTACCTGTCGCAGAGAGTCGGAGGAGGGTGAGGAAGGGCGGTTGGAGGAGCGGAGGCTAAGGGAGAGCTCCCACTGGTCAACAAAGAATCGGCGAGACGGCTCGGTCTCGGGCTAAAACATAAAATAAACATCAGCACAATCATACATGTTCTCTTCTAAGAGAGAAGAGAAGAGAAAATTAAAAAATGAACAACCAACCCAGGCCTTTCTGGCTACCACCATTAACGATTTTTTGAAGACTCTTACAGGAAAACTTCGAGAAAAATACCCAGTGTATCTTTACTTTCTCCCTAGCGAGGCAGACTAGTTATTCTTAATTTGCTCTTTATTAGGTTTTACATTATTTAGGACCGTTTGGAAGCAGTTACCTACTTCCACAGATGTCCAATCTCCTGTAACACAACCAACTAAGCCACTGGCAAAGACCCCAAATCAATTTCCTCTTCTCCTTCTGTATCTCCTATTGTTCTCTATTACTGGCCCAAGGCACAAAGATCATCTTTCAAGCCATGTGAGACCTCTTCTACATTTTAACTGAATAAACCAAAAGTCTGCTCTCCTGGGGGACAGAAGAGAAAGAAGTTAGCTTGTATGTATTTCCAGTAATTATCAGCAAATTTCCAACCTAAAATTCACTGTAAGCAGATTAGAAACACTGAATCAAAAAAGAATGAATCAATATAAAATAATCTGCTGATCTTGATTATCAAGTGGCAAAGAATAAATCACAGACTGAGAACCCGCATCCTTCTGAAACTGGCTCCTCACAGGAGAACCCAAAATTTGGTCTTCTAATACACCCTTGTCATTATCTCTATGGATGATTATGCTCATCTCCCAAGAAATACTTCATTTAAATAGGAAAAAATTGAAGGTTAGAAGTATCAGACAAACAGCACTGGAAGAAACTGTGCCTTCCTAAAAATTATAGTCTGGAAAGAAAGAAGTATGCACATTACAAATAACTGGCTTTATTTGAAAAATAAATAATGGTTTTAGTTATAAAAAGGAAAACTAAATGTCATGTAACTGCATGACCCATGAAAATAGCTACTTCTAGCCACTTGGAATAGCCCAACCTCAAGATTAAATTTACTGAGCAAAATGCAAAAGAGCTTGGCTTTCACAATTTCCCCAATTTATGGAAATATAATTGTTCATACAAAAATTTTCTGTACATCAACATTTAATCAAGTTTCCTCTCTGAACACATCTTACTTTGCTAAGCTTTCTCTCTCTTAGTATTTTTCTTGTTTTCTTCCCTTAAATCCCACATCATAATCCATCATTGCTCGCAGTGTTCCAACATCTGTTTCCTTTTTCCTCTCTGCCCTACCCACTTTATGCTTTCCTCTACTTTGTGTTCTCAGTTTCTCCTCCTTTTCAATTCTGCACGATACAGAAATTAGACAATTTCAATAATAATTTCTGTCTTTGCACGGCAATGCTGTCATCCTTTACACCCTCAGAAGGAGCTTAAAAATTGCCAGAGAGCACTACAAAAGGTAGGAGCAAAGTATTTTAGTCAAGATCTTCCTTTCTGTTCATCATTTTAACTGAATATGGAAATGCACACAAGCATTGTGGACCTTGCTTGAGATATTAAGTCATGGCACCCATTAGCAAAGAGGTGTCACTATATTTAAAGTAGTCTTCTTATTCAGAGCTGGTCCCCAAAATTTTCAATCTAGCCAAAGGTTTGCTGTTTTTTCTTGGAGAACAGCTTCTGTGATTTTAACCATTGATAAAGATGGCATCCCAAAAAAGCCCCAGCAATGGGAAGTAATCTGGATGTCACAAAATTCTTTTTAGTAGGGCTAACAAAAGTTATGCCCACCAGCAAAAGTTCTGGGACTGTTTATGCTGCAGCTCAAGAAGACAGCTTGATTTGGGATGGTTAACACAAAACAGTAAGTTACGAAAAAAAAATCACTTCTGTAGATGGTGCTTTCCAAAAAAGCACTCTGCAGTTTGCCAAGCACTGCTGAAGATAACTGAAAACAGAGAGCAACCAAAGAAAACCACAGTTCAAACTGGCATGCTCCCATAGCCCAAAGACAACAGACTGGAGGGAAAATGAAGCACAAAACCAAAACAAAACAAAATTGTACACTGGAATCAAAGACAATCTGCACAAACTGCCAGCTCTACCATTGGAAACAACTGCACGGGAAGGATGGACACAAGAGGAGTACTACAGAGCCAGGAATTAAGCTTGGAAAATGTGAATATTCTTGCTTCCAGAAGCAAGTAAAATCTGTGAGCGACTGACTGCTAAATGTGAGATGACTTGATCCAGAGCCCAGCTGGTTTTCAGCATTTATGCTGAAGTTTAGAGGCTGCTTTTTACTTCACTGTTTATATTTTGTTTTGAGCAACAGAAAGAGTCACTCACCAAACAAGGAGACAGCTAAGAAATGGCAAGTCAAATAAAGACACTGCACAAAATAGACCTGACAGTTGTTTTAACCACACGACTGTAGAGCAGTGGTTATGATATTTTGGTGATTTTTTTTTTTCTCTCTCTCTGCCCCAAGATTTCACCTGTCCCCAGACCCCTACACTGCTCCAGGACCCCAGATAGGCAGGGCTGTAGTCACCTGATGCCTCAGTGCACGTCTGGACTCCAGCAGGGCAGCCAGCTGACATGCCCTCTGCTCAACACTCATGGGCACTTGGTCATGGGAAAACAAACGAGGAGATCTCTGCGAGACGAGGAACGAGGCAGGGGGTAAACAAACCAGCACAAAAAGGAAGACACACCAAAATGCCAGCCAAGAGGTATGACACCCACATGCAGAACAGTAACAAAAGCTCTCAGGTGAAAACTGGGGTATTTTTCCCCAATATTTACTTTTCTAACAAAGTGCTACATTTTGACCCTCATGGGTAAGAAAAAACGGTTGAATTAATTGTTATTCACAATTCTTCCTAGGACTGCTGCAGCCAAAATCAAACAAGCACATAGCCTCTCTCTCTGGCATTGCCATCCATCAAAAAATAAATTTAAAATGTGGCTTTATCATGCACAAAGGACCTTATTTGTCAGTTTATTTCCCTGTAGATCTCCATTCTCAAGGATTTCCTTTAAATATCTCAACCTGTACTTATTTGTTTCTTAGATTTTGTGTATAGAAACACATTTTAGGGTAATGTACTTCAGTTGTCATAAAGAACGAATTAATTTCTTAAAGATGGTGGTATATGCAAAGTAAATACTCCACATGCCAAAGTGAGCATGTTTAATGAGCCTGTCTAAATAAAGCAAAGAACACCAAAATCAAACACTCACAGAAGCTGCCAGCCTCACTTATGCAACTTCACTGTCCCACTTGCTCTTATTGCACTGCCATGTCAATACACCCCAGGCACAATTTTTGACACCTCTGCTATTCTGGTCTTTCATATCAGTGTTCCTAAACTGTTTTGTGGTGCACTTAGTGACATGAAAAAAGATCTGGCAGGTGGCCTGCTATGTAAGGCAGGACTATCACTGCAGTATCACAGAGACTTCAGCTAATTTGTTTGTAGAGTACAAAAGTAAATGGACCAAGAACTACAATCATGTGCATCAAGAAATCTGAAGTTTGATCTGTCAAGAATACCAGGGTGCTGGTCTGTATTATTAATTGTCCTCCAATGCAGAACAGAAAATTGGGTTCACATCCAGTTTACAAGAAACACTTCTCCCATTCAGATGCATCAATAATACTCCCTGCTTTCAAGCTGCTTTCTGTTCCACCTACTCCTTCCTACTAGATCATTTTCACTAAAACTGGGGCCTGTTATGAAGCTGTGGGCTTCTGTGTCATTGCAGACACGTGTATTCATTTTCTACTGCCTGTCAGAAAACATTCGGCCCACAAATGGCTTTTGTTAGACCACGTTCTGGAAGTTGCAACAGTTTTGTTGCTGGCTCCCATTTATGACTTAATTCATTCAAAGCCTGTACTGGAATGTCAATTAATTTGTCAATATGAATTCAACTCAACTGGTCCTTCTGAGTGCCTATCTTTTCTTTTCCCATGCTTCTGTATAATACTGAGCCATTCACACAGACTGTTGAATATTTCATTGTTAAGAAGGCTTCAAAGTCTCCCTACTAAATAATGTCTCATCATTTTTTCCTTTTACTTTGGCCTGTAGGAGGCAAGATGGAATGCCAGTTGTTTAACCATCCAGAAAGCAAAGCGGTGAACACAATGCAACCACGTTCGCATGAATTAGCACCAAACATAACTCCTCTTGTTCTGCTGCAGCCATAGCATACTTCACTAAAGAGGTGTAAGAGGAAAAGAAGAAGGAGAAGAGCTCAAGTGCTCGACCTAGGGCAAAATAAAAGCACACAGCAAACTGTTGATGAAGGCTTGTTATGCATTTGTGTGGGTATCACGCAGGAAGGATTGCTCCTGCCTGACTCTCAGCAGGTCCAGCGTGTTAACAGCAGCATTAGGATAAGTGTGCTTCACCACCCCCTGGATCTGACCTCTGTAGTGCACAAATGCCCCCCAGCTCTGTGCCATCAGCACCCATGCCATGTGCTCATGCTCTTTACCCTTTCCTGTCTGGGGCTCTGCTCCCCGCGATAGCCGGCGCCAGGTTCCCTGAATCTCTGCAGGCAACAAATGATCAGCTTAAAAACAATCACAGACCAACCTCCTGATCAGAACACACTTCATCTGATTTTTCTTATGATGCAAGCAGAAAAGAAGCCACAACAAGAGCAGAAGTTTATTAAGAATATTCTAAACCTGGCAATAACAAGTTGGCTCCTGAAGGGAATTTTTAAAAGAAGTAATATAAATATATAAGTCAATAAGCAACAACATAGCACCACAATGTAATCAAATTAGTGCAATAAAGATGGTAAAACACTCAGTATAACTCTTATTGTGATATTAGCTCAGAGGAAGGAGATGGAAAGTTTAAAAGAAGTGGCAAAATAAATGCAGCAGAAGAGTAGAATTAAAGGCTTTAAAAGACATCAGTGTAACAAGGATACAGATCCATCTGACTTGCTATGAGGCCTGGGCCAAGATAATTTCAGGGGAAAAATTCCTAATTCCTAAGGAAAAAGAATGCCTCCAAAACCAGATTACTCAACTGAGTCTAACATCGGCTCTGTAGCACAGCGGGTAAAAATTCCTGAGTTAAAAGAAGGAAGAATTCTGTAGGACACAACATAGAAAATGGTCAAAATACACTTGGCAGTAGCTTTCATGACTGAGCTAGGCAACCAAAAAGACACAGGACAAACAAACACTTGGAGAGGTGACAGAAAGAAAATACAGAGCCTACCAGATCCTCAGTGAGTGAAAACAAATTTCTCTACATGAAAAATGAATCCCACACTATAAATTAGAAAGTAAAACTCAGCATTTAACTGCCTTAAGTTTCTCTATCTGTAAGGCTGGGGAAAAGCTTTCTTCTTTCATAAAATGTATCCAACAAAATTTTCAAAGGGTTTTGACATGAGGAAGGCAGCTAGCTATCACATCATCTGATAACATTACACTGCAGTTTAAATGCAGGTTTTGCTAATGAAAAGGGCTTTCCTCAGTCATTCTACCTAGATGTCCTCTCCTGTACCCTTCTTAAAAAGGAAGGAAAAAACCAGAAAGTCACCCCCCTTTTTTGTTAGGACAGTTTCAAATGGGATCAGTAGGCAGAGCTGATCTATCCTGCAGATGCAGGCACCACAAAGGCAGCAAAGAATGTGTGTCCTGGAGGCTGACAATAATTAGACCAGATAAACTGCAACATGTAATTAAAATTTGAGAAATCACAGCAGTAAGGCAAGGCAAAGTTTCTGCCAAAGAATAAAACTTGTCTACTCTGCTAAAAGGTAATGCTCCTCTACAGTTTACAGGCAAACAAGAGCCCAGCAAAGAAACATGCTCCACCTCTGGGGAAATTCATTTGTACAATCCTTATGTGAAGTCATGGAACTGCAACTGCCTTTTCAGGACCTCTAGTTCAGGATTGATCAAGAAGTGGATTTAAAGTAGGAAAACAAAACAAATAATTTGAAAGGATACAACCCAAAGAAGCACAATGACAATATACAAGACAGAAATATTAGAAGGATTTCAGGTAATATTTAACTGGGACAACAAATATGTGTGCACAAACATCTGGATGCACATTTATACACTGTGCTCAGAACAGCTCCCACTGCTCCAGGTTCAGAGTCAGACAGACTCAGACAAGAGCCTGGTGTGGGAGAAACAAAAAGAATACAGTGGACATGTGCAGGCCACTACAACACTCAAAAACCACTTCAGATAAGCAATCCCAAAAAAGTTACATGGATACAAGGGCAAATTTTCAGTCACACCTATTTAAATGGAGAGTGGAGACAGAACAAAGCTTAATTTTCTTTCTCTGCATTACCCCAAACATTTAATTTCTACTTTGCTGCATCTCAAAACTGAGAAATGCTACTGTAATAAAAAAATTGCCTACAGCAAAATCTCAGCCTCCAGTGGAGACTCTTCATGCTTCTAGTGAATTAATGCTGCCCTATCTTCCTAACCTAAAGAGGTTGAGAATCACCTCAACACCTGAAAGCAAGAAAATTGGAAATGTGTTTGTAAATAAGCTGTTTGGTAACTGAGCTAGTCACTTGTGCAAGCAGCAATGAAGAGAAAGGGACAGAGCATGCAGAGGGAATCACCTGCAGCCTGGGATACGATGGAGAGGAAGATGGAGTGCAAGAAGAAAGCATGATCACTTTTTTGGGGCAGGTCCGAGAACGTTCCTTATGCCTCATCTTTTTTTAAAACAGAAAAAGAAGAAAAAAAATCATAATAATGGTAGAAAAGAGGTAACATTACCAGTGGTTTGGTGAGACAGGCCAGAATGCATGAACTGAGACCATGATCCTCAGCTCACATCTCTCTCAAATGAGCTGAAGCCACAGTGTATCTGAAGCTGAGAGACCCACGTTTTTACCCAGAGCCACAGGATCACATTTGACAGTCAGGGAACACAGACTTGTATCAATCAGCAATTAAACCAACAGCTTTTGAGTCAAGGTCCTACAATCAGTTAAAGGTAAAACTTGGAACTCTCCATGGCACAACTGGACTTTGCTTCATGAAAAATTACTTATTGCTGTGCCTTAAAATGCTTAAAAATATCCATCCTGTTGACCTAATTACTCTTGCTTGCAGCTTATTACTATTACAATTCAGGTCTCAGTGTTCTATTCCCAGCTTCAGATCCTTCCTCTCTACCTTACCTACATTCTATTAGAACAGAAATCCAGCTGGTTTGTAGATAAAACAGAGCTGTATCTAACAGGCTGCATATTACACATTGCACATATATGTCCTTAATTTACACACCAGAAAACAAGCCCTTAAGTGCTGTACTCCTTTTTAGGCACAGTCTTTTCTCCACCATTTCTTGTTTATTAATGTGCCTTCTCCCGGATTTTTCCTTTCCTTTGGAGTTCTCACCACAGCATATCTGGAAATGGTTACACTGGGAAAAAAACAAAATGCTGTGTACCCAAAGCCACTGTTAGATAAGTCTGTAAAAAACTGCACATGGTACAGAGATATTACAGATGTTTATTACTGTTTTTGCAGATGAGCTGGCACTAACATCTATTTGGGTGCTCTTTTCAACAAAACACTTAAATAAATAGTAACTCCTCTATCTCAAACAGATGCTACAAGCAGCTTAAATTAAACATATGCCTTTGCACTACGGTGGATGAGGAACATTTATATGCTGTTTCAAAAGATTCAGCTATGAAATCACTACTAATTTGTAGCTGAAAGCATGGCAACATTCTCAAGCATAGAGTTGAGCATGGATTTTCATCTCTCCATGGCCAAGTTTGCATTTCAAATGTCAAAATGTTCACACACTTGCTTATTTTTCCAAGCTGATGGAAAGTGCTCACCTAATACCTTAATTCAAGGGTAAAGCAAGATCCTAGATTTAAACTGGTGAGCAAGTACAGCTTAGGAACTCCATGTGACAGACACCAGCAGGCAATACCCCAAGGCAGGTGCCAATTTCTCACCAGGACCGTGGGTCTAACTCAGATAACTCTCTTCCTTGCAACCACTCTTAGGCTTTTGCAATATACTTTCCTCTTCCATGCAGTTTCCAAAAGAGAGGAAAAACCAAACCTGTCAATCACATAACTGCTCTTCTCCCAAAGACAGGATCTCAACTTCATTTTGCCAGCTAGGAAAAACATTAGGTAACACTTTGTCCCCTTAGGAGCTGCTTTGTTCCTGTTCAAAGCATTCTCCACTAGAAGGTATTTGCTATGTGATACATTCAGTCAGTAGCAGAAGTTTGTGCTCATGAACTTCAACACCTGTGGCAAAAGAGAAACCTTTCCAAAAGCTTCATGGACAGCTCTTTCCAGCAAACACACATCCTCCCTAAAGAACTTGTCAGAAGCAATACTAATCCTTTACAGCAAGTGGAGTGATAAAGCACTGGAATGGTCTGCCTGGAGAGGTGGTGGAGTCACCATCCCTGGATGTGTTTAAAAAAGACTGGATGTGACACTTGGTGCCATGGTTTAGTTGAGGTGTTAGGGCTGGGTTGGGCTTGATGATCTTGGAGGTCACTTCCAACTTGGTGATTCTGTGATTCTGTGACAGGTCCTGGTACTCAGCAGCACTCCCCTGCTGGCAGTCTGTCACCCAGGGATGAGCTACAAAGCCAGAGTGACCAATGTCACCACAGAAGGCCAATCCAGCCCCCTCAAAAGCTGCAGTCTCACACCTATCAGGTTCTGCTTGCCCAAGCAACCAGAACCAGAAATCCCAGCAGGCAGCCTAGGTACTGCTCCAGCAACAACTTCCTGCAGGAGGGGTTTCTGTCCAGGCTTGCCAAAGCTGGCTGCTTGGCTCAGTGGTCCCAGCTGATCTCTGTTGTGTCAGGAATAAATGGCTCTGTGCATGTCCATGGCTTTTCAATGAAGGTAACACATTCCTCCTTTCTCCAGGCACACAGTAAGGAACCTTTGGAACAGGGACTCTGTCAATGGGGTTTTGATCCTTTTGCATCCTGCAGATTTTGCATCCTTGAGAGCCAGTCTTATACTTCTTCATTACAAAAGCACTGCAAATCCTGCAAACAATCTGGACCCAGGAATCAATAATCTTCTGTTGATGCAGTAAAGCCAATCAAGGAAACATCATCTCCATGTGTAATATTGAGAGGCAAATCATCCACACAAGGCAATCACTGCCAGTGTTGAAAAAAAGTATTTAATTCCTCTGAAAGTAAAACTGTTGCAGGAAGATTTTTCAAAGATATGCCCTGTGCTACTTCTTATACAGAGATGCTATCAATGTCAAGGATGAACAGAAGGATTTTTTCTTCCTTTCTAAAAATTTCTTTTAAGCTGTATAGTGCAGGTATAAACAAGAACAAACAAAACCAAAAACTTACTCCCTGGTAAGGAGAAAAATCCTCAATAAAAACAGAAAATAAAACTTTGGCCTTTTTTTAATATCAATGATAAAAGAACAAAAATAAGAACTTTTGTGTTTCACTACAAAGGCTTAATTATAAATCCTTCATGAACTTTCAGTAACAGGTTCAAATAGAAATCACAAGGGTGCAGGAATGTGGTATTTTCCAAGTGCTAAAACAGAGAGAGACAGCCAGTGCAATCCAGTTTTCCTTTTTCTAGAAGGCAATATAAGCAGTGCTCATCAACTCACGTAATATTGTAGAGATTTTTTGCATCAGGTTTTTTTTCCCCCTTGCTAAGTATTCTTGAGAAACAAAATTTGCCTTAATCATGAATGACGTGAATCCATCTCAAAGCGCTCATTAGCCTATAAAGAAGATTTTGAAGAGACAAAAGGTAGGAGAACAAACATTGAGTCAGGAAACCAAAGCATCCTGACAGTTCTACTGACAATAACTCCCCTGGGCTTAGGTCTTCTTCCTTGAAAAGAAATCTTCTAGATCATGGCACCAGTCATGACATGCAGCATTAATTGTGCTGAACGCCTCAGACATGAAGATCACTGTGAATCCATATTCATCAAGAACAGCAAATTTCTAAAGCAGTGTCATCTTCTTCCTCTTGACTCTGAAGTATGCTCTGATTAAACTACAGCCAGAAAAAAGTGGATGTTTCTCCAAATTATGGCTGTCAGCAAAATACTTCTGAGCACTCTCAGAAACATGAGGAGGCCATTTGCACAGGGAAACAGATGAAGCCAGTGAGATAAGTATCCTTAAATGCCTGAAAAGATCATCTATCAGAAGACTTAGTTTTGGACAGTGCATGGCTGAAAGAAAAACAGCAGCAGTGACAATGGCCCAAATCATTGGAGAGAAAATCAAATTTGATACCTGCTGGTTTTACTGCTGTTGGTCCCTATTCTGAACCCCTCTGTGGAAGAAAACCTAAAATTTACTGAATTCACAGTACCACAGGAGTCTGCAAAGTAACAAGTGTGACAAGTTGGCAAGGAAAGCTGGACAAAAGAAAGTGTCATTAAAGAAAGGGAAACCACAGGAAAGTTTTCTGCAACTACAGAACACCTAAGATTTCACAAAGGAATAGCAAAACTGATAACCAATTTTACTTATTATATCAAGGAAGAGCTTCAATATCATAGATGTTATGACATCTTTTACCTCATGAGTTTCCATAATTGCTTACATGTTTCCTCTCTTTCTAACAGAAGCTAGAAATTCTATTGCAAAATTCTCTGCTGAAACATCCATGAAAGTCTTGGTAAATTGAAATTAGTGTAAAAGGGCAGGGAAAATTTGATTAAATATTTTTGAAACATTCTTTTTTCGAAATATGCCATCATCACCAAAGGGAGCTGTTGACTTTTATTCACTGAAAGTCATTCAAAATAATGAATAAGGTGCTGGAAAAGGACTGGCTTAAAAGCACACCAGTGGTAAGGTGGTGTTGGGTGCAGTGCATTGTATCACAGTGAGTTTCTTTACCTGTTTCCACTGGGGGATGGGAGCAAGCCGGCCCTGCTCTCGTCTGCTGGAGGCTTGGCTGTGAACACGTTCTTGATAAGGCAGGACAGGTTGCTGCATGCAGGTTGTAGGGAAGGTGGGAGACCAAGGAGGAAAGATAAAACAGTGAAGGAAACTCCAAGAAAGCCATAGGAATGGAATACAGAATAAGACAGACAAACATTTAAGGAAAAAAAAAATAGGGTAGGGGGAATTCATTTAGCAAGTAAAATATAAAAAGGAAAAAACATCCAAAAAATGGGGAACTTCACATATTTTTGGACCTTTCCCTTAACTTCATTGTTTCTTCAAATCATTGGCTGAGTATGCCAGCCAATGTGTAGCAGCTGAAGAAACATTTTATTGTGTGGACAGACATCAGCATTTCTGATTATGTTACACCACTAATGCTGATGTAGTGTGGCACAGACAAAACTTGACCTGGCTTTTAAACAGCCAGATCAGGTCCCACTCACGATGTGACCATGGCAGCACAGAGCTTGGCACAAGCTGTGGAAATGGACTCTGGCACTTAAACCACACTGAGCCTCATCCTGCTGACACTGCACTGCCAAGCAGCAGCTTCAAGTGACTCAATCTGACTTCAAAGACAACTACCCTGCAGTTGCAGCAGTTCAGATACCATCCTGGATAACAAACAGGCCTCACTTGGAATGACACAAGCACCCTGATTGCCAAGAAACTCCCAGGCATTTATCTGCTGCACATACACACACGTACAAAGCTTAACCACACTTCACAAGAGCAAACAGATGTGACCTGATATGAAAATGTTCAAATCAGAAATCAAATGGTTGTTCTTAAACAGTATAAGCAGAACATTCCTGGAAAGCTTTTAAAGAGTAATAGTAGTTATAAAAGAAACTAAATTGCTGGTAATATGTTTGTGAAAGATTACATAATAAGGGCAATAAGAGAGGAACAGAATTTTTTTAGGAAGTGCTTCTCCACCCTGTGCTTGTAAATTTTAAGCTTTGGGTAAACTTCACTCTTCTCTAGGAGAGCCTTTGAAGTAGAAAAGCAACACTAGCATCCAGTCTTGAGGAATGCATGCTATCATTCATGGTTTTCCTCTGCAATTCCAAAACAAAGGGGTTTATTATGAATAAACCTCTCTTACCTGTCTCCGTAAGTTCGAGGACGGCACTGGTGCATTCTCCTCAAACTTGGCCAGGAGCTGGGTTGCCATGGACTTGACTTTGTTCTGGTTCCCAATGGCAGCATCAATCCTCCTCTCTGTCAGGGCACTCACCAGAGTGGGCCTTTCCTCTCTGTAGCTTCGTGGGAGGTCCTCCTAACAGCCAGTGACATGAAAATTCAACAAGATACAACCAGATCACCTTTTCCTTTCTACCCCTTTGCTGTGACAAGTCTCTTATGCGACAGACAACAAATCTCTCAGCCTCACCTTGGAAACTGAGATTTTCATTTCCTTTGGCAAGTCATCAAATGTTCTGTTAAACTTTATTTATCTTTTCCACCTTATTTGATACACTTACCTACCAAAAAGACTCAGCTGAAACACCCCTGTGAAGCCCCTGACATAAACCAAAGGCTCATCTTCAAACAGCAAACCCAGAGCACTGAATTTTAATCCACCTGCACCCGTTTGGCTACAAACACTCAATGTGAAAGACTAAGGGGCATAGTGGAAATGTGTGCTGTTTGCACAAACCAAGATTAAAGTTTAAATATGCATCAAACTCCTGACAATGCCACATGACTTTACTAAGAAGTTTTCAGTGCTGATGTCCTCAGCAAACCATAGAAATTTGCAACAAAAACAGAACATAAGGGAACTGCAATATTTCATTTGTTATGTAGTATTCTTTCCTAAACATTAGTAAAATATTTGCACTAAAGATACCACAAAAGTGTAACCTCTGAGGAGGAATTAAATTTTATCTAAAAAATCCTATATAAACACACCCTGCCCGGATATAAAAAAAATTAAAGAACTGAAGTGGGAAAAAGGTACCTACCATTTATTTTGCTCCCTGACACCTCTCACTGTAATACTTACATCCTCAGATTGGCTGGTTTTTCTCCTCTTTCCTGCACCATCCAGTTCCTTTTCTTTTTTGTCCTGAAAACAGGAGTAGGGGAAAGAAAACAAAATTAACTCTCATATACCTCTCTGGGCTGAGATAAATGTCATCAGTGCAATTAATCAGTTTAGTTGCAAAGCTTATTTAATTCTCTTTGCTGATTCTCCATTTGTTTAAGAAAAAGGCTTTTTCCTAGATACTTCTTAGGGAATATCTTACCTTCAGTTGGACAGTTTCTTTCAAATCATTGAAAACTGAGCAAGCAGCTTTGTTCCAAGAGAAAATATATGCCCAAACACTACCACAAGGCTAAGATTTTAAGACAGAGTACATACACAGATGCAATTTTGCACTCATAAATGTCATGTACTGTCCCACACCAAGAGCTGGTGAACTCATGGTCTCTGGCAAGCTAACTGCACTAACAAACACCAACAGCTGCATTTTCAGTGCCACTGCTTGGAGAGCAGCCTGGCAGCCCCAGGAGCCCCCAGGGCTGTGCCTGCTCACCTTGGGAGTGCGTTTCCGAGAGATGCTCTGGCCCAGTTTGCTGAGGAAGGAGATGGGAGACTTGGTGCTGGCAATCAGGGCAGCCTTTTCTTCTGCATTCAGGTCCAGGCTATCTGTTAGTGAAAACAGGCAGGAAAAGGGAATTCCATCAAGTTCTTTCCTGTGGTGCTGTTATTAAATACACAACTGAAGGACTCACTGATTGCTTTTTAACATGGCAGTCTTTTTCTTAAATTCTCTGTACAAAATGTCAAAATGTCTAGAATGAACACCTTTCTCAGCTATTCTGATTTTTCATTTTGCCCAAAGCAGTTCTTTCAGAGTTTATAACCACCCGTAACAGATACTTACTCCATTTACTTTTATATTTAAAGAACACGAACATCAGTATTCTTAAACGAGTCCAGAGTTTTAAAAATAATACATACTATATTTTTAAAGGCTATTAAACCCAATTTTTCCCCCCTCACCAGAGAGATACATGTGAATTAAGATCATCAGTAACAAAGAGCTGTAACAACATTACCAATATTTAAATTGGTATGATTAAATTGATATGATTGAAATAAATACGGCTGGCCATATTGATTCGGGTTAGGTAATTACATCTCTCAGTTCTGATCAAAGATGTTTTGAAGATGTGACAAGTGCCCCAAACTGCTTACCACTAGAGGGGATGGTGTCCTTGAACATCTCATAGAACTGTGTGAGGTACATCACCATTGAGAGCTTATCTGGCTCTCCAACAGATGCCATTTCCTTTCCAGTCATAATGGGAGATATTCCAAACTCTTTCTCAGCAATGTCAAAAGCCAGTTGGTTATTCTTCTCCACATCGTGCTCATCCAAGGAATCAAAGTCTCTGCAGAGGGCAAAAAGAGACCTTGCACTGAATCAAGTAGAAACCAGTCTTCTGAGAGAACTCAGACATCAATCTTCTTTTTTTTCCCTTAAAAATCTTAATTTTATTTGCCACCAATGTGGCAAAGTTGATGCTACTTAATCACAGCAAACTTTGGCTCAAATACCTTCTTTTTAAATTTGTTTGCTCTTCATAAAAACCTACATTTTTCTTCTTAAAAAGCATTATCCTCTGAAACACATCTCCACTTCCTCCTTTGCTGGAAGATTGTACATTTTCCCCTACACAAAATCTTCTGTGTGCTTGGAACTAAATTAAATCTTGACTTGTTTGTCCCTTTTTTTCCTGACTGATCCATAGTTTTGTCCTGCTTTTGGCTTTTTCCAAAACTTGTCCAACTATATAAAAAGCTATAGCTTGTAGAGAGTTACATGAACCATTTTAAAAGCTGTTTAACAGCTATAAAGCTATTAAACAGTGTAGCTCAGGTTAACTCAAGTACACTAATATAGAAGTAATTCAGTGCATATGGATTGGAATAACTCCACAATTTTTCAGTGTGTTTTACAGTGGATTATGTCTTCAAGTCCAGCTCTAGAATTTACTTTTTCTGACGTCCCTTTGGGAAGTTGGAGACATTTCAGATTAAAGTACCAGAGTTTTTGCTACTGTCACTTTTTCCAGCCAGTGCTTTCCCATTTTAGAAACTGGACACTGTTTTACCCAATATATCATTGAAGAGAACACTCTGCCATTCACCCAACCAAGTCACTGTGCAAACAGTAAAAACCTCTCTGTTTAGGCTGTGAGTCTCTACTTCTAGAAAGAGCAGCCTGAAAGACTTTAGAAAGAATTCCTTTGTTAAACAGGAAATTTAGAAAGGACCGTGCAGAGACTTGTTCACAAGAGATTTAACTGAAGCTATGAACTGTTCCCTTACTCACTTCACACATAAAATCTGTCAGTCAATAATGCTTTCCAGTCAGTATCAATTTGAAGCTTAATTCTGCCAAATCATCCAGAAGGGAAAATGACAACACATTTATTTTCAAATTCATCAAGCTACCAGGACCTTCCACTCTGCTAGTGAATCACTGGACATTGGTTCCTATCAAGTTTAACTGAATTCATTTCAATCCATTTCTTAAGTCACAAATGCACTGCCTCCAACTCCATATTATTAGCTCCAATTACCACTAATTTCCTGCTCCTCCCAGTTATTTGAAGCAGCCAGTTACTCACATTAAGTCTGGACGGTATCTGTGGATAATGGCACACAAAGCTAAGCCACTTTTCCATGACATTGTCAGATCTGTCACATTAACACCAGCATATCCATCAGTCTGTCTCTGGCACCAACTGAGCAATTTACTAGAGCGAGCTACAGACTCTGCAGAAAAAAAAAATAGCACTTTTCAAAATAGAAATGCACAACAGCTCAAATTCTAAACACAACACAAACCCCATGAATCAACAAGCAAAACCTTAATGCAAAAAGCAAGCTCCTTCTGCAATGGGTAATGGAAGACAGGATCCTTATTTTCTTTGAAAAACACTATCATATTTATTATAAAGCCAAGAAAGTATTTTTAATTTGCTGAAAAGTAATTCTCTAAGTTGTAACTTGCCAGACTTTTCATCCCAGCCATTGTAAAAGAGCCCCAGGAAATATAAAACAGTTGCAAAGGCTTGTTAACAATGATCAAAAGGACATACAGCAGCAACGCTCTCTAAGCCCAGATACACTATTTCTAGAGGAAGAACTGCAAATGTACTTCTGTAACAACTTCTTCTCCCTTGAAAACTTTCCTTTAAAGGCACTGACCTATTCTGACCTTGTCCTACCAGAAGATCTGATGAGATTACAGCCTAAAGGGACACGGCTGCAGGGCAAAGAGCAGACACTACACAGTTATTCAGCAGTGAAAGGGAGGCTTAGCAGCAAAGAGCCACTCTGAGAATCCCAAAACACTCTCTGGGCATCCAAGACAAGGCGTGCAAAAGGAAAAGTCTGACACAGCCCTCAGGGGAGAGCAAGTAGACAGATCTGAAATGCTTATCACAAGGCATCTAGCTCTCAGAATAATGCAAGCAAAGTAGAGGTTTCATTTAGTTGAGAGATGAGATGAAGAAAAGGAAAGCAGGAACATGCAAGACTGCACAAGCAATACCTTCTGTTACATTTGTAAGAGTTCTGAGTCCACTGTTAGAGTGAACCCAGTCCAGGCTTCTGCACTTGAAGCAAGGACATTGTTAGAGATAAAGGAGGTGGAAAGAACTGACTATACAAACAAATATGCTTAGAAAATTAACAGCATTATAAGACAAGGGAAATTAGGCAAACAAAAATAAATTCCTATGCTAATGGAAACTTGAAAAATTGTAAGCTCAGACTGTTGACCAAACAATTAATTGCTGGATACATTTTCTAAATGCAAAGACTGGTTAAATAATACCCTACAGCCCTGCTGCTCTCTAGTTCCTGCACTGATCCAGCTCCAGAATACCAAAAGGAACAGGACAGCAGCCAGGCCTACCATTTCGAGTCAGCTTTGGTGTCCTGGAGTTCACAAAGTTTTCTATCTCCAGGTGAATGTCTTTCAAGTCTCCTGTGTTATACAAGTGGCGTACCTAAAATGACACACAAAAACATTTAGGATGATCAACACTCCATGCACCCCAGGTACACACAGAAATAACCAGAAGATAATAGGGAGACATCCCAAGGTGCAAAAAGGAAGATAAGTACATGTAGGTAGCAAAAATCTGACCCCAAGAACCTCACAACAGCAAGGATCAGCTCATCAGTGCTGAACAGTGCAGCTGACTGCTGCTGCTCAGTGGATACCAAATTGCAATGACAGACTGCTAGACTGGATTATTTCAAAGAAAATGCACATGCACACGTGGAAAACAAATTTATAGGTTTCCTGCATCATTATATCACAGTTAAAATTATCAAACATTCCTAAAAAGGAATTTATTCTAGTACAAAAGTCTACTCTTGACTGATGCAGCTGCCTTTCCCTGCTTCCATGTTATACACACATCACTCTGGTCCCAAAATATTCCCTAGCTTCACCTGAGGACAGACCCTGCAGTTTACAAGCACTCATGAGCACCACTTGTGATTTACCTGCTGTGGTCTCAAGAAGTTGACGTTGATATTGGGATATCGGGTGGCAGGATCAATGCTGTAATGGCTGAAGTTTTTACTCACGTTCTCTGGGGTGGTCTGAGGCAGCAGCCTATAAATGCTTTCCCTTGGGAAAATAACACACACACAAAAAAAAAAAAGTTTGGGGTTTTGTTTTGGTTCAGTTTGTTTTGTTTAGGCTTTGTGGTGGTTTGGGGTTTTTGGTTTGTTCGGGCTGGTTTGAGGTTTTGTTCTGTTTTGTTTTGGTTTTTTTTAAGAGATGCATCACTACCACTGTGGCTAAATAAACTCTGGAGAGATAAACATTCAAATCAGAAATCTAACCACTTCAGACACTGCATAACTAAGAGTCAGCATAAGCATATTAAAATCTGTACTTTAATACAACTTCAGAATTCCAAAGGAGGGAAGAGAACAATACACTTAGTGAAACTGAAGGGGGTACCCAGTACAATAAAGACACTGAGACACAGGAGGGGCTCAGGAAGAGGGGCCACCAAGGGGACTGGAGCATTTGCCCTGGGAGGAGAGGCCAAGAGAACTGAGTTTGTTCAGTATGTGGAAGAGAAAGCTCAGGGAAGGTCTTACTGCTGTCTGAAGTGGCTAATGGAAAGGTGATGAAGTCTGGCTTCAACAGCAACTTAATCTTGAATTTTTTAAATTCAAACAAATGGCATTTTTAGTATGACTTGTGCCATTGTGCGATTTTAGAAATTATACTGTGGTTCCTGATGGTCAGAAGCTGCAGTTGCTGAAGTTTAAAACAGGACCTACAAACTGCTGCTTTTCCTTATTCCATCTTCTAATTACCTGAGTTCTGATCTCCAAGAGAGCACCTTGAGTCACCAAAACACTCAGGCAAAGCTGATTAAAACATTATGAACTCAATGCTTCAAAAGAGACAAGATGATGTTTGGCTTACATGAAATAAAAGGACCAAGGACAACATGAAAAATAGCAGGTCACAGCTTCCTTAAAAGGAAATAATAAAAAGTATTCACAAGGTAATAGGAGATGGCAGGAACTTTTGTATCTGGTACTTTAAAGGCACCTACATCTTCATCTGGTTTGTCATGGAAGGGCTGGTGACAGTTAGTCAAGTTCACTTTGTCCACGCAATGTCAGTAAGTATATAAAGAAGATTCCTCATCTAATCTTTTAAAACTAGGACCAGCAATAGCAACATTTCTTACTCCTCCTTATACTTCAGTTTATCAACTCCTTTGAAAGCCTTCTCCTTCAATTGAATTATACCCTCAAGCATTCTCTAAAAACAGTCAGAGTCTGTATCTCCCATTCTGTCTGCCTATTTGTACTAAAAGAAACTGGAATGAATGATGAGATGGTGGAGGATTGGATCAGAACTGTAAATGTATTCACTTTCTCCATTACCTCTCTGCAAGAACTTCCAAAGGACTCGCTCCGAGCGACCAACTTCGTACCATCCAGGCAGAGTCCATGGCAGCCAAAAATCCCCTGGCTATTCCAGTTCCCATGGGCCAAAACGGCTGATATTATAGGTTACAAAAAAAAAAAAATTAAAAAAAAAAAAAATTAAAAAAAAAAAGTAGAGAAAGGAAAGCATCACTTAGGGAAAATTTTAAAGAAATATCAAGTACATATTCAGGCAGTAATCTGCTGGGAAATTACAACTCAGTAATTAGCTTCAAGCTGCACTCCTACTGGGTTAGAGGAAGCCAGATGTACAGTGAACAGCTCATGTGCTCTCCCAAAGCCAATGTCTCTCTACTTCCAACAATAACTCATAGCCTGGAGTGCCTTAACAGCTTCTCTTCAAGACAGTACTTCTTAACCAACTACAAAATGCTAATTATTAGCAGGCCTACAGTAGGTTCTGCAGAGAGTCAACTCATCCCAACCAGCAGCAGATGGAACAGACACGACTTCAGAAAAAGCTCGGCACACATTTTCTTCAGCGACATCATTACCGTGCTAAAAATTCTGTTTTCCCAACACTCCCACCCTTCCTTTGAACCTCCCACTTTATTCTATCCCAAACAGCAGCTTTCCCTGCACTCCCTCTGTGCCAGGCAGCACAGGGATGGGTCACTCAGAGCTGCCAGCCAAGCACACACACACCTCGAGGAGGCTGTCCCCGACCAGCGCCACGAGCAGCTGGTGGCCGTTCTGCTCGCGCACCAGCGCCGCGTTCTCGGAGGCGTACATGCACGTGAAGTCAAACATGGCCACGTCAGGCTGCCCGTAGTGGTTGATGGCAAAGTCCAGAGAGGGCAGCTGCTGGTTCGTGGAGAAATCTGCTGCTTCCCTGGCGTAGTTCAGCAAAGCTTCCTGGTCAACGTTCTCCCGGGACAGCAAGACCTCCGTGTCGGCGTGGTCCTGCCAAAAGCAGCAAAGTTAAAGTGATGTGGTCAGACCCATGAGTTTATTTTAAGATTGGTATATATGGTGGTTGGCATTAAAATTCTGACAAATCCACTCATACACATTTGCCTGCTAGTTTCTTTCATTCCTAGCTGTGTTAATGCTTCCAGAAGAAAAATCTATAAATCTTTTATTGCAAACAGTGATCGGTCCTGCTTGCATTTCTGAAAGGGCCAAGAAACTTTTGAGCACTTCTCATTCCCATAAAATGAGGGAAGCTCAACTAAGCTATCAAATACTGTTTCAGCATATTTTATCTTAGCATGAACAAATCTTCCAAATCTACAAAGGGAGACAAATTTGAAAAGGACAGGTTTTGTAACACTCGTCCGATGGCTTAAAATACTTCAGAAGGGCATTAACTGCCTTTTAGAACACAATTACATTCATGTTCTAAAATAACAACTGCATGATATTATGTGATGGAGAAAAAGCACATTTTCCTACTTTCACCTTACCACAAGTAAATTGTCACCACAATTTTAGCTTACAGAGAAGACAGGAGAAGTTAATACCCACATGCCGTATCACTCCTTTATCCAGCAAGCTCTGCTTTTTGGCAGTCATGACAAAGTAGTGTGTATCATCTTTGTAGTAGACAATGTTCTCCAAGTCAATGCCTTGTGACAGAACAAAAGACATGGTAGTGAAGGAACAAGTTAGGAGTTATGTGCAACAGAAGTTCTACCAGAAGAAAGTAAATTGAAACTGCATGGTTAGAAAAAGTCAGAGAGAATGCTAAGTAACTTTCTTCCATGCTCTGGGTGACTTTAAAATCTGAATTGTCAACAAAACCACAGACAGCACATTTCACCTGCATAAAGCTACCTCTTTTAAAAAATCCATTTATCATCACTCTAAGGTTTGCATTCAGATGTGGAGTGCAAAAAGGAGAACCCTGGATTCAGGACCTCTTCCCATTTAGGGCTCTGATTTCCTGAAAACCACAAGTAAATTCTCCATAACTGAATGCCACACATCTGCTTTGTACAGCAGAACAGCTGCAGAAACAGGGAAGTCAGATCTCAGAGGCAGCAAGGACTGACTGCCTTGCTTGTTTCTTGATTAAACACACAAATCCGAGCTGCAAAGCCACAATAACAAAGACAAGCAGTTTTCACTGGAAACGTGTCGAGTGCTGGCAGACCTGTGGCGTCTCGGAGATCCTGGAAGAACTTCTGGTTGAAGATGAAGGCCACCCCACTGATCTCCTCGACCTTGGCCTCAGCCGTGGTGTTGCGGTTGATGAAGTTGGCCGTGATGGCGATGGCCAGTTTACCGCGGAATTCTTTCCGCCGGAACCCTGCAGGAAGGATGAAACTGCAACACTGAGAGCCAGACACACCTTCAGAGAAGGCTCAGTGTGCCACAGACAGGTGCTTGACTCACAAAGTAAAGAGAGAGAAGGGAATTGGTGAGGTACAAACTTCTCCACAGAGGAGAGAACAATTGCTTCGTCAGAAAAGTTAAGTGTTGTTTAGGGAAAAAGCTCCCCACCACCTCCTCTCTCATCTCTGTTCCCAAAGCTGCAATTTCCATTTAAAAAATAATTTGGGATTCTCTGCTACACAGAATAATATTCAACACATCAGTCTCTACACCCAAAGGCAGGAGTGACAACACTACTCAGCTTAAGAAAAAATGTAGGAAAAATTATCCAGATCAAAAACCCTTATGTCTTTGTTAGTTTAGAGGAAGAAAACAATGACCACTCACATCTTTGCTACAAATGGATTTTTACATGGACTTTTAATCTCCCTATCATATGTCAAGTGTCTTTTCAGATGTTGATTGGCATGTTAAAGGCCACTTCTGTTCCAAAAATTTTAAGAATAAGTTTTGGAGGTGAATTATGGGCACATCATTTACCTTCTAAGGTGTTTCTCCTGCCATCCCCTCCAATGATTACTTCAAACTCATACTCAGACACTGGATGGGTTTTGGGGTGGACCAATGCACGCCAACCTATTCCTGTAGAGAAACTCCAAGTTAATGACAGTATAAATGGCAATAATAATAGAAATAAACTAGATAAAGCCACTTCTTACTATCAATAAATCCTGCAACACATGATCAGTCAAGAAACCCTGCAGGACAGCTACACTGATGACAGGGCTATTCCTGAACTGTGCAGGAATTCCATGTGAATCAGAGGCAGACACAGCTCTGCTAAAACTCCCCTAATTCCTTTAAAGGCCACTACAAATTCTCTACTACCTATACAATTAATAAAAGGCCAAAAAACTTATAAACTACATCTCCTGTGGTGAGCAGAGAACAGGTTTCACAGTGATACTAAAAGCAAAACAAGGCTCATTCACCAATATAAAATATCCTCAGTGAATGCAAAGAAAGGAGTTGCTTCAAAATGTTATCTGAGTGTTATGTAATAGGCTTAAGTATTTTAGAAGCAATTACAATTTGCCATGTCTTGGTCTGTTTCTCTGTAGTCCTTCTGGTGACTTTGTTTCATACAGTAACTAATTTGGATTTGTCGCTAGAAAAAACAAATCCTACTAAAAATCCAAGCAAAAATGGATTAATAAGAATAATTGTTAATGGAGCACGAGGAAAAGACTTAAAGTCACGTGCAGAGTTAAGGAGTAAGAGCCTGTGTATCCTCCCACAGTTTTCCCCCTCTCTACTGCCCATTTCAGTGCTACTTGCTTTCATTCTCCTGGTCCTCTGGAGGGTAAACGAGCCCCCGGAACTCCACATTGACATGGATCTCTATTCCCAGGATCAAGGCAACCTTCAAAAGGATCAGCTGGAGCTGACGGATACCTGCAAAAAGAGGCAGATGATAAAGAGATAGAAGGAAAAGGAAAGAGCACAAGTGCCCATGGGTGTCTGTGTGACATTACTGATACCCTGACCTCATCCAGGCACCACTGGTGTGTGATATCACAGCTTGCTAAGAAAATTCTACACAGCTGAAACAAAGCATAAAAAGTAATTTTTGGATGCTTCAGTCCCCTGATCAGCAACAAGGGAAACAAGCAGGACATGAAATGTAGGAGAGGGAGGGAAGACAGCACAGGCAGGACTGCACTTGTCACAGATGGCAAAGAGCCACTGAATCAGCCTGGCTGTAATACTGACCTGCACCTCCATCCCAACACCTCTGGGTTAGTGAGGGCATAGGGAAGCTCCTCGACACCTCTTTCCTCTTCAGGTAACTTTGCCCACTGTAATTTTCATTCTCATTGCCAAACTCAATTAATTTGAAGAAAAACACCTTACTGTCATATTTCAGATATTGAAATGAAAAAATCCTTCACCTAAACACTAAATTTTAGCCGTGCGGATAGATCAAAGAAGACAAAATGCATGAAGACTGGAAGAATAAAAATGAAAAGAAATGAGAGGGAAAAAGCAATCTGCCAGACTGAAGTTATGAAGATCTTCCATTTTTTACTATTTGTTTTCAAATTAAAAAAATAAGAAAAAGAGAACACAGACAGGTGGGCAACATCTGGCTGTGCAATGTACAGTCAGTTTTGGGGAAGAAAGAAGAAAAATAACTCCTATCTCCACTAAAGCATTCAGCTTTCAAAGAAGACTGATTTAACAGAATTTAAAAATCATCAGGATTATTCTCATTTGTAACACAAACACCTACTTAGTCAAAACATAGCTTCATCACTCTTCTGAAAATTAACAAAGCCAAAACCGTTCCTCCTTTCTCCTGACCAAAATTCACAAGAATGAACAAGAATGTTCAAGAATGTTCAAAAGCACGCACTAATTTTTCTTTATAAGTTGCTCAAGAGACACAGAATAATGTGGCAGCTGCAGGAATGTATCAGCAAAAACCAGACAAACTATCCATCAAAAGAAAAAAAAAAGTTTGAGTTTTAAGTGTACTTTTCAGTGTAGGAATAAGCTCTGCATTAGGAATGTCTAAGAGATGACAGATAAACACTGCATGTTTTAATCTCATGACCAGCCCAGAGGCACCATGCAAAGGCTGAATTATACCATAACAACTCGAGAGCCGGGACTGGGATAGGCTGAATTTTCACCACCCCACACCCTCCTCACCTTCTCCCTGCAGTGAAAGAAGAACTTACTGATGTGATCTATGGATCCTGCACAGAATTTTCCATAGAACTTCTTGGCGCCCAGGCCCCTGAGGTCGTGGATGGTGAAGGGCCAGAGGTGCAGCACGTTGTTGCGGGAGAAGGCGTCCCTCTTCTCGATCACCACCACCTTGGCCCCCAGGAACGACAGGTCGATGGCTGTGCGAAGGCCACAGGGTCCAGCCCCGATGATCAGACACTGCAAAACAGCACAAACAGCACAAAGTGACTGCACAGTCCTTGGAGGGACAGGGAGATTTCTGCAGCAGCTTCCCAGCATCCCGCAGCTCTCAGGAATAAGTGTTCTTTGTCCGAAACGTCTGGGTTTCAGAATAGTGATAAGCTGAAATTTCACATCAGACTTTGTATTTCTAACTGCCAAGTTCTGCCATTGATAAGGTTAAAGGAGTAACCATGACTTGAAAATTAATTATATTTCAGAGCAGTGAAAACACTCAAGGAGCAGGCAAGTAAAACTGTGTGCTTGCAACCATTGCTCTGAGAAGAGCTGCCAAGTCATACTCTCCAAGCTAGACAACTACCTGGAGAACAGCAGTATTTATGAAGGCTTCTCCCTCCCACATTCCATTTCTTTTTCTAAAAAAAACAAACAAAACAAAAAAAACCCCAAAAACAAACCAGAAAAACCACCAAAAAAACACCAAAAACAACCCAACCAAAACAACCCCCAAAGAACAAAACCAAAACCAATGACAAGTTTTCCTCTCATCTTCCAAACCCTGAGCTGGCCTTTCTTAATATCTTCAGTAGCATTGCAACAGCTACAGCAGATAAACACAAGACACTAATGTTTTTATAAACACCATCACTTAAGATAACAGAATAACACAGAGTAGCCAAGACAGAGCACTCAAAGTTATGCCTTTGTTGGTGCTTTGGTGCTTCTACTACTGCAGCAAAGGAGACTTCAGGGAAGTCAACATCACATAAACATGAACTTTGTGTGACCAGGCCTCTCCAACCTAACCTTTGTCATATGAAAGGTCTTTCACCTTCTCTTATCTTTTTCCACTCTACTCACAAACACTATCAGATGCTAATAAACAACTTGAGAATGTTAAAGACATGCATGACTAGTGAGGTACCTTCTGAAAACAGAATGATGCAGCAAAATACTTTCAGATTAAAAAGTTAAGACAGTCAGGAGACATTTCTTACTTACAGAAACAGGTCCACAGGGAAAGTGTTGGTATGTGCAGTCACAGTACACAGTCCATTCCATTATATCACTACTGTACTTTGATTTCTACCCAGTAAACCAGAGACATGGAATAAAGACCTTGTTACACAGGTGGCTGCTGCTGCTGCCATGTCATTCTTCTCCAGATCCTCATGGCTGCACAAGAAAACTCTTTGAGAACTTCTTAAGTATGCCAAAATTTAACCATGAGCCAGTGTTCTGACAAACAGCCAATCCCAAGAAGCAAAACTTTGTGTTCAGTGGTCATCCCCATCTGACAATTTTTACAGGCTGCCACATTCTCACCACTTATTCACTGGGGCATAAACTCTACAAGCACCATGACACTGCAAATGTAAAGCCTGAATGATGCAAAACCAGCACAAGTTACAGCAGTGATGACATAACTATGGACATGCAAATTCCATGTAAGACTACTAAGATAAGAAGTCACATAAATCTGAGGACAGAGAGCCAACTCTAGAGGAAAGGGAAGGGAATAATAACACCACTGCTGCTTTAGTGGCTTCAGAAACCTGAAAGCATTTGGGACAAAAGGCACACTCAACCTCTGAACTAATAAATACCTAAATAAAATGGTATATTCAACAGGGGTCCATCTTGTAATTTGATATAAGGGATCCTCAATTAGGATCTACTATATTCTTCCAATTTCATATTGCTTTCTTTCTAGGTAAGTGTAACTCCCAAACACCACCTTGTCTTTCTTTTTTTAAACTTTTCAGAAAATTAGCTCAGCATATCATACTTATCCAGGTAATAATTTTACTTGGCTGACAACTACAATCTTCAAAGAGCCTGGATTTCAATAAGCAACAAGAACACACTGAATTGGGTGACTTCCATTCTTCGACAAATTTCCACCTATAAAATATTTATGATGGAGTACACAACAGCAAAAGAATTGTACTAAAATCAGACTATTCAAACTCAGGTTTCATGAAACTATCAACTAGTTGCCTGCAATTTTGTCACAGGAACTTAAAAGGTTTTTTTTCCCCTCTATCCTTCCTCCCTGCTCTCATAGTAGGATGTGGTTAAAAGCATTTAGGTTATGTTTAGGATTCTAGATGTTCTGAATATAAAATACTCAGGTAACTCATTTACGGTCTAAGTAGCCTTTTTTAAATACCATCACAAAAACATTAAATAATGTTGTTACAAAACATAAATTCCAAGCACAACTAAAAATAGAAAAGATTATTTTCCACCTCTAATGCTCCTTCCAGTTTCAGATGTCTCATAAAAACCCACCTTCTGATACTCCCAGTCAGCAGTAACTCCATGACATGCCAAGTACAGCCAAATAAAGGCAGCTACTGTTATTCCTTGTTCCCTTTCCCCTCAGTGACTCCAAGCAATTGCTGCAACTCCCTGCACTGAGGTTGTCTCACCCCTCAAAAACACTTCTTGCTCAAGATCTTTCAGACAGATTAGATTAAGTTTCCAGTAACAATGCCATGGTAATGGAACATCAAATGCAAACTGAAATGCTGTATTCTCTGCATAACCAATGAAGAGAGAGCAGCATTTGTAACTATTTACATTTGAACAACCCATCACGTCCAAGATGCTTTCATGAACTCTGATTATCTGAATTCTGCTCAGCCTGGATGCTGGCCATGTGCACAAACTGCCCAGCTCCAGGCACAGCACCTCACCCCTGAACAATTTTTAAATGGGCAATTAAGAGCTATCCTGCAAAGTATGAAGAGTTCAGAACTGGTTTATGTTCAAGTGTACAGAAGCCAGGCTTCCTAAAGAAATTACTGACTTCTGTTCTGACATGGATAAAACCCTAATCTTTATCCTAAATTCTATCACCTCCACATGCCCACTTAAATTTCTGTACCTTTCAATCAGCAGTTTGCAAACTACATTAAACATTAGGAATATAAAGCTAAGTGAGTTAGGAAACACCAAATCAGACATGACTCAGTTCTCAAAAGGCCTCTGCTTTGAACAGTTATGATTATCTCTTAGGAACTACATTTAAACATTTAATGGCAGATACTATTTGGATAGAAACCAAGAAATTAATAGAAACATATGAAAAGATAAGAGGAATACATACTGAAATTTAGTTTAAAAAATATGTCCACTGCAGTCATTGCCCACTCCCATCACCGTGGTCCAACTTCTGAGGTTTCTCTCTCATCACTCAATGAGGGACAGTCCCACATCACCTCATGAGCCTCTGTTTCTCACCACTACCCTACCACGTGCTACTTCTACAATCACTCTCTCGATCCCAGTTCTCCAAGTCCATTCCCACTGCCTGTAACCTGCCTTTGGTGCATGAAACAGGTTAAGCTTTTGGATGATACAAAATCCCTGCAAACTCTTCAGTCAAACTTCATTCCCAGGATGCTTTACTCCTTTTATCCACTTGATAACTGTACTTGAAGAGATTTTTGAAGACATTTGGTTACATTTATTTATACAAAGCACACCCTTTTCTGATGACTTTTGAGGCTCACTACTCCTCTGGGTCTCCAGTTATCCTTCCAGAGCACCATCTGAAGGACTCTCATTTCTCTCATTCCTCTCACTGCCAACTTCCCAGGGGGCTTCACCCATGATCTCATGTGTGATCTTCCTCTAGAAACTGTCTTTGTATCACCTCATTCACAGACACTGCTTTAATCAGCTTTGTCAGAGCTGTCAATTCACAAAACTTCTCCAACTCAAGAGTTGGCTACTTTTTGGCCAAACTAAAATCTCTACCTTTCTGACATTTCCTTGTGGCTGCCTAGTTGTTAATTCAAGGCCAATACAACCAAATGGAGCTCTAATGTCCTTTCTAAACTTAGCTCACCACTTCTCATTGATATCACTGTCACATTTGATTTTCTGGATGCCTTTCATAGCTGGATGTCACCCTCCAGTCACACCTGGTTTTTCATAAGCTCTCACAATCAAGCACTATCCACTTCTCCACCCATTAAATCCCTCCTTTAATGTTTTGTCTCTATTATTGAACCAACCTTTTCCACAGTGTTAACAGAGTCACAGCCTAGATGCAAAAATCACCCTTACAGCCTATTATTCAAATAAGTTAAAAACCTCTACATCTTGCTCCTTGCATCTCTTTTTCATAAAAACATAGACCACCTATCTTCATTTCACAAACTTAAACACCCTAGTTCAGCTCAACCCATTATGTTTCATTGAAACTAAGAGCAATTCCTGAATCTAATGAACACCCAAGGACAATCAATTGTGCAGAAAATTTACAATTTTTCTCCATGATGCTTGGAAGGCTTATTCCTAAGCACAGACAAAACATACTACATTTATCTTCTGGTAAATCCTCCCTTTCTTATGTTGCCTGAAAAAACTTAAATTTTAACAGTTGTTGGATTTTTGGGGTGTTGAAGCTACTGCCCACCAGCAGTGCCCAACTGTTTGATTTTCAGAGTTTACCAAATGTTTCTGTAGTAATTCATTATAAATGCCTCCATCCATATGAAAATGGCCACAGGAAAGTGAAACTAGATAAACAATTAAGAAACTAATATAACTTTCTAATATCCAGCTGGGGGAAAATATAAGTCCACAAATCTGAAATGACATTCTCTAAACAAGATATATTTGTGCCTCAATTCTCTATTGAGGAATTAATCATTAATTTATCCAGTTGAAGTATTGTTTTTTTTCAAAAGGTGACTATTCAAGAAAAAGAGCAGTACCTATTGTCCTCAATGAAAGAGGACAGAATTCTGTTCTAATTTTATCCTATTCTGCACTATTTGCCTTTTTTGAAAAAAGAAGAGTGCGTGATTATTTACAAAACCAACCTATTCTATCCACATTTTAATAAATGATATAAAGAAATGCTTTCAAAATGCACTGTCCAAGGGGTGCAGCACATAAATGCCAGTTCACAATGATTCAGGTTAAAGAAAACAAGTAAAATGCTCTGTGTGTGTGTAAAAGCAGGAATTCCTGCAGTAAATACCACACACACCAATCTTTTAAAAAGAATTGGTATGAGTTTCCACTGCATATTTTTTTTCTTTGAACCTAGAATATAAATGATCATTTTCTAAAAAATGGGAAACAGTCTGTTTTGCCAAATTGACAGAAAAATTCCGTTTTCTTGATAGAGTCATGAGAATTTTCAAATCAAAACTGGAAATTTCCAAACATGCATATTTTGTGTCCTAGACTCCAACAGCTCACATTCCTGTTACCATCAAAATGCAAAGAGGAGTCAACCACGATTAAAGGTTTACCAATTAGATGGCTTGGAAAATCCTATCTATAGGACTGATGCCATAAAAACTAACAATGTGAGAACTTGCTGGCTGCTTCTCCTGACTAAAACACAAACATTCAGGTGGGCAGTCACACCTGGTGGTGACAAAAGGAATTTCTGATTGCTGATCAAACGCTAAAGTTCCTGGAACTTCCCTGGGCTTACAGTCACACCAGGCAACACCTTCCTACATCCATACCTTTCTTTTTCCTGTGTATTCCAGAGGGATTGAGTAATAGCTGCCTGGGCCATGGGGACTGAAGCTCTTACCTTGGTGTTGGCGCATGCTTTCCCCTTCTTGTAGTCCTTGTGGCTGCCTCTCTTGTCCAACTTGGCCCACAAGGCTTTGGCTTTCCAGTAATTGAGCTTGGACTTGAGTTTGTGATAGAAGGAACGATAGTCCTTGGGCTTTAGCTCCAGGTAGTCACAGAGCTCCTGGAAAGCCTTCAGAGTCCCCTTGCAGGTGGAAGCCTGGACAAATCTGTCGAAGAGAACATGAGCCTGGTTCACCTTCTCGTTTTTACTCTCCTCCATGCCTCACACGTGGCAGCTGCCCAGGGGGGCAGCTGTGCTCTTCCAGTCTGCCAGATTTCCTGATGTTCTTCCACTGAGCCACTTTCACCTCTGGCTCACAAGCATTATTAACCTGTAAAAGAAAAAGAAGAAAGCGTAACTGAAGCTGCTCTTTCTTTTTCGTTGCAAAATTTTGTCTAAGCCTGCAGATCTGAGAGCCCAGATTCCCAGCCAGTCCTCAGCTGATTGATATCCTGAGGATTTCTACCCAAGCTGACTGAAGCAGAGGCTTCCAGAGCTCACTGAGCCTCACTGCAGACAGCAGCACACCTCTGTTAAATCACAAAATACTTTACCCTGAGCCAGTGCCTGGGAAGTTTTATCAAAACTCATTCTGCATGAAGAGCAGAGAAGTTACAGGTAAACAGGCAGATGTTACACGATGCCTGGAAGAGGGCAGAGGTTACAAAACAGATCAGGCAGACCTGCTGTGCTGCAGTTACTGTGTAACACCACAGCAATGGGTATGGGCTGGTCTTACAAACACTGCTGCCACTTCAACAGTTTGTACTCCATCAGTAAAATCAGCTTTGGTGCCCCCATTCTAAAAAGACATGTGTCTTTGGTCATGATAAATAGAGATAGGAGAGGATGGCATTACACAAGCTGACACAGAGTCCTTGCCAGGATTGGTTTTTGCACAGTGATGATTACTGTGATCTTAAAAATAAGTTAAACCTGCTAATAGCAATCCATTTCTTAGGAAAATATGTCAAGACTGGAAAAAAAGAAGGCTGTCTGTGTTGCATCAAGCACTATAAACATTTCCCTTACCTAAAGCCTATACACATATTTCTGTCAGTAAATGAGCAGCATAAGAGTGAAATGTGGCTGGTGCATGATCCTTTCTTTTAGCATTCCCATACTAATTCCTCTATTCTGTGGTTTTCAACTTCTTTTGACATGCAGGTCCATACAAAATTTTGAGTGGTGGCTGGGGTCTACTTTAATCTGCTGGGGCAGATCTGCCACCATGAGCTCTGCTGCTCCTTTCTGGGATCCCTGAGAAAGCAGGCTGGAAATCTACAGAATTAATTGTTTGGATCACGATAAGAGATTTTGTTTGAAGAACAGATATCTTCTCTTTCTCTCTCTTTTATATAGAATAAACCTTTTTCTTTCTGTTATACATAATGCTAAGTACATACACTAGATTATCCTGCTTGCTGAGAAAGAACAGCTCTGTTTGCCTTCAGATATAAAAGCAGCATGGGAACACAGGCACAAACTATGGAAGTGAAAACACTTCTAAGGTGCTTTTTGCCCTTTGTTTTTTTTTTTGTTTTTTTTTTTTGCAAAGGGTATTAAGGTGAAAAGGGAAATATGTGGACTCGGATAAAACGTTTTAGATTCTCACCAGCTCTTTTCCTGCTTCCAGCAGACAGGAAGCCAAGTCAAACATTACAGCTCATGTCTCTTCCCCTGCCATATGACAGCTCTCCAGTAGTTTATTTGGGCACTCCTGCTTCTCAGCCTAACATGGTATTCATTGTTTATGTTTAGAAACAGCAAAGGAGACCTGGAAACCTTTACATACAGCCCCAGACTGGTAGTTTCATTTAAAGATAAAAGTTCCTATAGAAGTCAAAGCACAACAATGGGTCATAAGTGCAGAATACAATTCTAACTTTATTAGGACAACCACCTTAGAGGACTCAGTACCCATGAATCTGTTTTCCTAACTGGCTGATAGTGATGCCCATGTCCATATCAGTACTGCTCACTAAGCAAATTGAACTGCTTTCCTTATTTTCCATCTTAACTTCACTGTTGTGAAGCTGAAACATGCTCCAGGCTTGCTCCTCAGGGAAACCACTGCACTAATACACTAACATTACATACAGACATAACATTTAGAGGCCTAAGTCATAGAACCCTGAAATGGTTTGGTTTGGAAGGCACCTTAAAGGTCACATAGTTCCAGCTCTGTCCCTGCCATGGGCAGGGACACCTCCCACTATCCCAGGTTGCTCAAAGCTCCATCTAAGCTGGTCTTGAGCACTTCCAGGGATGGGGCACCCACAGCTTCTCTGGGCAACCTATGCAGGGACCCACCACCCTCACAGTAAAGAGCTTCTTCCCCAATATTCAATGTAAACCTGCCCTATAACAGCTTGAAGTCATTCCCCCTTGTCCTATCATTTGTGTCCTTGTAAAAAGTCCCTCTCTCTCTCTTCTGGCCCCACCAGGTACTGAAGGCCTGTGTCTCCTCTTTTGTTCCCAAGAAGAATACAATAATGCACTCTAACAGAACACCCCTAATGCTGAAGGAGCCATTTCAGTGTCTCTGTCATACAAACACAATAAAATACCTACAGTCTAAAGTCATATGCCTCATTAATCAGCACAACATTCCAAGATGAATACTCTATCCCCCCCACTCTACCACCCAAACACCCACTTTACACCATTGCTTTGGATGACTGAGACTTCTTCAGAAAAAGCAATAGAAGTTACATGACCTAAATTAAGTGGAGTCACAGTTTAGGTCTATTAGTCCACATTCACATCCAGATGTAAGGACAGCACAGGGATCATTTCTTACTCTTGCTTCTCCCACAGTTTTTCACCATGGAAGTGAAGCAGCATTGGTTTTGCACTGCTCAAAGACCCCAAAATTAAAACCCAACCTCCTTTCACTCTAGGAACTTACTGCTGTGTGTCCGAGGTTTGCCAAACCTGCAGAAAGCAGGTCAGCTGAGCCAGCACATTCCAAGGGGCAGCTCTGCCAAAAATCCCTTTTCACACAGCCTGGGAAATCAGTTATGCCCTCAGGTGAAGCACCGAGCCTTCAGTCACCACATTAGGTCACTCCCTAGAACTCTGCATTCCTGATGTCAACACCCCGAGCCCTTGGAACCCGTGAGCAACACGTCAGAGAGAAGAGGGGAATTACAGGAGGAAAGCAGGGGCAGGCAAGAATGATTTGCCAGGTTTCCAGGGTACTTGTGTGCCTTGCTGGCTGCTCGGCAAGCCTGCAGTATCCTGCATGTTTTGTCTCGAGGCAGCTGATTGCTGACTCAGATGCTCTGTGAATTCCTTGGCTGAGAAAGACAAAGCCCGTGGAAAAACGCATGCAAGAACAGTGTTCACGTTGCTATTTACAATAATAGCAGGAGGTTGTCACTGACTCATGGCTCCAAGTACCCTCAGGATCTCCAGTACTCGCCCAGGACAAAAGAAACCCATGGAAAACACAAGAGATGCAGGGAGTGAATAACGGCAGGTGGTGGTTCCTTCCCACAGCCACCAGAGATGCAGGAATATGAATATTTTATCAAATGCATACACAAGAAAGAAAGCCCAGTGCCCTACTTCTGCCAAAGGCAAGAGATAAGAGGAGATTTTGCAAATCCTACGCACAATGACTTTGGTTGTACAAATTGAAGCTCTGCAGCAAGTGTTGCAAATGCAGGGTTTATATATTTCAGGCAAATAAACCCCATTATAAGAGTCACCACCCTCTCTACATTTCCATCCTAATTTTGTTCAAAGTGTTCATTCAAGCAATGACTTGAGCCCGGGAAAAAAAACAAAACACTGTGGAAATTTATTTTTCAGCCATCTCTTTTTTTCCCCATCAGAAACTACTGGGTTAATTCCATCTACATTCACAGCTTGTTCTCTCTAGCCTAAACCAGGAGTGACTAAAACATTTGCCAAAGTAACTGCCCAGCTGCACTCCAGAACGCTGAGTTTCTCTGAGCACAATGGAAATGCTTCCTTGAGTTATTTGAGTTATTTCACAGCCAGGCCAACACCACAGATGCACCCTCGACAGACAAAGCTCTGAGAAGTCAGGCAGTAAGGAGAAGTGGTAATATCATATGGAATTTGAAAGGAAAATGGTCCATGATCATGAAACTACTTTCCCTATGCCCTTGCCTCCCTTTTCATGGCCCCTTCTCTGGCTTGTGCCTAAGCAAGACTCAGTAACCTGTTCTGGAAACTCCAAATTACTGCAGCAGCCAGGCAGCCAGGACACACTTGCAACTTGGCTACCAATAGCCTAAGCACAGATTATAGTTAAGCTTATGCTACAGACAGTGGGGACACCTATTTTTGTCTCTCTCCTCCATCCAGCCTCCAGTTTTCTTGTAGGAAACCAATTGCCTTTGAGACTCTTATATTCTTCCTCGAATCTGGATGAAATTGTTCAAAAGTTATTAAGGAGAAACTGAAAAGCAGATGAACAAATGGCTCAATCCTGTAAGCCTCCCTTCCTTAGGAAGCCACACACAAAAAAAATCTTTATTCCAACAAATGAAAGAGCTCTGGTTTAATTTCCAAGATTTAATTTCTTTTACTTTTAGCTAAAACTGAAAAAAAAAAAAAAAAAAAAAAAAAAAAAAAGGATTTTCTACAATATGTTCATGACTTTCTAAGTGATCACAGGTATCAAAACGTGCAGCTTTAGGGCAGTGGTAGGCTGTGGAACAGATGGCAAAAAGAGGACAATTTTGACAAGAAAAGCTAAAGCCAAAAGTGGCAGCTATTTCAGCTCCATATTCTGCAGCCCAAGAAGGGGAAAGCAGGAGGACAAAGGCGTGGTTGCCATTGTTTGCAGCTTCCCTTCTACACCAGATGGAAAAGGGGCACGTCACCACTGTCCACAGAATGTTTTAAGATGAGATTTAGATCTGTTCCCGTTCATAACATTCAAGACTCAAGCAAATAAACCGTCAAAAAACTGATTTAATACACCTCTTAAACTTGATCTGGTCACTTCTGCCCACCACATGGGACAGAGTCTTCTGGGTCTCCACCTCTCTCCTGTCTACCCTCCCTCCCAAGCTAGGCCAAAACAGGGAGAAATAGAAACCAAAAATGAACTTGACTGCAAATACAAGAACCTGTTGTCAGCACATACACCAACAGTTCACAGAATCCTCATGTCAAGAAAACCTCAACCCAGTACTGACTTGAGAAGAAATGCTAATTATACACAAGAACATGGAAACACACAAAGACAGAAGCAGTTACAGAAAGTATTTTGGTTCCCAAATTCACATCAAGGTACAGAAGGAAAAATGTGCACTTTGCCTATTACTAACCATTTCTTCAATGCCAGAATACAAGTACTGAAAGCATTTGACCTACAAAATACAACCTTTTATCTATGAGAACTCAAAAAAACATACTTTGCTGCTGCTGTCATACACAACTCTTTGATCACAGCACTCCCTACACTGAACAAACACTAACAAAGAAAGAGACCAAGAAACAGATCAATGCTTTTCTTTGGAAGAAGAAATAAAAAAGGAAATTATACCAAGCCAGAGGTAGCTGTCCCCTCAGAGGATGATAAGGGAATAATAGTAGGACACCTGCATAGGTGTCATTCACACACCACGAAGTAACAGAGCAACACAGTTGAATTCCCTTATCTGAAGTGCTTTGAAGCTGTTCCTGATGTTACATTTCAACACAGAAATGCATCCTGAAGTTAGTTCCCACCCAGTTTTACAAGCTGGATTTCCCCAGAGTTCTGCAAACACTACCTAATAACCCAGAAAGTGCCTATTTAAAAAAAAAAAAAACAAAACAAAACAAAAGAAAGACTCCTCGAAAATTACCAGAATAACACTTCACTAAACTTTATTTCTTTATTTATTTCTTTGACTTCAAATGGGGACAAAAGAAATTGGTTGCCTTAGCACAGCAAGGCATATCAGCTGTTAACACCACACAGGACATGGACCCATTCATTTTCCCAAGCCAACATGCTGTGTATGCCACAAGAAACATCAGCTTTTTTTGAGAAAAGCTTTACTGAACATTAGAGAAGAACACTGCTCTGGCCCAATTAGATATTAAGACTGGAGGCTACAAACACAATTTAAGAACCTCTGCAGCCCAGAGAGCCAAATCCCCTGAGGTCTCCAGATTCTGCTGGTGCACTGATCACCCCAAACCATTCCATGGCACAGGGGGAAAACAAATGGGAGCCTGTGTTTATATTCTGGGGGAAAAAAAAAAATCACATAAAAGAAATTCTCTAATGAAACTCACATTAACAGATTTGGAAAAATTTCTACAAGTGAAAGCTTCTATCTGCCAGAATCTAGTACCAAAACACAGACTGCAATGATCACAAAAGTGATCACAATGGAGAAAAGATAATCAACAGGAACAAATAGACAGACAGAACCACAGGATCTGCAAGTGACAAGAGGATAAAAATCTTTATTGAGCATGTGAAATGCTTCAGAGACCCAAAAAATAAAAAGGTCTGGCACCCTCTATAGTATGTGCTTGCCTTCTCTTAGGTGCACTTCCCTTAATGTGCTCCAGTTCTCCCTCTCATTAATTAGCCAGGGAAGGGAACAAAGCCAGAGAAGGGTCTGGAGCACAAATCTCCTGTGAGGAACTCTTGAGGGAGCTGGGATTGTTCAGCCTGGAGAAGAGGAAGCTCAGGATTGACCTTATCACCCCCTAGAACCACCTGAAAGGAGGGAGCAGCCAGGTGGGGTCAGCCTCTTCCCCAGGGGAAGAAGTGACAGGACAAGAACACAGTATCCAGCTGTGCCAGGGGAAGTTCAGACTGGACATCAGGAGGAATTTCCTCAGTGAAGGGGTTGTCAGGCACTGGTGGTGGAGTCACTGTCCCTGAAGATGTTTAAGGAAAGACTGGAGGTGGCACTGAATGCAGTGCTGTTCAGTCATAGGTTGGACTTGATGATCACAGAGGTTTTCTCCAACTTCATTGATCGTGTAATTCCCCCTCATATAGGTCAAAGATTATTTATCACCTAGAGTCACAGGATCCAAACGAGGCTGAATTTACCAAAGCTCCCTTCACTTGCTTCAGAAGTAAGCTCAAAGACTGGCCATTTGTGCCAGCACTTTTTTTAATCACAGCACATAGATGTCCAGACTTTCAACTCCAGGGCTCACCCCTCCGTGGTTTGGCAAATCCAGACTCTCACAAAACAAATATTCCAGTCACAGACAGTAAAAAAATGAACATGGGAAAGCAAGTTTTATTTGTGCTGCTTCCAACTCTCAGCTGTAATGGCTGTGGAAAAGAGGCAGGCACTTCCTGAAAGGAAGTGGTGGACGACAAGGGAGTTAGAAAACAGGATTAGAAGATTCCTGATTTCACCATTTTTACACAGTCAGCTAGGTATGGCATCACAAATCCCCTGCACAGAGCAGTTCAAACAGATCACAGATTATTTCGTGGATGTATAACCATTTTCTGTGGAAGAAGACTGATTACAGAAAGCTGAGGAAGTTCAAAATTTTGGAATCTTCTTTCCTATGCACGTCTTGCAAGACTCTTTTAGGAGCCAAGAAATCTAAGTAAATAGACATTTGAATAAAAGAGCTGGAAAGATTTCTCCAACCCACAAACCACCATTTAAAGACTGTTGAACTTTAAAAAGAAAACAAATCCCAAGCTTTATTCTAGGACAAGTTCAGGAAAGGTTGGGATCGTGCTATAACCCATGGGTGCAACTTTAGCCTATATAATTACCATATAAAAGATACATGCAGAATGAAAAAAAAAAAAAAAACAAACCAAAAAATCAGACTTTAAACTCAGACTTCCAGAACTGCCACCTCTTTTCCCTTAACAAGAGAAGTCCAACCAGGAACAGCATCTCAAAGACTCACCTGCAGATGAAATCACTGGTGATTTGTCACTGTGCATCCCAACTATTCCATCTCCACAAATGAGTTACACCTCATTTTTACACTGAAGTTTATTCATTATACTCTAAAGGCATGGGGCTTCTAGATAACAGCAGAGATACTGAACATGTTCAATGGACACGATGTTAAATCCCAATCTGTCACAGGAAGAAAACACACCCACACATTAATCCTATAAATTCTATTTCATAAATTAGATCATTTGGTTGAGGTCTATTCCACACATCCTGAAAACCTCCTCCATAACCTCTCCCAGGCTGCCTTCCTGCAGACATGACTTTATTTTGAGAGGGAAAGAAAGTCTTTATCCCATCCTTTCCCCAAAATACTCTTACTGTGCTTACATTTTGGAGTTCTTGACAGTATGCTAAACTTAGTTTAGTATTAACCCTCAATAAATTTACTCACATAAACCTTTCATGTGTCCAAGATAAGAATACCAACCCTTTGCACTCTGGTATGCTCCACAATCCTCAGTAAGGAAAATAATTTTGAAAAGCAAAGCAAAATCCAAACTTTAGCAACTAACAAACTGTGAGACCATCAAGTGACAACTGCTGAAATCTAGTGACTTAATGAAAGTTTGTCTCTGTTGCACAATCTGCTGTGTCTAATGCTTCCCCATCATTCATTTTCCTCATGGCTACAAGGAAAGCTTTTACCAGGAGACAGGAATGTATTGTTGGCAAATAACCACTTCAACATTTTGGCTCAATCTTGACAAACAGAATAAAGAGTTTGCATTTCCCCACGCTACAAAAATATACCAGAATCGTGAAAAGTAATCCAAACTGCAAGGCAGAAAATGGCAAAACCAAAACTCCCAACATCAGACTTCCAAGTTCAGCTCTGGATATCAGAAAATATTGATTGCACATATTGTTACATGGGTTATAAATAGTAACCAGGCAGCACCTTCCCCACTTGGCTGGACATTTGACTCTCAGTAAACACTGAGCAGTTTCAATTGCCCAGATCACCATTTCCCTGCAGCCCTGGGACCTGCAGGATACCTCTCTCAGCAAAGCCCATGCCAAGCTCAGGGCCTGGAGCAAACAAAAACCTGTTAGGAAATCAGTTAGAGGAAAGAGGTGGAGGTGGTTCTGAGATTTACTCTTCTTCACCCTGAGGCTTTGGCAAGCAGCTCCTGGAGGAAGAGGGCAGTCATCCCTTCCAGAGGCAGACATCACCAGGCTCCTCAAATACAGCTGCACTGCTGGGGACATGAAAAGACTTGGTAGGAATTAGTCAGAGATTAAATCCCACCTAAGTGTAAAGATGCCACAGGCAGAATTTGTTCCTAGCAGTGAGGACACATCTCTCGTTGCCTTTCATCCTCAAGGACTGTTCTGTCTAGTCTTTTTAATTCCATCCTCCTTTGGATAAAGGCCATTCCTCTGCAAGGATATCTGGGGGTCTGAGGCAGAGAGCTGGAAGGTTCAGCTGAGGATACCTGGCAGAAAAAGCAGCCCTGTGAGGGGGCACAAGCATTCCCTTTGCTTAATGCAGGTCTGAGAGCCCTCACCAAGGGAACTATGAGCACTTTTAGTGCAACACATCTTTGTTAACAGGCAAAGCTGACCATGCTCACAGCCTGTGCTGTGAAACAATGACTGCCCAGCATGGTTTGACAGGACTGAGGCACTGCTCTGCTCCTGGCCAGGATCTGCCCTGTAGGGCAGCCCAGCATTTCCACTGGCAGATGATTCAGTTCTGGACCTTGGACTCCAACTGGGTCATTTCCATAACCTCTTATTCCATAACAGCCTGTATTTGAGCACCAGCCAGAATGACCCTTCTCCAAAATGCTTTTAATGCAGCAAGAAGGAGCACAAGAGACTGCAGGTCACTTGTGACTCTCAGTGACAACACCACAGGCTGCTGCTGGTGAGTCTGGGAAAGAAAAATACTGAAATTAAGAACTGTTTTCTTCAGTTTCATTCAGTTTCTGCTTTCAGGCTCAGCCAGCCAGAGTAGACAGGTAGCAGAGCAAGGCTCTGTAAACTGGGAATGACCAAGAGTGGTGGCAGCACCATGGCATGACAGTAGCTGCTTTCCTGGAAATCCATGTGGTGCTCCTGGAGAGCCTTCAACAGCTGAAAAATACCCTCTGTCTAGTTGTTCACTGGCAAGAAACAATTTAATATCTACATATTCGCTATTAGTTTATGCTAACAAAAACAAATGCTGTTATTAAGACAGCTTAGTTTTTCTCCAATTTGAGGACTGAGAAAGGTAAAGGGTTTGTTTCTTATTCCACAGGGAGCTACCAGTAAAATCCACATCTCCACTCCCCTGTCATTTCCCACACATACACTCCAGAAATCATCATCTGGTTTTTTCCCTGGACCTGAAAATTTTCACTAACTACAGAGAAAAATTTCTTATTTCCTGGGGCAAACCAGAAAACTCTTCAGTGTTTGGTTCTCAAAATACTTGGGAGTGACCACAAGTAATAAGCAATGTTGGCTTTTAACCTTTCATGTCTGTAACACTCCTGTTTATTTTCTAGCCTAGAACAGACTATTCCAGTTGGAAGAGCCCTACAGCAATCATCTGGTCCAACTGCCTGGCTGAACAAAAGTTAAAGTGTGTTGTTAAGAGCACTAAAATAATGGAAGTTCATTTCCCTTCCAGTGGCTGGGCACACATCTTTTACAGTAATTTCTGCTTTATGTTCTGTAACTATAGGGAATAACAGGGAAATGCTCATTTGATGAGCAAAAAGCAGACAAAAGGATCTAATGCTGATAAAAATGGGCAATTTCCTACCCTTATCACACTGTGGCCAGTGAGATTATTAATGCTTTATGTCTCATCTCCGTTATCAACTCAGACATTTCTTCCTGAGCCAGTTGTTTTTATGATCAATAGCTTTCTTTTAATTTCCAGGCCAAGTTTATACCTCTGTGTTCCTGTGATGATGCTGACCTATGCATTAGCTTTCCCTCCCTTCCCACATATATTTATAGACAATGCCACATCTCCCCTTGCCCTTCATTATGCTAAGGTCAAATCAAGCTCCCTTGGACTAAGATAAGCTTTCTTTTCCTATGTTTCCCAAGCAAAAAAACTGCATATTGTCAGGTGTGAGGTTTAGGAGTTTGAAAGGTGGGAATGCTGTGTGATCTTAAGAAGAATTAGAGTTGGACAGTGTACTTGACCAGATGAGTTCTCAGCAGAGAATGGCACAATGGGATGTACAGTACATCCTTCTCCTGCCCATTCTGGGATTGCTTCAGCCTCTTCCACCTCCACAATCCACAACTAGCATACATTTTAATGTACTCAGAGATCACAGGGCTCACTCCTTCTCCTTTCTTGGTTATTTCCAAGTGAAAGGCCATCAGATTGTCTGACACTATTGCATTTAATTTCATGTGCATCCTGTAAGTTCTTGTTCTTTCTACAGAATACCAATGTGAAGGTAGAGTGGTCTCACAGGCAGAGAAATACAGCCCTGATCCTTTAGGAGCAGGAACAAGAACCCTTTATCCCTCCAAACTAGTTTCTTCCCCTTCCAAACACAACTTGCTACTTTTTGTCAAAGAAACAAATATGGTATTTGGATGCAGCAGTCTTTTCAGAAAAGAGATGCAACATCAAGGCCATGGGCCAGGAGATTGGAGCAGCTTCATGGGGAAGACTCCCACAGGCTGTGGTCAGCACTTGTGAGCAGCCCTTCCAGTGTCCTCCAGTTCCTGACCTACTTAAATCAATATAAAAAATAGGGTAGAACACCTCCAGGAGTGGCAGAAAAACGTGCTGGCTTTTGTTCTGCAACTCAGTATTCAAAATCAGGGAAGTGGGGCTCATGAGCACTCTCCAACAAGAAAAGCCCAAGGCAATTACCCAGTTTATTAAGAGAATACACTTTTCTGTGACTGAAAAAACAGACCACATGCTAGGATTTGCCTCCAAACTAATCCAGTGCTTTGATATTACTGTATAGATGTAGACATGACAATATAGGCACAGTTGATGTGCCAAGCCATGGCTGCAAACATGCATGCAAAGCAAAACAGCTTTATTGAAGGTTCATTGAAGGCCATGCAAAATTATTTAGATGCATGAATTTCTGTGAAAGCAGCTGATACTGTAGCCATTTCTGTAACCCTCTGTCCTCTGACAAGTGCTGTGTGGGGTGGGAAGAAGCGTGAGGGAGGTGACCCTGTCATTTGAAACTCCCTTTCCTTGGCAGGATGGATGGAATTTTGCTTCTTTTTCCTCTGTTTTAAAGAATTACAGCCTTGAAAGCTGAAGGTGGCAAGAGACTGCCAGAATTTTGCCTGTGTGCATAGATCTGCCAGAAACAGAGTTGATAAGAGTGTTGTTTGGAAAGGCTGTTCCTACAATATCAAGAAAACTGTGCTTTTGGTAGAACAGCTTCCTAAAAGCTGCTGGTACACTCCTGCATGGGTGTTTACTTTGGAAAACGAAATTTGAATGCTGTTTTCCCTCAAAGGCAAAGCTATGCTGTGCAAAGAAATACTTCAGGCAATTTATGCCACATCTGCGTCCCCACAGGCAATAAAGGAATGCAAGGTAACTACAAGCTATGTGAGTATAATCACATCACCAAATTACATAAGAGAATTTAAGAGATAAATACTGTTCTAAGTGCTCCAAGCATATATTATATGTTGCCCAGGAGTCCATTATCCCAGAAGAAGAGAAGTTATTTTGTGCCTTTGAACTGCTTTTAGAAATATCTAAAATACCCCAACAGTGTGGTTGATTCAGCATTACTCTAAGCTGATCTTGAATGAGCTTGGTTTTCTCTCTTGCACATATGCTATGGAGCAGTGACTTCACTTTCATTAGTCCCCTGGCTAACTCCTGAGATCTGACAGTAATACAGCCATTAAGCAGATCAGCAGGCTCTCAGGTTTAACAGAAAGATCACTATTTAGACATGTCTGTGACTTCAGCCCAAGGCTGCTGGCACATTTATAAACAGACAGATTGAGATGCAGTAATATCTTAGAGAAACAGAACAAAGCAGCAAGATTACAGTATCCAGCTGTAATGAAATGTGAAACTCTGCCCTTGACAAGTACAACACAGCATTGTTCACTGAACACAAGAGGTGCCTCCTTATTAGCTTGGACTGCTCCAGTGCTTCCTACACCCATCACACTTGGTGGTTTTGGAGAACCAGGGCATTGCATGGAGGGTCCAGAGCTCATCTCACTGCAGACACTGTGGGGAGTAACTCTGAGGTTACTCAGCATTGTGGTGTCTCAGTAACTCACAGGACACCCTGAAGAGGATCTGTGGTACCCACACACCCTCTCCATGGACTCACCCAGCACCCACTGATGCTGTGAGTCCAGATCTAAGCATTAGATTGTCACATCCCTTCACTCCAGAGGACAAGGCAGTTCACTTCTAGCACAGAGCTATTTATTAGTTATACCACATGCCACATTAACAGGAGCTTATGTAAGTAAATTCAGAGCAGGGTAACACCTAATAAAAATGGCCAACAAAACAGGTACCTTGATATTAAAGGCTGCTTTCCCTGGGAGAATTTAAAGCCACGTAGGGAATGTGTGGGAGAAGCTGACAACACTGCAAAGCAACCTGCAGCAAGGCAAGTGTGGAAGCAAAATACCTGCAAAACTCAATCCCTTACTAAAGGTGAGTCTGACTTTCACTTAGAACTGAACATCACACACAATCTGTGCCCACATCTACTTCAATCCTACCTCCTGTCAGCCTGACAAGTGTTGGGTGTGATGTGCACAGACACACAAATGACCACACAAAGTGAACAAGGGCAGCTTTCACCCTCTGTAGCTGGAGTGACCAGGCTGGGTGGCTCATTCTCTCAGCAGGCTTTTCTACAGACAGAATGGAGCACAGAGAAGCTTTCAGCACACTCCTCTCCAGGTTTCCTTCACTGAACACCAGAAGTTACAGCCCATTCATGGAAAAACAGCCCATGTGCATGCAGAGAAAAACTATTCTGTCCCAACTAGGCTACACTCAACAACTGGAGTCAGTACTAAGGTGACCCAGACAGGATTAAGCTGGAGGCCTGCCACACCATTGGCTTTCATCAGATCAGTATTTGGCTGCAGAAAAAGACAGATCATTTCTGAGGGGGGAAGGCATCCATGTTTCCTTTACTCTTCTTGGTTAAGAAACTTGATTTGGCTGTTGATTAGGGAAGTACAGCAATCCATATTGTTTAAAACTCTTGCTTGAGGAGTAGGTCAAACAGAAATTGTGAGTCACAGAACCACAGAATAATTAAGGTTGGAAAAGACCTCTGGAGATTGCCTAGGTTGATCCCACTGCTGAGAGCAGAGTCAGCTAAAACAGGTTATTCAGGACTGTGCCCAGATGGGTTTTGAGTATCTCCAAGGATGGAGTCACAAGGGATGCTTTAAGCCTAACATAGTATCTCTCACAACAGACAGACCTGCATATTTAACCTCCAGGCAGATTAATTTTTATGTAACCAAGCAATACAAGAGAGGATAGATACTCAAGTCCCAGCACACATCACCCTAAAAGGTAAAGTCAAGGGTGCCAAAAGCAGCAAGTCACTTTTTCCCCTATATTCATGAAACTCGTAAGGTTCTCAGATTTCCTCCTAACCCTGAAACAAACTCAGTTGTTTATTCCCAGGCCTAATGGCCAATTAAACAAAAGAAAGCTTAACCCATGAAGACAACACATGAAGCTTCTCTAGCAGATAGAATTGAAGCTCTGAATCCCATTTTACATTCTACTTCCTAAACGAAGGCAACACCTGGTGCAAAGGTTTAACTAAACTTGAAAACAGTTCTTACTGGTCAAGTTTGGTGACATCTGAATTTGCAGTCAACAAGCACTGGCAGAATCAAAAATAGCATTTAAGAGATCCTCAAGAAGTGACATGTTGGTCCAGGTGTTGACCCAGAACACATGAGTTTCTTACAAGCTGCAATATAAAAGAGGTATCTAATGACATCAAAAAGGATATTCACACCTAACAACGAAAAAAATTAGGATCAAAAAATCCATGCTATGTTTTCCCAAGGCAGACCACAATTCCTGGCAATGAGGCAAGAAGGAATAGCTATGCAGCTGGCAACTGAACCACAAGGTTTTAAATAGATAGTTCAAAGCCAAAGATTACTCTCTTATCCTGTGCTGAGGGATTACAAGGCTGTGAGGAAAGATAATGATGTGCAGAGTAGAATCAAAAATGTATCACTTCTATTTAAATTATCCATCTCAGCCTTTACAAAGCCACCTTTTGGACGACTTGCAATGTGTCAATATGATTTAAAACAGTAGATGCCTGTAGAATCCAAAGACCCCTGATTCAGTTTTGGTGTAATCAAGAGGCTTTAGTTCTTGCAGAATTGTCATTTTAATTTTGACATATAAAGAACTCAATAAAATAAGGTTCACCTCTGGGGTGAGCAGCTGTTTCTAGCCACAGTTCATGGTGGCTACTTAGAAGTACTCTGGTAAAAAAGTGATTTTGCTAGGAAAGAAAAGGTCACCCATGGGAGAAAGACAGGTTAAGAAAGCAGCAGAGCAGGCTGACCCACAAAGAGCAGATTTTAAAAAAGCCTTGTTTATTGGGAATCTATTACAGCTGCCTGTGGGACTGGAGAACCTCCAGCAGCTCAGCCCTCTTACACCCAGGGTCCTCCTTTCCTCATCCCCTAACAGGAGGGTCTGGAGACAGGACTTGAGAAGATTACCAGCTCAAAGCTGGAAGTGAGCTCCTGCCAGCAGTCTAAAAGTGAAGTTAATCACCTCAGCACTCACAAAGGGGCAAGACCCAGGAAAGATTGAGGCAGACTGCTTCCAGCAGCTGGCCTGAAACCAACCACGAGCCATGGAAACACCAAGTCTGATCCTGTGGGCAAACAAGTCCTGAGCAATGGTTATTTGAGGTAACAGATGATGGGTGATACAGGACATTTCAGCAAGTCCCACTGGAACACTGAAGTTCTCCAGTCAAAGGTCTTTACTAGAAAGAACTTTTGTTAAAAGACAATAAGCAATAATTTGTGTGTGTTTCTTTAGAAAACAACTACCTCCACTCAAATCCTCTGGCAAAGTCTTTTCCAGGGAAAAAACTTCAGCCTAGACTTAGAAAAGGCTTTGTCTAGACGTGGACACCACAAGCACTGAAATTGTGGAAGCTTTTCTGGTGTCCTCAATGTCCTCACTTCCCACAGCAGGCAGCCCAGGTAGGAGTCCAAGGATAAATTCAGCTACCACATTACCATAGCCTGTCATGGTGCAGACTTGCTCAAAAACTTAGGAATTTATGTTGAAACTTGGAAGAAAATATCTCAGCCAACAAGTTCGAGCCAAGTCTTGAATAAAATCTTTAGCCTAAAGAGGTCAGCTAGCAATTGCAGAAGTATTCACTGAGTTTCTTCTGCATTTCATACATATATACTCATCCTCCCCTTCACATAAAAAGGAAAGTCAGGGATTCTATTTTTAAAACAAGCTTTTCATTTAAAGAGAGAAATCTGCACATATGCAGTTTCCATATCAAGCAGCCCAGATTTTCTAGGAGGTTTTTTCTTTAGTGACCTCCTCAAGTAGTAAATCAAAAGCAAGTCCCAAAGAGACATATTAGCGTTCTGCAAATTATTGCTACAATCCTTAAAATTCAATTCTTCAAAGCCCATTTCAAACACAAACCCCTGACCATGGGTTTAAGATTTTGGAAGGAACAGAAGTGCCTCATTTTAAAACATGCTACCTTACCATTGTTAAGTTTATATAAATTAATTATTTCAACGCATCCTTGAGCTTTTTCAGTTCGCTACTTAAAGAAAAAAGGAATGTAGGTTTCTTTAGACTTAAAAGATCAAAAATTAATTTTTAAATTCAATTAATTTTTAATTAAAAGCGCTAAAAAATTATTCCATATCTTGATATCACTAGTAGTACTTTACAGAACATTATTATGTGATAGTTTGAGATAAGGCAACCAAAACTGTTTGAATTCTTCTAAGGTTTGACTCTGCCACACACAATGAGCAGAAAAAGCCACAGTTGATGATTTTCCCCCCCCCCCCTTTGTTTTTAGATCCTTCAGTGAAGAAGAATCCCTTCTAGAAAGAAGAGCTTTTCCCTGCAGTACCACCTCTCCACTCCAAATTGTCAAGAACAGTGCAGGGAATAGCTTCTAGCATGAGGACAGAGAAATCATCTTCTAAAAGTTTAAGGATGCCCTTCTCAGGCTATTTCAGTCACCAATAACTGCACTGGAATGGCACTGGAGATTCCAAAGGGAAAGCTGTTATCCATCACCAGCAAGTCAGCTACACTCAACTCTGTAAACACATCTCAGAAGAATCAAGTGTTAGACTTTTCCTACATTTATAGTACAAAACAGAACAAGGAATACAGTCCATTTAGCTTTTAGTTTTGTCTTGATATGATTCCATTCTAAATTTCAAAATGTATTCCTGTCACTGCAGTGTACATTTCTTAAAACTGAGCACTTCTAAATGCAACCTCAGTCAAAAATGACCAGGAGAAAATTCAGTACCTACGTCCAAAGAACTGCTAACAGACATTTCCACCTTGAGAAAGGCCGAAGGCAAGAAGCTTGCTCATCAAAACCAGTTCCTGAATTTTACAACTTTCTCTTCCACTCCTGTGGTTTCACTGGGTTTATTAAATCATATCAGCTGGCAGTATTAAGTACTTGATGATAATGCAGAAAGGAACAACAGCACTTTTGTGGTCGGAAATGCAGCCACACAACCTTCCTGTTAATGCAGAACTGGAGGCTGTGACAGCAGATACAAGCAGGAGCTCCACACATATAGATCTGTGCTTTGCTTAAATCTATTTATCCAGGATGTCTACTGCATGCTACCACTGAAAGGTGTTTGCCCCCCTTCCCCCTGATTTTGGAAATGAGTTTCAACCAAACACAAGCAGCCTCTCCAGTCAGGTCAGAGATTTGACCTGACTCCCCACATGACTATCTATCACAACTATCACAAGAGAAATGGAAGAGGAAAACAAACACAAGGTTTGTGGTGAGGTGAGATCCATCCCTTAGGCAGTTGTGGGATCTTCAGCTGTTTCATGCAAATCATGGAGATATGGATATCTTTACACCTTAGGGCAGAGGCTGTAAGAAATATAACAATCTCCCTTAGTTTTCAGAGTCAGTGAAAGTTGGAAAAAAATTTAAAATCAGCAAGGTCTTGGCAGAAGAAGAGATTTATGTCAGTATTTTTTTAAAAATGCAGTTTCAATCACCTCAGTATGACATGTCTGGGAAAACAAGTTCCTTTTTTTTTTGTTTGACTGTTTTTTAAGTTGCATCACCACTAAGTTTTACTAGAAATTGCATGAGCAAGGCCAAACAGCCAAAGAAAGAATAAAAATTATTTGTCTGGATCTACCCATTAAATCTTCTGCATGCTTTAAGGACACACCTCTTTAAAAATGCAGACATATTTCATCTTGCTTACCCCTTTAAGAAAGGCTCCAATTGCTCTTTTAACATTCCCATATTTAACTTCAGTTTTAAAAACCTGTAGATTTATCACTGCCTTTTTCTTGCACTCACAGTAGCTGTACACTAAGCAGGATTTTGTTCCAGGATCTTAATTGTACTTTTTAGGGCTAGAGCTAACCAGCTTTCAAAAACAATTCTGGAGAAACATCAATTAGAGCAGTCCAAAGGGCTGCCATCAGAAACTGTGACAGAGCAGGACAGAAAAGCTCATACCCACATTGGGGCTGTTGTGGAACAGACTCCAACTCAATGTTTGCTCTATTATCAACTTGGCACACTCAAGGGAAGTTGTGGAAATCTGTTGTTCAAGTAATTTAAAATTAGACTACTTAAAAAAAAAATAACAGGAGGAATAAGCTTTAGCTGTCTAGATCATGTTTCCTATAACTTTGCAGGAAAATTATACAAATATCCACAGATTTATTTTTGTACAAGGGTAATAAGCCCGTGGGATGTAAATTACCATAAGGTTTGATGCTTAGGGACAGAACATTTGAAGTGCAATATTCTTCCCACTCTCCACGAGTGTTCTCAGAGCTCTTGGTTGGGTGCCTGACAAAATATATTTGTCTCACTGAGTTCACAGCTCAGCACCTGAGACTTCTCAAGTGTCCCAAGACATTCCTCCTCAAGCCTTCTTCCACACAGCGATGGAACAAAACAAAAGACAATCCTGATCCTGTTTCTTCTGGAATCCTGACACAGAGAACATAAAACACCTGTGCCAACTGATTGGCATGTTTCCTTACACAAATTTCAGATGGAGAGGCAGAGGTAAGCACAGGGGAAAAAAAAAGGCAAATATACAAACAATTACAGCCCATCTGTAGTGGCAAACAATTCATTGGGTGTATTGTAACTTGGAAAAGATCAGCCTTTAGGCTCTGACACCTGCTCTATTTTAGGTGTGATCAACTCATTATCTAAGAGTTCAGAGCAACACTTCACAAGCTTTCATGCTTTATTTACACTATTTCTCAGTGAAAGAAAAAGCTGTAAGATAGCCATACAGCTCTGAATCAAAAATATGGTTGAACCCCTAATTTCCACAAATGCCTTTAATTCAGCTTGAAAACCTCTCTGACTTACCATCTTCAGCTAGCAAGCTGCACAAAGAGCAGAGCTCCAGAGCATGCCCACTCTCCTGGACCATGTTTTGCTCAGGAGAATGTAAACCATCTGTGAAGTTCTGTCTTTCATGGGCTGAAGTTGTACACAAAGCAGCTAAAGATATCACAATTATTATATGTTTGCAAGAAAGCAGTTAATTAGGCCTTGCCTAAGCAGGCAGAGAGCAACCACAGCTTAAACAACTATCATTTCTACAATGGTTTTTCATCTTTCTTTCCAGAGCCAAAACACAGTTCTCCAGAATCTCTAAAAGGTTATGACTCCAATAGACAACCCAGCTTAGATCTTATTTTTTGAAATCAGCAGGGATTTTCATGTGGCATCATTAAATCTGAGTTGTACAGGTAACAAGTGCACCCAAAGACCCAAAAGGGAGACATTTCAGAGGAAAAAGGAAGACAAGTTTAGTGGGAAACAATCCTGCAGCCAGAAAAGCACACACTGTCCTCACTATAAAATCTATTTGTCTTCAAAGCAGCAAGATGAAAGATTACTGAAAAAGTGCTGGACAAGATAAAGCCACAATTAATTGAAATTTGTGCCATTCAGTTCTTGTTCAGTTTCAGGTCTTTAATCTCCACTTGTTTTAATGCCCCCTTCTTGCCACCATTTTAAAGAGAGCTATGACAGGCTCCACAAAACCTTCATTATGAGAAGCTTGATTTGATTGCAACACAAAAAAAAAAAAAAAAAAAAATCAGCCCATTTCTTCCAAGCAATTCCCAAACTCTCAGCTGAGGCTGCTGTCACACTTACATGGTGCAGCAAGGCAAGCTGCTCCTGCATTTTTTGCTGCCTTACTTCACTGTTCCTCTAGAACAAGAGCACACATCCTGCTGGCTTCACCTCCTGCCTTTCAATTGTGCACTCCAGGGAAATGGATGCATTTCAACTCTGCACACTCACGTCACCATGCAGGCAGCACTGACAGAGTTCAGCTCATCCATTAAACTCTGCTCTCCTTGGCAGCCAGGGAAAGAGGGGCAGGTGGAAAAGCAGGAAGCCCATCTGTGTTTTGGGAAGGGCAAAGGTGAATCAGGTACAACAGTGGGCAGCTGGGATAGCAGTGAGGAATGAGGCTGAGCTGAAATTCTTAGAGCACATACAGACACTTCAACAAAAACTGAATCACTTTTGTGTCCCCATCACACATACACAGAATAGTGGGCAGAAAAAACCCTGGTGATGTGGCAGTTGGTTTCTCTTCTCTCCCTAAAGCAGATGATTTTATGTCAGAGTACACACTGATTTCAGTCAAAGAAAATACACAGAACTGTCAAACTTTTTTTAAAAGCATTTCTGACCACAATGTGGCTAAAAAGGGAGAAGACAAAAAAGCAGTTTTCTTTGAGAGCTATTTTAAGTTCACATCTCCAGGCAGAACAGCTTTTAGCGTTGCTATGCTCAGTAAGAAGCTTCAGGGTCAGTTACTTTCATTTGTTGTTTCTTCCCTAAGGAATAACTAGGTTTGCATGAATAGCACTGCCTAGCTTGGCTCAGACCATGCATGTGGGAGAAGGTGGAAAAAGACAAGAGAGGGCTGGAAAAGGCAACAAGAAAATTGCAGTGGAAACACTGTTTACAAATGCTGCACCACACCAAGACAATTTCCTCAGCTGCTCAGGCAAACCATGACTTTAAACCCCAAGCAATGGCTACAGAGGTGGAAAAAAGCCTGGCACCATCCCATCCTTCACTCCAAGGGTAGGTGGAAGGGCAAGGATGTTCCATGCAAAGCTTCCAAGAGGACAATGGAGGAAACCTTCAGTTTTGCCCAGGAATTAAGCACTGCAGTAAAGGAAAGTCAGACTCAATTTCACCATGGCAGGACAGCAGACCTCTGATGAATGATCCACACAAGTAAGAGCTAGAAGGGACTCTGAAAATGCCACTAGAACCATAAAAGTGGTCATTTCCTACACAATAAAAGGTGACTGAGGCTCAAAAGGAACTCAAGGACTGCCTATTCTGCCCATGAAAGCACAGCTTTGCTGGGGTCTGGCCCACCAGCAATGTTACCATCACGGGTTTCTATTTTTATCTGGACAGTGAAAATGTAGATGACGTAGTTAGAAGTTTCTCACCATTTTTACCGACCATTTTTTTTTATTTGAAGTCCATGAAGGAATGTATCAACAGTCCATTTATCAGCTGCTCAAGTGCTCAATGCCTGTTACTCCCTGTATGCCTACTTCATTTCTTCAGGTTATCATTGACACCTGTTTATTTCTTTGACTCCAGGTTTATTTGCAAGTCCCATTTATGGCTGTTTTTCAGAAACCCATGCCCTAAGAGCCTGACAGATTGCCAGCTCACTTCACTAAAAACCCTCCCGTGGTAGCAGCTTTGTTCCCCTGCTGACCAAGGCTGTGTTTGAACTGATGACCCCAAACTGGAGCATTTCACATGTGCCCTGTGGGCTCTGCCAAGTCAGCCTGTAACCCCTGAACATGGGGAATTCTTGACATGGAACTTCTTTTACTGTGGCATCTGTTATTCCCCTAGAAAAGCAGAAGAGCTGGTAAATATGCTTTTACAGTCATCTTTAAGCCTCTAGAAATTACTCCCCTTCCTTTGTCTTGACACGCCTTTCTTCTTCTTGAACACTCAGAATTTTCTATTACCCCAGCACATTTTAGAATACATTCTTTAATCCCTTTGCTGATTGACAAATACACTTAAGATTTTATCTTCACTCTTTTGGGACTACTTACATGGTCAAACTCTGCTCTTCAAACAGCTTGTAAAGTGAGGATTGAACAATAAGGGGTGGGAGAAATGAATTTAGCATCAGACAGAACAATTCTGGCTCCTAGGGTTGAGCAAGCCTTGGAAAAGACAAGACTTCTTGCCATCATACTGCAGATCACCTGTCAAATAGTCATAAAAACCCCCACAAAACAACAAAAAAAGACCACCAACAACTAAAAAGACCACCAAAAAGAAAGAAACCCAACCACTTTCAGATCCAGTTACCAGTCTGAAATGCAAAGGAACAGACAACAGCACAGAGCTGGTAGCCTCCACCCTTGCTACAGCAACAGAGCCTGCCAACCACTTATTTATCAAGAATCCACAGCCCTGAGCTGGAGAACACTCCCCTCAGACTCTTGACAACTGTCCCAGCTCAGGTTAATACCAAAACCCCAGTTTGGTACATGCAGAACCTGTGACAGGCTTCACTACACTGAGAATGTGACTAAAAAGGTGCTGCTTCAACACCTCATCAACTTCATACTTGTGTTAGGTCTAATATTAGAATACTGGAAGTCCATTAGGGGTAACTGCTTTCATTAGCCTTGAAACAGTTTTTCCATGGCAGTATCTCTGAATTCTCTCTCACAGTTGTCAAGCACTGGGGCAGACAGCTGCCTCACTTTTCTGAGGATGGCACAGGGAGAAAGACTAAAGACAGACAATTAATAAAAACCAAAGCACAGCCCCAAAATACAAAAGGTTCTGGCAGCATAACACTGAAGAGCACAGCAGTGTCAGAGAGTGTGCACTCTGCTGCACTCCTGGCTCAGGTTTTTGCCACAATATCTGGTGAAATGCAGATGGGAAAGCCAGTCCCTTCCTTGGGAGTACCAAGCTCAACATGACCTGCACCCAGGACAGGGTTCCCAGAGGTTGCCACAAAAGCTTCCTCCCCAGTTGATGCACAGAGCTGGTAAGTCCTGGGTGTTATTAAAAGGGAAGCTACAATTGCCTTCATTCTCCTCTGCTAAAGCTCCTAAGATGGATCATGTTGCACCAGCAGCTTTTTAACCACCCTGGTTAAAAAGAGGCCTCTCCAGGCAGTGCTCACACATGGACCTGCTCCCTCAGAGCTGCTATAAACCTTGAATTCCTCCTCTCCACAGCTGCTGAGCTCCCACCCTTGACAGAACAAAACAAAATGAGGGAAACACACAAGCCTTTCAAGTCTAATTTCTGAAGCCTTTTAGACACTGGGAACAAAACTGTTTGATCAGCAACAAGCAGACAGGAATGGCTTGGTCCTGAAAAGACTCTGAAGGGAGAAAGAAAACACAGCACTAAGATTTGTTTCACTATTACTCAAGGACCTAAAGATAACTGACACATGAGTCTGTCTCAATTTGTGGAACCTTACATGCCCTCTTGACCAATTCTTGACCCAGAAAACAAATACTCTAAAGGGACAGAGAGGAAACTGCATGAATATTTATGCTCTTTAAGAGCAATAATACGTGTATTGAAATATGTAATGTATAAACAGTTTACTAAGGGTCAGATTTGGAGTGTTCCATTGTCCAGCCAAAATTTTTTGTTTATAAACTATTACATGAATCAAACTTTTAAAAAACCTGTTGGTCTCCTGCTGAAAACAAGCAAAGTATTAGTCCTTGAAAGCTCACACAAGCAGTAATTATTTTTAGACTAAAGGATACGAAGTGAAGGTTATGAGGCAAGCAATGTCATTTGCAAATAAGCTCTCTGAAGCAGGAAACATCTGAATTTGGGCCTGCTGCTGTTCAAAACAAGTTATCTAGCATTTCTAGCCAAAGGCACATTTTACACACACAAAGGTGCTGCTTTCCAGAAACAAAACACAGCTGCCACTCCTGAGCACCTGTGAGAGACACTGAGCCCCCAGAATATAAGAGAATGACAGAAGCCAGACCCCCTGTCACCCAGTTTGAAGTTCAGAACCACTTGGGTGCTTTGAACAGAGCAAGGAAAGGAGGCTGCATCCAAAGTAAGAGGGGGCAGAAGGAGGGAGGGCTTCTTTTCAACACCAGACAGGTACAGCCACGATTTCAATTCATGTAATGCCACCACTGAGATTGACATGAGCTCAGACACAGCCCTCAGCACAGACCACTGGGGCAGGAGGAATAAAATAGTTACACTGGACATTTCTATTCCCCTTCCATCAAACAGACCAGTGCCCTGCTTCCCATCACTACTGCTGCAACTTCAGAGCAGTCAGAGTATATAAGGATGATGAGTGGTCCTGCTGCATCATGGACAATTTGAGATTCAAGGAATAATATTGTTCTTTCTTGCCATCCAAATTAGATTTCAGTGGAGGTAAAAAGACTGGCCTGCATACTCCACATTTTTGTGCCAGCAAGGAAGAACAGGTTAGTACAAGAGCCTCTGGAAAATATCCTGTCAGAAGCTCCCTGTACAGGTCGTATTTCTGGGCTTGGTCTCTCACCCTTGACAAAAGCTGTTCCACACAGCTACGTTCATTTCACCAAAACAGCTTTTGGGGAGGGTGAGGAAATCTATGAATACCAGAAGTACTTTTTATGGGTAGGTGGATTTCCACCACCATCACCCTCCCATGTCTATTTATTTTTTAGATGATGAAACATGAGCCTTTGGGTACTTTATATTCAAAAGTAGTTATTTATTTCAAGTTCCAGCCTTTTTTACTATTGTTATTGTTCCCCACATGTACCTCTTACCCTGACTACTTAGAGGACTAAACACCAAATGCAGCAGCATCTACAAGACTCCAGACCCTGTCAGATCAGAGTTCTTCATGCTTTATCACACACTGTGTCTCTCACATAAGATTTTATGCGTGTTATAAGCAGCTGCATTACTTTTTTAAACCATTGTTATTTAAGAAAAAAACTATAATATTCGGTGGTGTGTCTCAAGAAAGGCACAACATCTGCAGCTGTTGTTCATTTGAGAAAAACCCAACCTCTTCTGGAGCTGAGGTCAGTACATGGGCACCACCAAACTCCTGACAGGAGGAACTAGGCTGGAAGGAAACAGCTCTACCACGACTTGAAGACACAGCTTCAGTCTCTTCCCATCCATCATGAGTATTTACATTTGTGCCTCAACATTTTATTCAGTAGGGCATCTCCACATCCTACTAGACAAGTTCTAGACTAAATACACTGCAACTGGAAGCAAACTTTTAAGTCTTACATATACTCCCAAACAACCAAAAGAGTAACTGATTTTAGCCTGTTACTCTCCATTCTAGAACAGTCTGAATGTTCTAGACCATTCATGACCAAATCTCTGAACCACAAAGTTAACACACTTAGCTAGAAAAGATTTTGATTTTTTAACTCAATTTCTTCAACAAGAGAGTTGTCATGACTCACATGCCTTTGTACCAGTTGTGGTTACCAAGCTCTGCAAGATGGAAAAAAAAGGTTAAGAGTAATACTGCTTGAAAAAAATCAAAGAATCTTGGAATGGTTTGGGTTGGAAGGGACCTTAAAGATCCCCTGGTTCCAATCCCCCATCACAGGCAGGGACACCTTCCACTGTCCCAGCTTGCTCCAAGTCCCATCCAACCTGGCCTTGGACACTTCCAGGGATGGGGCACCCACAGCTTCTCTGGGCAACCTGTGCCAGGGCCTCTCCACCCTCACAGGGAAGGTGTTTTTCTTAATATCTAATTACACAGGAAAGGAAAAGATCTCTTGTCCCTCCCCTACATCAGCCTGAGCCCAACTCCAGTTGGGAAGGGAAGAGCACCAGTGACCAGCAGACTTATCCAAGCTGTTCTCCTGGCCTCTCTTTTCTGCTGATGTTATAAATAAACAGCCTTCTCTGAACAGCACAGATTGCCTCCCCAGCTCTTCCTGGGGGCTGGAACTACGTGATCTTTAAGCTTTCTCCCAACCCAGTTACGGGATTCCAAGCCCATTCTGTGATTTGATGAGTTCCCAAACATTTCCCTCAATTAAGAAGCACCACAAGCCCTTAGAAAGCACTCAGTGAACATTAAGCAAACCTGCTGCTCTCCTACACAACAACCTCACTACACCCTGACCTTGAAAGAGTCCTCATGGCAATGTTCCTGAACCCAGAAGGAAGGCTTCACAGGAAGCACTAAACAAGCATATGACTTGGGGTGCTTTGAAGAGGCTACTTGACTTGATAAAGTGATAGAAATATCACTGATAACAACCCAGAAGGATGAAGGCCCAGCTTATCTTCACAGCACAAGTGGCAGTATAGTCTTTCCAATATTCCTACTGCTTTAACACAAGGGAGTTGAGGGAGGCAATAACTCCAACTCTCCCTGAACTTAAGCAGAGAAAGATAATCTCTCTCCAGGGCCACAAACCAACTACTCACAGTCTTCAAAGAACTCTCAGCTAAGGAGCCAAGCAGAGGAGAAGTGTGACCAGAAGCTGCCTGGGCAATGAACAGACAAGGGATTTGCAAGTATGATTCATTTTGTACTGAATCAGTTTGGTAGTTTTATAGCAGGGAGGTTATAGAATTCATAGCTGGCAGGCCAGCTCCAAGGGAACACTTCAACTTGCATCCTATAAATCTCCATCAAGATATTTGTATAACTCTGGATTAACAGGCTCTTAGACAAGAAAATATCTTCACTTAATAGTTAGTGAACAGACTCCACTGCCAATATTTGAGACCCAACTGCTTGTGTTATGCACCTGCTAAATTCATTTGTGAAGTCTGACCAGCAGGGACCAGCCTCAGGGAGAACCATCTCCAGAGTTACTGTGGGAGTGAACAGAAGCCAAGGTTTAGTCTCAGCACAGTGCAAAACCATAAGAGTTTAGTACCAACTCTCACACAAACAAAACTGTTCTTCAAAAGGAACTTTCAGAACTTTCACTGTGTCTATCCCACATCATCTCTCCTTTGAAAAGTCAACAACTTATTCCAACTAATGGAGATTTATCAGTAAAATATTTCATTTCACACAAAGCCACAGCAAGTGAGGGTTGCTGAAGCAAAGTCCAAGTCTTTGACCCATGAAAGAATATTATCTTAAGATTCAAATGGGGACCACTAGCACCAGTGCTGGAAAAATTAGGGGAGACAGAATATCAGCAGAGAAACAGAGGCAGGAGTTAAAAACAAGATCTTAAAACCCTCTCTCCATCCTCAGCCCTGGAACTCCTGTGATTAGGTTTATTTTCCAATAAACTGATTTGTCCAGAGTCACAAGTTTTCAAGGATTCAAGCTTCTCATTATATGGTTGAATTTGACTTCAAGCTTATTCTTGGGTTCACCAATTTATTCCTTGAAAATGATAAACCACAAACAAAAATTTAAAAAAAACAAACCCTAACACCAAACTCTTTATCAATCACATTGGCAGAGCTATGAAATGACTTAACAGATGGCTGCATGACACAAAGGCATCCAAATTTGAAAAGCTGGTGGTTTTATGGCACTTTAGTACTTCTAGAATGAAAGTTTTTTAGTCAGTTCATTCAAAAATGCACATCTCACCTCTAACCATTTGTTTTGAGATAAGCCCTATGAAGGTCTATCAGATGAGCTCTTTTCAGAAGACCTTGTAATATCTGCACATCTAAATCCCACTGAGCCTTCCATCAGTTTGAATCCTGTTTTCCACAAGCCCTCCAGGAAGCCCTACCAGAAGCATGCCATGCCACAAAAAGCCAGCTGCTCCTGCTCAGGCTGCTCCTAAATTCTAGAAAGGCTTCCTCAGGAGCACATATTCTCACATTTTAGGATGACACCAATATTCTTGAGCGGTGTAAGGACAGCTTCCACTCATCCAGGTATCTACACTGCCAGAAACTTTCACAATAAAACAGCAAAGTCATAAAACAAGGGCACTTGTCACAAATTCCAAACTAAAGAACATCCTCAGCCATGTTCTGTTGTGTGCCCTGCCCGTGCCACCAACCTTCCCTTCCTTATTCCCACAGATGCCAGTGCAGACCTTCAAACAAGCAGCATAAATTCACTGTACAGTTCAATGCCACCCTCCTCAAGGGGAGGATACACATGCACAAACACATTCTGTGTGCACACAGCTCTCCCCAGCCAGTCTGCAGCACCTCAACACAAAGCTGTGGCTCTTGGAGAGCACTATCAGTGCTGTAACAAAGCCCAGGGAGAGCTGACAGCAGCTGGTGATAGAGCCAAGCCCTCTCCTAGACACATCAGCTCCAGGGTTATCTTCCTGGCACAGAGAGCTTTGTGCTCCTCCAAACATGGAGCTCTCCTGACAGCAGAGGGAAAAGGCTGAGAGAGCAAGAGGCAAAGTGGCTGTTTTGGTTTATGGGCTGTGGCCCAGAAAAGCAGATAGCCCTGGCACATGAGATAGCAGCACAAACACTGGAGCATTCCTTGGGAACAGAATGGGAAAAGGTTTGTTACTTGTACAGCCAACAAGATGCTGCATTTCTACACCTCACTGCAAATTACAAAAAGGAGTTGTGCCCTTCCCATTCAGAGGGAATTAAGTAACCAGAAGTTTTCTTTAGGATTTCTTCATTCCATCCTACCACACTCAAAGCAATGTTTTTCACACAGGCTTCAGAGCTGTCTTCCATTTGTAGCAAACAGGTTTTATTTGGACAGGATTTATGTGCACATTATTGCTGAAAGCAATACCTGAAACCAGTTTTTAAAGAAGAGACTAGAACAGGGCCCCTGTGTCAGAACTAGGCTAGTGTCAACAGGCCAAAGAGTTCAGTAACCCCATCAAGACAAATGGGACTGTTTGGTGGTTCTGTTTCACAGGAGAAAACCAGCACTGCAATAAATGCAGGTTTGTGAGATGAAGAGCTCTCCTCAGCTGTCAAATCTGAGCTCCACAGGCAGAAGTGTTTCTACAAACCAGACTGCAGGCATGCCCTAATACCTATTACACTTGTTCAAATACAGTGTGTTCTCTTGTTCTAGTAAAGTTTATGAATGTCTTTTCAGCACAAGAGAAAACCAGCCATGCAAACAGAAAATCTGAACATGACACACTGACAAGCTGACAAAAATAACCTGAAATTTCCCTCTGTTAGCAAAGCACACACTTGAGTAGAAACCTGTAAGCAGTAAAGCATTTTCAAGGAAACAACAGTCAAGATAAGGGCGTTTCTTCCATCTGCCAAAATGAATCTCCACTGCATAACCATAACACAAGTAATGAGCTTAAACCTGGCAAAGAGTGAAGAAATTAGAGGTCAAACTGTAACTGTTGCTGCAGATACACAAACAGATAAAAACAACTAGAAAATTCTATTAATGCAAACTGCAAGCACTGGACAGTGCTGCTCTAGACTCTGTGCAGCAATAGTAGGAAATGGAAGTATCTTGCCCTTTTCAGTCATAATACACAAAACACAAACACCATGAGCTCTTACACAAAAAAGCAGAGGAAATTTTCACCTCTGAGAAAACCTCCAAAGCTGTTTCACCAAGAACTAAGCAGAACCCTTTCCTCTCACAGTTCAAATCCAAACTTCTGCTTCCCACCATCAGAAAACTGGTAAATGATTCCCTTTCCCTCTGATAACCAAGCAGCAGATTGTTGCTACAACAGACCAGAAGAGAATTGGGAAAACCAGAGATCTGGAATGCATAAAGGGGCTGAAGACACAGCTCAATCCCAGAATAAATATCTCCTAAACCTCCAGTCAGGACTTGTGGTTCCAGCTTAGATGTGAGCTCTGCTCTAACCATCAAGGAGGGGATTTCTGTCTTTAGGAGAGAAGTTACAACAGCACAGGTTAATATCAGCCAGGGCACACAAGCTCTTTATTATTATTTTTATTACTGCTGTTTACCAACAAAAGCCCAAGTTGTGCCTTCACATCCAGCAAATCAGCCATTCAAAAAACCCTGCGTGGAATCTGTGACAGAACTAGCCAGACCAGGAAAAGGAGCAAGTCATTTGCTCATTTAAGTGTTTTAAAAAGTCACAACTGAGCCAAAAAAAAGCAACCATACACACTTTCTTCACCTGGGAAACCACACACTCTCACATTCTGCTTTTAAGTAAAAGAAAATAGTCCAGGGGTTGTTTCAATTTCTTTTCAAGCTGCATCACCAGTGACAATGCTGCTCTTGGAACCATTCAGATTATCCTTCTGCAAAACCAAAAGTGAGGGCTTCTACACATCACATACAGGAGAGCCTCCCACTCATCTAGAAGTGTTAAATACAGTTGTAAAACTTGGACTCCTTCAAAAGTCCAATAAAAATACAAGTCAGGTTTACTACAGGGAATAACCCAGCATAAGAAGACAAGCCACATAAAGCTGCTGGGCTCACTTCCCTTCTCAGGGCTGTAGTACTAACTTCAATTTTTTTGTCTTTTTACTGTGATTTCATCCTTATTAGCATGCCAAGCAGGAGCAGGAAGAATTCCACGAGTTCCCATACATTAGCCCTGGCAAACTGAGCTGCCTCTTTTCCATCAGTTAACTTGAAACACACAAAGAAAGGTGTCTGAGGCACTACCTGACAACTTGTGAAATTATTTCCATAAATTAATTTACAAGCAAATAACTCGGTGTGACCAGGAATTTAAACAAACAAACAAAGCACAGAGGAACAAGCAGGGAAGAAACAATCTGCAGCCAGAGTGGCCAATATTCAAAAAGCACACCCGAGGGCACAGTGATTTCCAGGGAGGAAATCCACCCACTGGCAAACAGCAGAACTAGATGGAGCACATACTCTCACGCCAGCAGCAAAATGTAATATATTCCATTATGAACAACTGCTTCACTCAGTGCATATTGATCCTCAAACATCAACTCCAATTCAGTTCAAGCCTGTAACTCCTGTTATTGGACTATTTGTTCACTAGTTTTCACTGTACAAAACAGCTCATGCATCATTTCCCTGCCTCCAATTTTCTTCACCTGTTGTGGCAGGACACCTTGAGAAAGCAGCACAGGTATGAGTGTTGTCAGAACCAGAATTATAACAAAAAATGTTACACTCTGTATTTCAGTGCAGCTCCCAAGTTATATAAAGTTCTGGCACTGATTAGTCACATAATCTACATATTTTTTTAAAAGGCAGTGGTTGGGATGTTTGCAATGAAGAACCCAAATTTAGTCCATACTCAAGGTCTGTGTTCATTCCATTGACAAAGTCACTAAGCAGCCATAAACCCCATTTATTTCTTGTTTTTCTGAAAAAGAACACTTAATGTTACAAAATTACAAAAGGGGCTGGTTAATTAACTCGGGATTGCCCTGAGGAACAGAAGGCTTGAACAATACAAGCTTCCAGACAAAAATGATAAAATACACCCTGAAACAGTTTAAAAAAAGATACTGTGGATGCTAAAAGCAAAACAGGCTGCCTCCAACAGGTCAGTCCTCTGAAAAGGTCAAACACCTTTTAAAAACAAGAGTACAACCAGAGAGCACAACAGAGCAAAACATTGTCTACTTATTCCTCAAGTTATCTAGACTGCAATAAAATAATAAAATCTGTGTTCCCTCCTATGAATCAGAACTCTTTCAACATCTAAATCAGAATGATAATTCCACAAACACTTCAGAATCAATACTGAGATTCCTGCTATAAAATGATTTTGTTAAAGGAACAGAAGTAGCTCATGGGGAGCCATGACATGTGATAGATGTTTCAGGAACACTACAGGTGTCAAGGAAAGGCTTCAGGAACACTGTAGGTAGCCAAATAAAATACACTATTCACTTCAGAAACAAACATTCTTGTGACTAACCCCCAAGTTGAAGCAGGTCAGATTTTATAATGCATCTACAAACAACCAATCTGTTAGAAACAAGCAAGCACAGAAGGAAGAGGCATCTTTGTCACAGAAGGGGCTCAATGCACACACATCTCTAGAAATAACTCCCAGCATGCAGTCCAACAAAACTGCCAACTTCACCAGCAGCCACCCAAATTTTAAATTTCACAGTATATTAAAAGGAGTTTCAGGTTCACTCAAAGAGCATTCACTTTCCCACAAGCAGCACTACCAGGTTTGCCTGTTTGGGGAAATGAACAGTGGTTTCCATTCAAAAAGTCACCAGAGACAGGAAGTACAATTCATATTTTCAGCAAGGGATAGTTATGCTTTAAAAAAAAAAAAAACAACAACGAAAAAAAACCCCTAGGGTTCATGACTCTTTTGGAAAGGTGGAAATTCTTATTTTGCCTTTTCATACTGTTCTGCAAGCAGGCCTTTGGACAGACTGTATGTGCCAAGTGGCACAGTTACAAGCTATCACAATTTTCTCAGGCCTGCATCTATTCACACCCACACTGGTATCTTGCAAGTCCATACCCATATGCATCTGTAAAAATAGATGTAAGACTTCATTAGCACATGTATAAATATTCATTAGTTGCTATTCATGCCCACAAACACATATATCACATCTGCATGATAGCAAAAGGTTCCCTGTCCCTGGAATCAGTGAATTAAGAGCCCTAAATTCCTATCCTAGCTGTGTCTACACTCAGGAAGGTCAACTCCAGAACAATAATGCTGCATTTCATTTCTCTCCCTCCAGAAACAGAGGGGACAAAGCCTGTTACCCATATGGTAAAAGGGCAGGAACACCTAGAGATGAAAGAATTTCAGTGTAATGTTAGATCAATAGTGTTTTCACTGCTTGAAAAGGTAATGCTGCTTTCCTAGATAAGGACAGACTACAGACAGACACCTTGTCATGCTGCAAATGTCTGATCTCACTTAGAGAGCAAAGTCCAGGAGAGAGGCAGCAAAGCAACCACCAACATCACACTGCTGGGTAGTGCAGAGTGTGTGCAGTGTGCAGTGCACCCTGCTTGTGTGCACGTGGGACAGGAAAAAAAAATTGAGTTCTTTCCCAGTTTTGCTTCCTTTCAATTTCTCTTCAGGCTTTGTAAGGCTGAGTGACATTCAGACCCATCAGGGTTAGAACCTCTTTTTTTTCTCCAGAATTTGTGTAAAGACTGCACTGGCTCCACCTGGTTTACACTCCTCCTTCACCAAGCAGGCAGGGCATCTTATTTCAAGTCTCTCTACAGAGACACAAGAAATTCCATTCCTGAGAGTGGCTGCTCATCTTGGAGCAGTGAGGCAGGTCACTCCCATCACCCTCTGGGCACAGAGAAGTCAATTCCATTCCAATGCTTCACAAAAGTCCTGGCACAGTCTGCCCCTCCTTTCTACAGGAAATCAGCATCCCAAGGCCTCACTACAGTAAAAGGTGCCCTCCTGAATCAGTGCCAAGCCCTCTGAAGGAAGTATAAAAGACACTACATGGCAAGACATCTCAGCCTAACACAAACAGGTACTTAAATATCCACCTGAAAACTAAAAAAAAATAAAGAACACAGCTTTTTAGGGTACCAACATTTCACCAGGCTGCTCCTAATTACCAATGAACAGGAAAATGCAGTCATGTGTTCAATTAAAAGCTTTGATTTTTTTTACATATTCAGTAGTAATTAAGAATGAGCAAGTAGCATATATTTTGGTAGTAAAAATATTATGAGGCCACGTACAGGAAGAGGCAAATTTTGTTATAAAAACAGCTGGTACAGGCAGAAATGACAACGTTCACAAGTGCCCAAGCACACCTGAAGCAGTTGGCAGAGCTAAGAGGAAAAGCAGACAGCAGCTAACAGAAAACTACATTAAGTACTGCTCCTTTGGATTCTCAGCTGAGGCCCTGGACACACAGAACAGTCAGAATACGTGCCTAGAAACCAAAACCCTACATGGGAAAGGAATAATGGTTCAATAGAAATGGTGATTTTATGGCACCTCATCTAACCACTGGATGTACTTTCCCTCCTTTATTAATTTGCATCTCTCACCTCTTTCTTTCATAAAAGAAGTTCCACTTCTCTTGGAACATTCCTGCCTCTTTTGCACAGGCATGATGTCCTCCCAAATACATCACTAAGCAACAACTTTTCCTTGTCATTCAGCACTAAATCCTCCTCCCTGACCAGCAAAGCCATCGTGGCAGTTATGGATCCCACAGTAAACCCACCTGGTTTCACATCTTTTATTCCACCAAGGCTATTTTTAAACCCAGATCAGATTTCTGATAAGACTCTGGGCACTCTCAGGCAGCTGTGCTGTGTGACAAGAGCAGGCAGAGGGGACACAGAACCCCAGGATTTAAAAACCAGGCAACTGGAGGGCAGGGACACTGCCCAAGACACTCCTAAAAATCCTGTCATTGTTTTTCCCTTTGTATTTAGTTTTAGTGATTGCTGCTGTTGTTTCAAATCTGAAGAACCTGAGGGCCTTAAAGCCTGTCTATTTACTGAAAAGGAATGCACTTCACTGCACAATGTAGTCGTAGGAAAGCTGTATCTAAAGCCTGTTCAGAAAACAATGAACAATTGTCTTGATTTAGTATCTTCAGATCTGTAGCTCCATTACTATCAATATTTAAACAGAGGGTAAAAACCAACTTCTCATAGCAAGCACTACATACCCACTTTACCCCACTACTCTGCAGCAACAAAGCTTAGCTGAGAAAAGTCCTGGTTCTAATAATGCTGCCACATCAGAAAAAGCAGCAAAATCATTTTATAAAGGAAGAGCAGAAATCAAACAAGAAAGGAATTTTGTTTGTTTGCTTCTAGAGCTGCCTTTTTATTTAAGAAAACACAATGGAAAGCATAAAAACCTCAGAAGAATGAAGCAGACAACAGTGCCCTAAGGGAAAGAGAAAGAACACAGATGCTGTGCTCCAACAGCAGGCAGGAGTTATTGGGCTGGAGATCACCGAGTGCTGCACGACCAAAACCCCCCAAATCCAGGAGTATAAATTTATGATTATACCTGGGCTGCCCTCTTAACAGCTGCTGTGTTACAGTACACCTGCTAAGCACCTATTTCATTCTGTCTGTGGGGTTTCCTAAGTTAATTCAACACCCACAAAAGAGAGTCAGCACATCTTGCAGGAGCCTGGGGATAGCAGCATCTACAAGATCACACAAAGGTGACAAGCAGCAGCTATTACACCTCCATTGAAAAATCAAAAATAGATCTCTGAACAAATGCAGCACATTTCAACTGCTTATCCCCTAACAAAGGGATCTCCCAGGAAATATTTTCCTGGACACCAGTGACACGTGGTACTGCTTGTTTCACCAGAGCACACATTCAAGGTCACTCAACCCCCCAAACCCTATCGTTCATCTCACTGTTTTCTGTAGATCCTCAGATCCAGGACCCTTAAAAGCTTTTTCTCTCTCCACAGCATCCTGTCCAAGCCCTAGCAAAGCCTGCTACACTCAGCAGACCCCAGCATTAACCAATGCCTCGTCCTACATTTACCCAAATTCTCTCTAACAGAAAAGCAATTTAATGGATTTCCCCAGCAGCCTTGAAAAGCACACGCCGTGCACCAAATGTTCACTCACCCAGAAGCTCCCAGCCTGCCACCAAGGGGAAAAAAAGGTGGGAAACAGCTCGGAATCCTTCTGTGCCTGGCTGAAGAGCGTTCTCCCTCCTGCCTGCTGCATGCCGTAGAGCCACTGCAGTGCTCAGAGCAGGCAGGAGCAGCTGAAAACAGCCGTGCTCTCCCAGGATCCAGAGCCAGCATGGGTTTTCCTCAGTGAACTCATCTCCTACAACCTCCTCACCACAGGGTGGGTCACACTGACAAGGTGGGCACCAGGGCAAGAGAGGATAATAAAGCCCAAAAAAAATTTGCCTGCATGTGCGTAGGAAGGGAAAAGAACAAGTGGAGCAAATAGTGAGTGAAAGAATGGAGTCAGTATGCAAAGAAAATTATTTACTGAACAGACTATTCGTGCTGCTGACCTCAGTCCATTCCTCACCAAGTTTTAACTCCTTAGAGCCAGGGCTCTGCCTAGGAGAGGAGGTCAGAGCTCATCTCCCCCACTGCCCTGCCATGAACCACTGTAGGATGTATCCACCAGATCCTGCAGTGAGACTCCAGAAATGCACTGAGCTCTAGGTAGTTCTCACAAATCAGAACATGCACACCAAAGGCCTGGTTGGTCCATCATATTTTCCTCCTATACCTGGCAAGAAAAGCCCCTCTAAAGTCAGAGCTGAAGAGGGTGGCCAGAGTTCATATCACCACCATTTTTAAGACCTTCACAGAAAGGAGAATTTTTCTGCAGTACCTGAATATTATCAGGTTTTAGAAAGTTGATGCCTGCCAAACATTCTTTTCCACAACAAGGAGTGCTGTATGCAAGTTAATCTCACACCCATGACCTTGTTCTTGCCACCTAAAGATTTTGCTGTCACAAACTCCACAGACACTGCCCGCATTTAACTGTGGGATAAACTCAAATGTGTCACAGCAGTTTGTATTTCACACAGCAGCAGCTAGCCCATCAAAAGGAAATACTAATATCTTTTGCATTTCTTCTTGGGGATACAGAACAATAAAGTTTTTTATACCTGAATAAAAAAAAGTTTTAAGTCATTACTGCATTTGAGAACAGGCTTACAGAATCTTGGCTCTCAGATTCCCTGACACTTATTGAGGATATTCTCTCCATATTGGAGCCTACATGGTAAAGCAAGCAGCAAACCCCACTGATACCACACAATATCCAATGTAACAACCCAATATTTAATTCACAGCACTGGAAACACCTTCTACCCCATTCCACTGTAAAGAAACGTTTCTAAGTACACAACAAAGCCCCTGACTCTGCAGACCGGTTGAAAGGTGCTCCCTTTCTTCTGTCACCTGTCAAAGGACTCCATTCAATCAAGTCAGGAATTAACGCTGAGCATTTGCAAGTGCCTTTGTAGCTTATGAAGCACAATTCTAGTAAATAAACCAACCTAGCTCAAGCTAAGGCAGCTGTTAGAAGAACCAAGCTCAGCTACCCACTCTTGTGAATCATTTCCTGAATTGCTGCAATTAGCACAGCATTGTAAGGCAACTCATGCTCAAATGTAACAGAAGTCAACACTCATCTTAATTTGCTATGTTACTGTCAGAGCACTTGATTGCCAGTCCATTAGCAGTTTTCCCTTCAAGGAAGAACTGGGACCAGTGTGCAGTGGGCACTGCTGGGTCACACCTGACCTGTGCATCTGGAACCTTCTTGGCCACGTCCTTCCCTCTCTTTTCACACATTTCTGAAACCCTTTGCTCTCTCCAAAGCCTAGGACCAAAGCACTCTGCTCAATAGCTGAATGCACAGGCAGAGCCTGACTGTGAGAAAGCACCATGGCCAAAATCACCATCCCTGCTTGCATGAGTGCCAAGATGAATTCACCACCGTTTTCCACCACCATCAAAAAAATCTTGACTGCCTGGGATGTTTTCCTGTGTGCTGGTTGATTCCTACAGCTTTATGAAACCTGTTAGCTTCCCTCACCCTTGGAGAGCCACACTTTTGATATTATAAACCTTGAGCTCATTGAGAGTTTGATGAAGCATAAAATAAGCATAGTTTAACAGTCAAATGAACAACAAAGAGCCTTTTGTGATAGCTGGAGAGGACAGGAATGGAGCAGAGGAGGAATTAGGACTAAGAAAAGACAACCCCTTTTACATGGAGGTGACATCCTTTGACTTTTGAGTAATCATTTGATTTATCAGTGACACAATGTGATTTCAAATTAATACAACAACTTTAATTCTTGTCCTGACACAACCCATCTGAAGACTTTAGATCTAGAGAGAAAATTATATAAAGCAGAACAGCTACAATGCTGGAGGAGTACAATGTGATAAGGAAATCTGACCTCCGGAAAAACATTTTCTTTGAATTTTTTTGGCAGAGGATAAACAGTAAAGTCCCCAGGTTTTTGGCACAAGGAAGGAAGACTTACAAAATGCTTCTCTTTAAAAAAGGAAATTTATTTTTCTTGTGTAATAGTACCTTACTGCTCCATGGGAGCTACAGTTCCAAGGAGACTATCTCAAGAGGAAGCTCACCTTAAGATGGCAGAATTCACCACAGGTGAAAACAAGTCATCTTTATATGGTAGAGAATGAAGGACAGTGCACAGCAGCCCCTGAAGTAAAACATTTGGGTTTGGCAGTATTTCCCTGTGGGAACATAAGCAATTTAAACGAGAGGAGTTCTGAGGAAGAAAAACAGAAAATAAACAAGTCGTCTTTAACACAGTTTCAACCAGGCCGGGAGAACAGAAGATACAAATGTATTTTTTTTAACCTAGACTTTCAGAGGATCACTAAACATTTTAATTCCTCCTACCCTAACACACTTTGGAAGACTGTTGCTTCAGTAACTATTTAAAAATAAACTCTGCACAGAGCACATGGCAGAAAAAACAGGCCTCTCCAGACTGATGAGACATCTAGACAATGGTCCAGAAAAGGGCACATTAGCAGAAGAATTCTCCTAAGGAGGAAGCAAACATCTCAAGTGACACTCTGCAAGCAATTTAGCTGCTTTAGATCCCAGCTGATACTACACCATTTCTAAATCAGCATTAACCAATTCCTCTCCAAGAAAGGAACGCAGCAAACTGCACACAGCTCACCCAGCCCACGAGGCATGTCCTGGACTCATCCCTTGGTCCTACTGGCTCATGGCTATTGCTACCAAAAAGTATAAGCATCCCTACTACCCCTGGAAAGTCTAGAGTGTGTTTACATGTCTAGAGTGTGTTTAGATTCTGTTCATAAGCAGCAAGACAAACGACACAAGACCTGGAAGAAACCTGAAGTACCTGGAGCGAGGCACCAGCATTCCCAGGCTCACCAGGGAAGTGACACACAAAGGCCAACTCCAAACCAGTCTTCCTTCACAATCAGCACAGCAAGAGGCACAGCTCTAGAGAGTTCTCAATGGGAACCTTGCCTAATTAATGAATTAGTGATTTAGTGTAGCAAAGTGAATCACCAAAAGCATGGCACATTCCCCAAAGCTGTTTACCCTTCCTGACACAGAAAAGCTGCATTAGACTTCCTCAAATGGAGCAGAAGCAGAATTCTGTTTATAGCAGATGGAGTACCATACACCATGTACACAGACTGCTACTAAAGAAATTACTTTCTGCCACAAAACAAAGCCACCCAATAAAATAACAAACAAGTGAAACATTGTTAGATTTGACTGCTTAAAGCAAGACTCCCCGGCCAACACCTGCCCCCATTCCTCATTTCTGAGCACATCAACACAGAACAAAGGAGATAAAGTCTACTGTCCTCCCCTTCATTCCTTCAGTCACACAACCATGATGCTGGAAGTGCTGGAGGACACTCCTCAACACCAGATCCAAAATAACCTATCCCATGGGTATCATTGATGGATATCAATTGGGTTTGTGCTCTTTAACTGGGTCAGAATCAAATTTGCCTTCTGTGTGCCTTTAGACTCAATTCTTTAATGAATCCTGAAAAACATCTAAGTGTCAAATGGTGCAATTCACTACAAGCTGCAGCATCTCACAAAACAGAGCAGAGTTTATGTTGTCCTTTACACCCAACAAGACTTTTTAGCAATTGTGTAAGTCTGCACAACATATTTAGAAACACCAAGAGGAAGGCAAAAAGGGGCTCCCAACCATTCTGTTCAACCAGGGCGGTTCCATCAGGGTCATAAAAAGACAGCAATATTAGCTAGGACTCACACAGCAACAAGCACCTTTATTTGTATGGCAGAGATATGATCCCACAAAAGTGCTGCTGTTCTGTCTACACTTCCAGTGAGAGCTCAGAGCAAAGAGATCTCAGTAATTTAAAGGGAGGTCACTGTAAAAGTTATGCTACCCATTGCCACTTTAGTTCAAAAGTTGCTTAGAAGACTAGAATATTATACCCTAAGACTTCATCAGATGCACCACCCAAAGTTCATTCCAAAGCATCTTACAGCCATGAAAATAAAAGATACAAAGTAAAGCTTGAAAGAGATTTATCAAAAGCCTTCAATGCACTGCAATGTCCTCTTCCCTCAGCCACATCAGCCCCCAGCAAGCCTCGCCTCACTTCAAAGCATTGCATTTTCAGAGGAATTATTTCCAAACAGCAGGGCAGAGAGCAGTAATACAGAACAATTTTCCTGCTGGCCAAAGAGGAAGTTGATTCTGTAAATAGGCTATTTCCCAGATTTTAATTAAGCTGAGCAACTGGAATCCTAATGCAGGAAAACAGAGCAAAAGGCCCATAAGGTAAAACAAATACTCCCAGATGAAGGTTGGAGCACAGAAAATGGCAAGATTTTACCTCTGTTTTGTATCCTACAATAACACTTGAGATCATCAGTCTAAAGCAGAACTCCAAAATGTAATATGCTCCATAGGAGCAGAACAAGGAAACACATCTCTTGCACAGAGAGACTCCACCTCAGGGGATGAGATGACTGCTGGACGAGTGGATCCAAGGAAAGAAGAGAACACAGCAAAAAGGCAAAACCACTCAAGGCAGATAAGCAGAGGCCTGTTGATTCCACTGCCAAGCTGCTCTGGTTCAGTCAGCTCATGGCAGGTGAGAGTGTTACCAACTCTGAAGGCAGAAGACGAGGCACCAGCACAGAAACCTATGGGACTCTTCTTCATCGTGGCTCAAAAACACCCATCTGCCACTCCTCCCTCAGCCCCAACAAAGCACAGAAAGGCCACCACAAGGCTTTGCTGAATGCCTCAAAGCAAGCTGCATTACCAAGTGGGACTACATGTCAAGTTCTCCACAGCATCTCACTCCAGATGACAGCAGAAAAGGGCCAAGAAAATTAGCTTGTGTCTGTAGCTATGTAACCCCACATATAAATGACTTTCAATAAAAATGGTCATTGTTTTCAACAGTTGAATGTTAAGAAGAAACCCAGACAAAGCAAGGACAACCTAGACTAGTTTTAACCATGTGGCTAGACACAAAAGATCGTATCTCAAAGACTCTGTGGAGAAAGAATGAAAAAGGTTAACATATAACAAGGATAAAGATCTGGGAAGAAAAGAGATGACAGGCTGAGAGAGACAGGAATGTAGTAAAAAGGTTTTCTTCACAATTTCCATAGCTTTCTTCAGCGTCCCTTCTCAAAAATGAAAGGCAGTTTCTCATGTTGTCTATTGCTACAGTTGATCTCTATCAGAGCAATCAAGTTTTTGTCTTCAGCAAAAAAACTATGCTGCTACTGCCCACCTTCAACAGAAAAGTTATGAACTCCCTCAGGAAGTGTGGGATGAAATACATTCCTCCTTCCTGAAGCTGAAATAATCCTATTGTTAATTTACTGCTGTCTAGGAAAAGCAAGAACTTGCATTTCCTTTCCTAGTCTTACTGAATACTTTTGAATGGAGTAAATTTCAGGATTTGAAATAGAAAGAAAGAAAAAACATCCTTCGGTTTCCTCTTGCTACCAAGGCAAATGATTGCTGCTTGATCAAACTTTCAAAGGAGAGAAAAAAAGAGGGAGGTATCAGAAGAGAGGCTGCCCACAGAGGTGAGCAACCTCCCCTGCCTTTATTGTTTCCCACATCTGGGCACTCCATTTCTATCACAACTCACTGCATACACAAGAGTATCTCAGTGCCTTTTCAAACCAAGGTACAACACAGGCAGAATGAGAAGAGCCATGTCTGTGTACTGTTAACACAAAGAAACCAAATGCTGTTAGAGCCTTATCAACTCATTAATGCATATTCCAACCACCTCAACATCAGAAGGAACCCACGGGGACAGACAACAAACAATTCATTGAAATTGAACTCATGGTGTGCCCCAAACACTCCGGTGAAATCCCAATGTTTTCACACCATTCACAAACACTGCAGCTCTCATTCCTTGGCCTGTGTATGTTCCTGGGTTCTCCTGGATGAACTTTTCCCTTTCTCCCTCTCCCCTGTGCAATTACAACGAGAGCTGTCATTCAGCTGGGGAGGGAGGAGGAGAGAAAGGAAGGAAAAGGGTGGTGAGTCGATGTTCCTATGCTAGCTTACCTCTTGCTTTATCTCCAGGGTTTTGGGCTCTCCTCCTAGTACACAAACAGTGCCTGCCTCTTGTATCTTACCACATCATTTCCAAACAGCAGCACGAACCCCAGCTCGGCATCACTGCTATTTTATTTCCATCTCTCTAATTACAAGCAGCATCCAGTGCTGCTGGGAGACGTAAGGAAACACCCTAGAGCAAACACAGGTCCTCAGGGAAACTCACATGGAATCCCCCTTCCTTGCACTGACCAGCAGGAATTGCTCCCTTCTCCTTTTTTGGATGAAGGATGAGATTAGCACTAGGATCTGCTGCAGTAAATCCCTCCCAGGGATCACATCCACAGCAGGAGTATCTCAGTACCCGGGGAAAGCTGCACTTTGCACCCCTGTATTAACAACACACACGTGGAAGAGCAGCCCCCAGGGCAGGTGTGTGCTTTGCTCCTGTGTGATGACCCTGCCACAGCTACACGGCACTGATGGGGTTTCTTCTTACTCCAGGTTGTTAAAACACGGCTCAACGGGCAGAGAAAAGACTCCTAAAACATCAGGCTGTACAGGCTCTGCTGTTGCTCTCGTGGCCAATTCCCAGTGACACAGTCAGAGTGGAAGTTTCCTGCCTCTGCCAAGGACAGACAGCAGCAGCAGGGACAGTTCTCCCCTCACCCCAGCTACCCTAAGCACTACTACTCTAAGATTACACCCTGTGTTTGCAAAGGAGAAAAAAAACCCACCCTAATCCATTCATGGATTACCAAAGTGACTAAGAAGTCTCTTTGAAATCCCACAAGAAAAGAGGAACACAATCCAAGTAAGGACCAGTTCTGCCTCAGGTCTCTCCAAGAAGCATCATCAGCTCTGCATTAACATGTGTACAACAGCAATTCAAGTTACTGGCAAAGTAACAGTGCCAGAGCCTTTATCAAGAGACCTGCACCTGCAAACTAACTGAGATTTCTCATGTGGGGTATGTTTGCAGGATATCTGAAACTCAGAGAGGCAAGAAAGCTCAGAACAAAATGTCATCCTGACCTCAGCCAGCTGTGTTTAGCCTTAGAGCAGGAATACACAGTTACACACTATTTACAGCTCCTTTCTTAACACACAGGATAGTCAGAAACAGGGTTTGTATTCAAATTTATTGAATATTGAAACTGAGATACATGTAATCCAGCAGCAGCACAACTATTAGTTATTTCTTCTGCACAAATACTCAGAAATAACTGGCAGAAGAAAAATATTTATGGTTGTCCTGTAACATTGCAGAGCAGTTCCCCATCCATTAATTTAATAATTACAGGATTACCAACACCAGCATTTAGCTCTAAGGTGTGCCTTCCAACTGTAATTTAAGACATGAACAAATACAAGTAAAGCATACTGAGTTAAGCCATCGACTTAGACACAAGTATTTTAGCAAGCTGCAAGCTAAATACAAATACATCAGTTTTCTTAACTGTAGTGTGATTTTGCAGCTGCAGATGAACGTGCAGTGGACTTTTGGCTGGTTTAAAGGGGCACTGCCAACTTCAATTTAAATCTAGTTTTGTACCAGCGAGCTTTCACAGACTCTCAGGGCAGCATAAATATTCCCATGATTGAAGAGCTTAATTCCCATGCAGTGAGTTATTTTTACTGAACATATCCCTGCAGCGCAACCAACCCAAACACAAGCACTGAAAGTGCGACAGTGAGAAATAGAATATGTAAGTTATAAGAAATAGAGAAAGATATTAGCATAACTATTGGTAAAAGCAGCATATTTCAAGCAAGTGCATAGTTACACAAAGAAAAGCTTGTTTATTGCATTTCTCATAGCCCGGTTACCTTGTATCTTTCCAAGTTTCTAGCTAAAAGGAGCCGAATGGATGATCAGTTTCAGTATATCCAGCTTATCCACATTTATTTGCTCGGCTTCCCCTAAGTCCACTGCACTAGCACAGACCAAGTTCATTTAAAGCGCAGAATAACCAAGAACGCCAACTTTGAGTCTAACACTCAAAGATTCTTCATTTTGCTCAACTTTCAAAGCAGCACAACAGGACCAAGAACGGAAGCAGAATTTTTTTATCGTACCAGATTTAACAGTGACTTTTGTCGAGATGGAGGGAACTTTTCCAGGTGCTCCAGAGCACTAACCTTAAATAGATCACTCCATGAGGTAAGAGAGGATTTTTTCAGAATACGGAATCAAGTCATTGCAGTGACTAGATAAGGAGGTTTTTATTATTATACAAGAAAACCTACGTTCAGAAACAGCTATCTTCGTTAAGTACTAAACACCCTTAAACACATCTTAGGACAACAGCCCGCCGAGATTAAGAATGAACCATAACACGACAAACAAATGAACAGAGGCACAAGCATTACAACCCCTCGTAGCGAGATTATCTCGAACGGCAATAAAAAGGGTAAAGGCAAGACAAGCAGCAGCCTGCGCGACCCGCGGGCGGTTTATGCCGTGCCTCACGTAGGGTGCCGTAAGCTCCGTGTGACGGAAGCACCGGCAGCACTTTGTGACCCTGTGGCGGTCGGTGCGAGGCACCCGCACGGCGCTCCGGGCGATAAGGCCGAGCCGCAGCGGCAGCAGCGCCCGCCGGCAGCGCGCCCTCTCTACCCGCCCCGGCACCG